>LR750833.1:87500-214626 GCA_902729485.2 Mus minutoides
GTAGGAGGAAGTAGCCTTTGGAGTACTATGTGAATTAGATGTAGCTCATCGTCTGTATTTAATTCTGAAAATGCCAGCATCAAAGCTTTGCGACTCTATGAATTTTCATGAATAAAACGTAATGAGCTGTTCTTAATGAGCTCTAATTTTCAGATAGCAAGATCAGAAAAGGCCTTAGTTTAATTTCACCATTTAGCCTCATTGTCTTAAAATTTATTCTGAAATATATTGGAATTTATTGGTGAGATCTTCTGGGACAGTGATAGATGTACCAGGGTCTTAGAGCCTCATCTCAAGTCTTACCTTGTATAATCTCCCTATTTTCTTAGGACTAAATGTTACTCTTTCTCTGATACTTCAAGTCAAATTAGGGCACCACCTGTTATCCCCACCCAGTAACCACTAACAATATAATCTTGCAAAAAAAATTATATTTCTAAGCCAAAGCTTCCATACTTAGAAAATGGATGTGAGGATGACCCCTGCAACACAGACCAATAATAAAAATTCAACTTCTAAAATTCCATGGAAAGGGTATAAGACATGATGGGCTACAAACAGACCAATAACATTATGTGTTATTTTCTAATGTTAGAAAATAAACAAACAAAAATATGCCTTGACTACATATACTAATGTAGAGCAGATAAGAGCATACTTCATATTTTAGAAAACCCAGGGCTCATATAAATATTTCTACACATGACTTTCTGAACTCAAAAGACTCAATATAATGTTTTTAGGGTAAGACATTTGCATTTAAAGAGCAAGCCTTCATTTGTTTGATTAAAAAAAACAACATTTAAAATGTTGAAAATATTAGAGGAAAAAGACCTTTAAAATATTTAGTATTTTATTTATTCTTTGATAATTTTATAAATATATCAATGTAGTTTTTCATGTCAATCCATAACTCATTCATTGTCATGTACATGTCTTCGTCACCAGTCATGACTCTATACCTGTGCACTAAAGGAAACATCAACTGGACTCAGTGAGTGAAAAAAAAAACAGGGTTTTTTTTTTGTTTCTCTATATTTTATTTATTGAGAATTTCACATATGAGTGCTGTGTTTACACATCTCTCCTCTCTCAAATCCTTAAAACTTCTCTCTCAATATTGAAAACAATAGAAGAAAAATAATTTCACCAATTAAAAAAACTGGGTTTATCTAGGTGTAGTAATACATAACTTTAATCCCAGCACTCAGAAAAACAAACATATTAAGGGATTGCTCTTCTGCTGAAGGTGGTACCTCATGGAGAAGACAGCTGACACAGAAGCAGTAGCATTAGGGTTACCTGCTTCAAAGGACTGTGGGCAAAGTCCTTTGCCACAGTGAACACTCAGCTCTCCAAGGTTGGAAGACATCCAGAGGAAGTGTCTTGGGCTGTACTGGAACTAGTCTATACATAAAAAGAAGTGTAAAGTGGGGGAAGGGATGTAAAAAAAAGATGTCAAAGGCTTTGGTAGGATGGAACCATCTTTCATGAAGCACAGAGGTGTCTACTTCATAAACTATAGTATATGAAAATATGATTTAAAATGGTAAGTCTAAATATGTCATCTATTATGTCCCCCAAGTCACTTTATACTCACACCACACTGTGAGTTCTTATCTAGATAGAACTCTCCCTTGGCCATCTATACAACACAATCTACTTCTTGGAGGCATTATGAGTAAACCAGATCCACAGAGGCTCTGTCCTATCCTCTTGCAGCAGCAGCAGCAGAGTAGCCTGCTGAACAAGAAGGTCTGGGTTCTCACCGCCTCTTAGCCACTGCACAGAAAGCAGCAAAGTATAAAAGTAAACTCAATGGTCACATCAATAAGAGGACAAAAGTTCAGAATCCTTGTAGACGTGTTGTCACTATTGCAGACTACCAAAGCTCAGAAGATAGAGGCAGTTGCTACATGATGGCCATTTTTAAGAGAAAACAGTTGAAAGGAATTTTATTTTGATGAAAGCAAAATTAAAGGGAGATGTATGTCATAAAACACATAGAGGAACAAAGTAATAAACCAATATTCTGAGATCTGTCTGATGATACATATATTGTTATTTGTTACATTTGTGTTATGCCTACTAATTAGTAAATATATATCTCTTCTTCAGAATTTTAGTCTCCTGAGATGCATCATATTCTCACCCCAGTTTTATTAAGATTTATTAGTCACCAATACGTGCATTTGATCTCCAGAACTTATTTATCCTACATAATTGAACTACTGAGTTCTTTTCCCACAGCTTCAATTTCTCCGCCTTCCCCCAGCTCAGGGAATCTGTATTTCTACTCCCTTATTATATTAACTTAATTCTGAGATATAATAATTGAAATGCTGTGTATGCCCTTTCTGTGTCTCATTGGGTCCACTTAGCATAACGTTACCCAGATTCATCCGTGCTGTTATGGATAGAAGGATGAGACTCAATGGCACCTGAATATTATTATACACACACACACACACACACACACACACACACACACACACACACACACACATATATATATATATATATATATATATATATATATATATATATATATATACATGCACAAGTTCTACATTTTTATCTCCATATTGACTCACAGATGCTTACATCGTTTCTCCTTCCTGTTTATTCAGAGTAATGCTACCATGGGCAGAAGGGTATAGATATCTCTTAAATATAGTAATTTAATTTCTTTAAGATAGATTCACAATAGTGAGATCTTGAGAATTTTTTTTGTACTGCTTTCCGTAATGTTTGCACTACTTTAATCCCTATAAATGGTTTTCAAAGGTTCTCTTTCCTCAATATTGTCTTCATGACTTGTCTTTCATCAACTGGAGCTATCTCAGCCAGCAGGAGGTGACAGCTCATCGGGCTTTTATTTGCATTTTCTGATGGTGTGATTTGTTTGGAATCTTTCGGTAATGTTGACTCAGGGTCTGTGCTCACATAATCAAATTTCTCAATTGCCTAATTTTTTGCTATGTTCAGTTTTCCTCCCTTCCTCTCTATTTTTCCCTCTTTGCTTTACTCTCCTTCCTTCATTCCTCTTTCCATTTTCACACACTCCCCAAATACTTTATTATATATGAAAATGAGACATAGTCTTACCCAGGAAAGAGCACACTAACATTGGTTATCCTGTGTTAAATGATCAGTCCTGAAAACATACAAATAACATTCTACAGACTGAACAACTTGTACTCATTTATTTAGTAATATATATGTATGTGCATATATATGTATCAACAATTAAGAAAAGAAGAGGCTAGTCCATAATTTGAAAGAGGCAAGGAGTAGTATAAAAGAAATCTTGGAGCAGTGGTTTTCAGCCTTCCTAATGCTATTCCTTGTGTGGTGACTTCCAACCATAAAATTATTATTTCATTGCTACTTTATAACTATAATTATGTTACAGTTATGATTTGTAGTGTAAATATTTGATATACAAATATCTGATATGCAACTTCCAAAGGGGTCACAACCCACAGGCTGAGAATTGTTGTTATTAACATACAGTTCATCTTTAGCATATACCCACTTTTAAATGCTAAGATTCATACTTTACACTTCTGTTCTGTTTTGACTTCAGAGCACATTTAACAAAATGACTTGTGTACTAGAAAGCTATAAACAATAAGAATTAGGAAAAACATTTTGTAGCTGAGTCATAGAAGATTATGCTGCAAAAGCTGAAATATGGGGTTGTATTTAAATTAAAAGATGCTTTTTTTTCTTTTCAACAACCCTGCTTTTAATATTGGTGAATGGAGGACACTTAGTGAACAAAAGGGAGGAAGGCACAATTTTATCTCACCTTGTTTATTGGAAGGGGTGATACCATCCTTAAATAGGTGCAAGAACTAAAACCAACAAGTAAGAGAAATATGTCCTGGGAGATTAAGCTGGCCTAGTAAATTTGAAAGGGATAAGGAAGCTCACCAGAAGACATGCAATGTTCATTACTACAAATATGAAATGCAGTCAAGAATAAACAAAATAACCATTATACCCAAGGCATTTTAGGTACTGAAATTTTGCAATTTTTTTATTTTCATGTTTTACCTCTTTTATTTTTTTTCAAAAATTTTTATTAGATATTTTCTTAATTTACATTTCAAATGCTGTCCCAAAAGTCCCCTCCCCACTCCCCGCACTCTGCTCCCCTGCCCACCCACTCCCACTTCTTGGCCCTGGCATTCCCCTGTATTGGGGCATATCAAATATTAAACATATAGACTTCTTTGTTAGCAGAGGAATCACACTGAGTATTTTTAACAAAATAATACTTATTAGAATTTATGTAGTTATACATGCTAAGTTTGCTAACATGGGGAACACTGAGAAAAGACTCTCTTTAAACTTAAATAGGTTACTTTTAAAAATTATAATGATAGCTACTAACAATGATCATCTTCTTTTTTTGCTCAATATTATTTTAGTGGTAACATTTCATTGATATATGCCAACACTATTTCACTTCTGTAGATAGATATCAGTACAGAAGTGTACCAGCCCACAAAGCAAAGAGTCTTCCTTAGATGGGCACTCATTCTTTGATTTACAGCAACAATATCCATACCAACTAAAGAGTCAAAGAAGATCTGAAGTCGTTTATCACTTGTATCTGACAAATGCCATGCATGTAAGGCAGAAACTGTCATGTAGCTGAGATATACAATAGTCTGGGTAACATGTAAGTTTAATTTACCTTCATTACTATTCTCAATCTCGTCTTTTCTCTTTTATTTTCCCTTGACATATGTTTAATGGTCATTTGCATAGTTGTTAAAACAAAACAACAAAGAAGTCATATCTAGTCTGTTATGTGGAATTGTGATGTTCAAGCGTGAATTAAGGTAATAGAGAGACATGGATCAAAATGGCAAAGACAATAAAACCTTGAGCAAAAGCCAGGGTCACCACAGGATGAGAAAGCTCTAATCCTCTCAAGTTAAAAGAAAATGAATCAGGTGATGGAGGTAAAAGAGGAAGAAAATGAGCAATGCCAATTAATCTCTTTTGTTGCTTCTTTGCCAATTGCAATGAGTTTGACTACCCACCCTCCAGTATCACTGTAATACATTTACTTGATAAAGTGAAATGGCTCCTTTAAAGATAATTTAATTCCATTTAATTAAAGAAACCTATTATACTAGCCAGCACTTTGATCCATGTGGTGCTCAGGGCTCCCAACATATTGAACACCACTGCTCATTAGGAAACTCTTTAAAAAGTCATTTAGTGCTGACAGTATCTTCTGCTCCACAAATGCAAACCTATAACTCAGGCTCATCATAATTGAACTATTATTCATAAACTCAAAGAATGATATTGTAAACATGCAAAAAATTAAGCTGACTTGCCTCAGACACCTGGACATGTAGGCCAGAATGTATCTTTTCATTGGAAAAAAAGGCAATACTTGCCAGTTCAGTTTCTCTTGCCTTTATTAGGAGCATTCACTAGCAAGACCCTAATGTTATAGAGAAGCTAAAAAGTCAGTGTTTCATTGATCAAATCCCCGAAAATGACTTTAGATGCAAACATTTAGTTTATTGATGAAAACCAAAGTCTAAAATGCAGAAATCCAAATTAAATTCAATGACATAGTCTCTTCACCAAGCCTTTGCCTCTCTCAGGCCAGTTAAAGTGCAAGAGGACTGATTTGATTTCATTAAGTTGCTGCTGCTGGAAGCTGGTGCTTATCACAGAGGGTTTAGGATTTTATCACAGAACCTGCAACAGGAGACTCTGAATGGGAACCCCATCCTCCAGGTGGTCATTTACAGGTAATTAAACCCTTGGAAAAAGTTCAGCTCTGTAACAGTGTAATAGCCCATTAATCCAGCTAAGGAAGTGGTCCTTTCCTAAGCAACTCTTTTAAAAACCTTTTTCCTGTCGGCTATATAGCACAATGCAGAAGAGATTTGCTTGCTGACTGAGAAGACAATTAAGAGTCACAGTGTTCAGTGAAGCTTTTCCTACTAGTCATGTTAACAAAAGCCAAGTATTCTTTCTCGAGAGTATTTATTTTGTACTTAGCAGCAGCAGCAGCACCACCAACATCATCACATAGCCATTGTCAGTATCACTTTTTGTTTAGCACTACTGAGGACTAGACCGAGGGCTAAATAACACAAAATGTACCCCAGCCTTAAACTATTAAATTTTTTCACTCGCTACTCTCTGAATTTCCGTGGGACTAAGTGATATAGAAGGAGTGCCCAGTTTGATCCTGTACTGGCTAGTTTTGTGTCAACTTGACACAGCTGGGTTATCACAGAGAAAGGAGCTTCAGTTGAGGAAGTGCCTCCATGAGATCCAGCTGTGGGGTATTTTCTCAATTAGTGATCAAGAGTGAAAGGTCCCTTGTGGGTGGGACCATCTCTGGGCTGGCAGTCTTGGGTTCTATAAGAGAGCAGGCTGAGCAAGCCAGAGGAAGCAAGCCAGTAAAGAACATCCCTCCATGGCCTCTGCATCAGCTCCTGCTTCCTGACCTGCTTGAGTTCCAGTCCTGACTTCCTTGGTGATGAACAGCAGTATGGAAGTGTAAGCTGAATAAACCCTTTCCTCCCCAACTTGCTTCTTGGTCATGATGTTTGTGCAAGAATAGAAACCCTGACTAAGACAGATCCATATACAAAACCGAGTGGGACTAATCACTGATTCACTGTGACAAGGGAATTTGATTTAGTATTTAACAAAGTGTAACAGCTTCTCTATTAACATAGAGATAAACATATCAGAGGCACTGCTTTGAAACAAGAAAGCTGTCATAAATGTTCCTTCCAGATTCCAATCTGGAGTTGAGTGGGAGCTGCTGAGTTAGGTATCAGGAAGGCATCTTTGGACATTGAGGCTTTTATTTTATTTTTTTAACAGAATGAAAATTTTTTTTGACCACCACATTTCTTTGCAAGGCAAATGTGTATGGACATGTTCAAATTTTAATCTATAGTTACAAGGCAGTAATTTTAACTAATTTTTGGTATTTGTTTATAAACTCCACCTAAATGATGTATGATAAATGCAATGGAAATATGACTGAAAATACAGACTCTATGGTCAGTCTGTGTAGTTGCAAAACCCATGTCTGCCCATCTGTATCACCTTGAGCAATATTTTTTTCTTTGTTTTATTAGATATTATCTTTATTTACATTTCAAATGCTATCCTCTTTACTGGACTCCCCCACTCTAGAATCCCCCTATACCATAACCCCTCCCCCTGCAAAAATGAAGGTAGCCCCCACTCACCCACCCACTCCCACCTCCCTGCCCTGGCGTAAAGAGTGTTTTATAGACCTTTCATACTTAAGCACTCCATGACACTGGATCACATCCTCATGTACCACTGATACTGATGAAGCTGATCTGGGGACTATGTACCATTGATACTGATGTGGCTGATCTGGGGACTATGCACCACTGTTACTGATGTTCTGATCTGGAGACTAGATCTAGCACTCTGTACCATGCTTCCTTTCCTGAATAGTAACAGGATCTCAAGAATCTCAAGAACAGAGTTAAGGGATGTCAAAGAAGTAAAAATATTAAATGGTGAAAAGGCTATTTTCCCTTGATCATTAGGAATGACAGGGTTTTGCTTATCGACTACAATTCAAGCACAAAAGCATTAAAAAAAAATACCTACCATGCAGTGACTATCAAACTAGAAGAGGATATAAAAAAGTAAACTGTTTAAATGATGCTTGTCGGAGAGTGATGTCAGCAGCATGGCAGAAGAGTACCTTTGAGCTACTTTCTCCAAAACATCCACTTGATAGCCATACATAGGAGAGAATGTCTTTTTAGGAGTTTAGGTGTCTTTTGGCAACCCACTGGGTAAATAAAATCCAAGAATCTTTTTTCACTGAATCTAGAAAGAAGGATAATTTCATTTCCTTCACTACCCTTGTCCCTAAGGCAGCATAACTTGATGCCAAGAGTTCCTCTTAGCTTAATATTTTTCCTATAGTAGGAGGTAAAAAAAGACAGCAAGCATCTGGTTCCACAGCCAAAAAGTCTGCTATCCAAGATCCCTGTGATACACCCACTCAGAATGCTGCTGGACTGACAAAGCTGAGTAGCATGAAGCCAGGAACAAGAAAAGGAGCTGTGTGTCAGAGCAACTGAGGGTGTGGAACCCTACAAACAGCATCGGTTTCTATTGAAAACATTCCAGATTCCTCCATTCACCAGTGATTCCACATTAGACCACAGTGGTCTGCATGTTCCTTCTTAGGTAGCAAGACTGAAGAACATAATAATTTCTTCAAAGAGAAAAGGCAGTACAAGGTTTTAAGGAACACACATATTCACACACCCACATATNATGGTTTACTGTTCCAGAGAAGAGAGCCCATCCTGGCAGGAAGACAGGCGGCAGGCAGGTAGGGCATGGTGGCAGGAGAGAGACGACGCTATTTGTTCATATTGCATCTGCATGCAGGAAACTGCAAGTGAAGATGGAGTAGCACCTGTCTATAAAACGTCAACACCTGTCGCTATTGACTCAAGACCTCCTGTAAAGCATTACCTCCTAAATGTCCCACACCACCTTCCTAAACCCAGCTATCAGCAGGGGACAAAGTATTCAAATATTTAAGATAGGGGGACTTTTTTAAAAACCACAACAGCAACTAATAAGTTAAAAACACAATATAGCACTTCCCAAACAAGGCAATAAGACATGCAATTAGAGTAAGTGCATCTGAAATTCACTATTGCAGAAGAAAAATGAAATGAAAGAGTTAAGAAAAGTCATAGGACAAGACCCACTGACTAAATATACACGCTATCAGTAGCCAAAGAACCAATGGTCTGCCTGGAAAGTATTGAAACAAGCAACATTATACAGACTGAGTAGGTTGTCTTTATGAGGTTAGGAATATATATGTTTATAACAACAATTAAAAATAAAAGAGGTCAGTAAGATGGCTCAGCAGGTAAAAGCACTTGTCTTTGAGACACACACGCACACACACACACACAACTGTTTGAAAAGACAGAGTACCTAAATAGATGTGGGAGTTTACAGAGCAGTAAAGTCTGACTTCATTGAAACCTCCTCTTAGCTTCAAGGAAACACAGGGGCTGAAAACAAAACAATGGAGAAAGACATTCTACAGAAATGGAAAGCAGAAAAGACCAAGACTGTCTGCACTACACCAGATGAAGAGACTCTTAAGTCAGAAACACTCAAAAGAGAGAGCAATGGTCACCTAGCAATGAAGGGCGTCAATTAATAAAGGTGACAGCAGCTAGAAAGAAACTCTACACAGGGGCAACTACATATATAAAGCAAACAGCAACAGAGCTGAAAGAACAAACAGAAAGCAAAACACTAATTTTGCAGAGGATTATCTGGGAAGGAAATAAATAAAGACACATTGAGTTTGAGCTATATTTCAGAACAAGTGAGTTTACTATGTAAAATATAATGCATATTGAGAGAGAATATAACCCAATGATAACAGAACACTAAAATTTCAGAACGTCAAACATGATATTCTTCAGGCCAAAATTTGTGGCACAAAGTAAGTCAACAAATTTATGAATATTAAAATTATATTTGATATAATTTCTAAGTAAATACAATCCAAGAATCTTTTCACTGAATCTAGAAAGAAGGATAATTTCATTTCCTTCACTACCCTTGTCCTTAAGGCAGCATAATTCAATGCCAAGAGTTCCTCTTAGCTTCATATTTTTCCTATAGTAAGAGGTAAAAAGACAGCAAGCATCTTGTTCCACAGCCAAAAAGTCTGCTATCCAGGATCCCTGTGATACACCCACTCAAGATGCTGCTAGAAATCAACAGAAGTGGAGAAACTTGAGTTTTCAAATATATAGAAACCCTATCTTCCCAAACAATACAATAAAGCAAAGAAGAAATAGAGAGAGAATTTGAAAGCACCCTGAAAAAAATTGAAATGCTACCATAACATTGGCAAAATATTTGGGGTTACAGAAAGGGAAGAGAATAACAAGTCAGCTTTAAATCTCAGGTAATAAGAAAAAGAACAGGAAACTAAGATTAGAAGCTTAGAAGGAAGGAGATAATAAAGATTACAATAGAACCAAATAAAATAGAAAAGAAAAAGATTGGTGAAATTAAAACTTGGCTTTAAAGCTCCCAGGAACTAAACCAACTAAAGAGTACATATGATGGGGTTCATGGCTCTAGCTGCATATGTAGCAGAGGATGACCTGGACAGTCATCAATGGGAGGAGAGGCCTTTGGTCCTGTGAAGGTTCTATGCCCCAGTGTAGGGGAATGCCAGGGCCAGGAAGCAGGAATGGGTGGGTTGGTAAGCAGGGTGAGGCGGAGGGGATAAGGAATTTTTGGAGGGGAAACCAGGAAAGGGGATAACATTTGAAATGTAAATAAAGAAAATATCTAACAAAAAAGTCAAAACTGAAAAAAAAAACTTGGCCTTTTTAGAATACAAGCAAAATTGATAAGCCCTTAGCTGTACAAATTAAGAGTAAAAGCACAAAGATGAAGAACAAAGTATGCTAAGACAGAGCTATATACATTATACCAAAAAAGTGAGAAGATATTGGGAAGTTTTGCAAACACAACCATTAAAGACTCATCCAAGTAGAAAAATAATATCTGGAAAAATGTATAAGACTGAGTCAGAAATCAATCAGCTCCCAAGAAAGGAAAGCCTGGGACTAGCCGTTTTAGTGGTTTTCCCCAAATATTTAAAGAACTGTCCCCAAAATTTGCCCCAAAATTTAAAAGGTAGAAACTTTTCCATATTTACTTTACAAAAAAAAATTCCTTAATTCTCAATAAAGCCAGAGAAGGATGCTACAAAATAAAAGTGAATAAAGTTATAGGTCAACATCCTTTACTATCATTACATCTGAAATGAATGTAGAGTCAAACATGATTCGTTCTTAGACTATGAGAATGATTCAATACATGTTAATCAATAAATGTGATACACTGTATTGTAGGGTGAAAGATAAAAATATACAAACATCATAGTCCAAAAATACTTTTTAACATCCTATGCACTTCTATGATGAAAAAAACCCTTTTTGCAAATTAAGAATATAATAATTTGCTTCAACGTTTATTCTCAATAGTGTAAGTAGAAAACAACTGTTCAGTCAACCCCTTTAAATAACAGAAGCTGTGAACAGAGTAGATAAAAAAAATAGAGTATGTCTCAGTATTCATACTGAATGGTGAAAGTTTTCATCTAAGAGCTAGAACAAAACAAAGATGCCTGCTTGTATCACTACAATATAGTGTAGAACTAGAAATCTGGCCAGCACAATTAGACAAATAATCACAAACATTATCCAAGTTGGAAAGAAAATGTTGGTGCAGAAAATGGTTCTGCAGGTAAGACACTAGCCATGCAAGCATGAGAGACTGGATTAAAATCTCCTACTCTCACACAAAGCAGGGTCTAGTAGCATGTGTCCATAATCTCAGTGCTTCTATGACAAGAAAAGAGGTTGGGAGAGAAGTATCCTCAAATCTTGAGGCCTTGGTAGCCTTATGAACAGAAATAACCTTCTTTCACAGACATCCAAATTGTCTTCTGACTCACACACTTGAAAATGCATACAAATGTCTCTCTCTCTCTCTCTCTCTCTCTCTCTCTCTCTCTCTGTCTGTCTCTCTCTGACACACACACACACACACACACTTTTCTTTTTTTTCTCCAATTTTTCTTTTTTATTAGATATTTTCTTCATTTACATTTCAAATGCTATCCCCTCTCCTAGTTTCCTCTCTGAAAGTCCCCTATACTTCCCCCCCTGCCCAGCTCCCCAACCTACTCACTCCTGCTTCCTGGCATTCCCCTGTACTGGGGCATATAATCTTCACAAGACCAAGGGCCTCTCTTCCCATTGATGGCCAATTAGACCTTCCTCTACTACACATGCAACTAGAGTCACAAGCTCGGGGGGGGGGGGGGTGTTACAAAATTTTCTTAATAAATAAAAACTTTTTAAAAGTAAGAAAGATATAATCCTATATGTAAAACATCATCCACCATTAAAACAATTAATTGAGGGAGTCTTAGGGTGCCCCATGGATAATGTACTGATTCTCTGTGCCTGTAACAAGAAACTGGATATCATGGAGTAATAATAGGAAAAGGATAAATGCATTAAAAGTGAGAGTAAATATATAGGGCACTCCACAGGAGGAAGAGACTAAGACAAATGTATGTGCCCCACAGGCCTGAGTTTGTTTCTGGGTTCTTTTTATAAGTTAACAGAGAGGAAGGAGCTGGTTCCTAAGAGGAAGAATAAAGTATATTCTTATCATATGGACAAATGAGATGCTATACCACTTTGTAGGATTTGCCCATGTAAACAACATGGGCCATAAGTCTTGTAATTTGCAACACACATATTCTCATCATGCATACACATGATGTGGTAAATAGGAGTTTCCTCCTGACAGGTTACTTCAAAGACAAACTGATCCTTACAGCACATACATTTGTTCAATCTTGATTATCTCTCCTTTCATAAGGAAATACCTTACTCATACTGAAGAAATATTGAGTGGTCCTACTGGGAAGGGGCAGCTAAAGGGAGATGAAGAGGGTCCGAGGCTGTAGCTATGACTGCCTGCTTTATAATGTATAAGCTCAGTATCATTGTACATTATAAAATTAACACAAAGCAGTGCCATTTCTATGAAGTAAAAATTAACTGTGTAAAAAAGAAATGAAGAGATCTGCCCATTCATAGTAATACATTTATCTAAGAAGGCATTCAGTATTATAAAATCTATACATATTGAATAAAGAGATCAACAAGCTGTCAATAAATTGAATGATATCACACGTTCATGGATTAGATAAGCTAAGTTTGTGAAATTTTCCATACTTCTGTGAGCAGTCTACAAAGTCAGTTGTTTCTCTCAGAATCATTTTGGTCCTTTGACAACCTCTGTCACAGATTGTATTAACTGTATAGTTATTCATAGTTATAGTTGCTAAACTGTGAAGAGGCAGATAGTTTTACAGATTGCTTCATTTGTAATTTTCAAATAGGAGTCAGTAGCAATATAAACAAATAAATAGTTACAACTTGGCCTAAGTTAGCAGAGTTGGACATGCTCAGGAAGAAGCAAGAAGGACATGTTAAAGGAGGACCTACAGGATACCATCAATATTTACCAAGAGAAATAAGAAGAATCTCAGGGGCATGTCTTCAAGATACTTCATCAATAATGAATAATAACTAGGTAAGAGAGTTGATAGAATACAGTTCCTTTCAATTACAGCAAATTTAACACATAAAAAATTCTATGCTGGCTCTGATGTCTTCTTGGGATGATGTGAAATTTGGAAATCGCAATACCACACAGTGTAGCACCAAGATGCTGGAAAGATTGAAGCAGCTCATGGGAGAATAGAATAATGAAAGCCAAAAGCCTCACCACCTGGCATTACCCTTCAGAAAATCTAAAGAACAACCAATTTACCAAAATGTGAGGAACGCCATGACTGAGAAGACAAAAGCGTTCTTTAGACTCTCAAGGTAGCAGCCCTCTGCAAGCAGAGCTGAAAGTGGAGAGTGTTGCAGATCTGAGACTGCTGATAGCAATCAGAAGGAAAAGATCCTAACCGGCAGATGCAGGATCACAGCATCTCATTGTCAGATAGAAAATACATTAGACAACAAAGATAGGTCAGCAGACAAGAGTCAGATCTGGAGGGAAGGAGCCAGCTGTGCTGCCACAGTCTAACACAGCAATCAGATCCCAGTGGCAACTCAGTCTAAAGCCAAGGACAGCAATGTTTACATAATTGCAGAACAGTTCTAATAGTGCTTTCCACAAAAATATATTTTAAAAATTCCAACATACACATAGAAGTAAATATTATCATATCTAATTAAAGCAGTCTTGAACAAAATAAGCAAAATTAAAGCACCACATTTTTACAAAATGTAGCAAAATTTATTATACTGCTGTCATGCCAAACTATTACTTGAATAAACAGCATAATATTCAATGAAACAAAATTAAATACAAGGTACAAGATGCAGACATTTATAGTCAATGCATTATCAACAAAAGTCAAGGAACATACAAAAGAGAAAAACAGTCTCTCTAATAATGAAGCTGAGAAAATTGGATGTACAGCTACAAAATGAAATTAGACTATCTCATAGCATTAATTAAACAATGAATTTCAGGACTAAACACAAGGCTTGGGTGGTACTCTGAATAAAAATGGGCCCCATAGCCTCACAGGGAAGGGCACTGTTAGGAGATGTGGCCTTGTTGGAGTATGGTCCCATTAGAAGAAGTGTATCACTGGGGATGGCTTTGAGGTTTTAAATGCTCAATCCAGGCCAGTGTCATGCTTTTTTACTGCTGCCTTAGATTCCAGATGTTTAATTCAGCTCCTGTTCCAGCACCATGTGGGTCTGCATGCTACCATGCTTCCTATGACAATAATGGACTTAAGCTGAACTGTAAGCCATCCCCAATTAAATGTATTTCTTTGTAGGAGTTTCTGCTGTCATGGTGTCTCATCACAATAAATCCTTAATGCAGCTACTAAATACAAAATTTGCAGAAGTAAATAGAAAAATTCTCATTTCTGCTGGTTTTAAATAAATTTGTTTCTGGGATGGAACCCAAAGTACAGGCAACAAAAGAGTACAGGAATAAAGTACATCCTACAAACATGTTATCTAACACACTGGCAAAAGGTCAACAGAACGAAGACAAAACCTGAGATCAACATGATACCTCATGGTCCAAATACCCCATCAAAGGTTAATATCCAAAAGATGCACAGGATTCTAACCAACAGTAAACTGAATAACTCAATTTCAAAATGGCCAAGGATCTTAATAGACACTCCAAAGAAGACACTGAATGGCCAGTGGATACATGAAAAAGGCTCAATATCACTAGACATCTGAGGAGTGAACATTAAAGCCACAATGAGATGCCACCTACATCTGGTAATACGGATTTGTTAAAATAGTAAAATGTTACAGATATTGCTGAAACAATGAAAAGAGAAGCCCATGGTCACTGATAAAGCGGGTGTAAATTAGCATGGCCATTGTGAAGAACAGTATGGAGGTTCCTTTGGGTTCATATCACTGGACCCAAAGGGGTATAATGCTAAGTGAAATAAGCAGACTCAGAAAAACAAATTCCAAGTAACCCCACTTCCATGTACAATACGGAAAGTTTAACCTAAAAACAGAAGAGAGCTGTGTTTGCCAGAGACTAGGATGCGGGGACTCCACAACAATACATTTTACCTAGGCAGGAGAGAGAAATTTAAGAGATATATTATCAATTTTGGCAACTATAGTTAATAGCAACATATTGTAAACTTGATAATTGCTACTTTCGATTTCAAGTGACACTTCCATAAAGTTTTAAATAGTAATGTATGTGCATTATATCATGTACAACTATAGCAATTCCTTAGGTATATATACATAAGCATATACAAAGTTTACTTATCAATAAGAATACACTAAAATACATGAAATTATATTTCTGGGTTTCGAATATAGCTCAGTGGGAGAGGACTTTCTTAGCATATATGAAGGCCTGCATTTAATACTAATGCACAGAGGGGAGGGAGAAGAGGCAGAAGGAGGAGGGGGAAAAATAAAATAAAATAAAAGCAGCAGCAACATTATCACAGATGTTATTTACTTTTAATATCTAACCTTAAAACTTTCAAAATACCTAAAATAAAAGAATATATAAATATATAACATATAAACATAAAATATAAGCATATAAATATATAAAAATTAAGTTTTAATATTCACTTCACCAATTTTAGTTATAAAATTATAGATTAATTATTCCTGCTGTATCCTTATTAACAACCAAGTTTAAATCAATGAAAGAGAAAACTAACATGTGATATTTTTGAAAATTCTTGATAATAATCAAGCTGAACAATGCATTTGAAATAAATGCTATAGTTGTTACACCTATTTTATGTTTAGCCATTACAAACAATCACAACCTATAAATACTTGTGTATATTTTGCAGTACTTAGACTATTATATTTACTTTCTTAAGTTAGACTCTCAAAAGCATAAGCACTAGGCACGGGTATCCGTATGGCCTTTACCTGATAGTAAAAAAGAAAATTAGTTTGGAATCACTGACATTGCCAAACTTCGCTTGTCATTGTTAGCGATTTTGCTTTTGAATTAATAACAGGAAACAATTAACATGTATCTGTGTATTTCATTAGTATGTTTTAATTATGATTGTTATTGAACAAATTGTTTGAAAGCTCACTGTAATCAGACACACCAAGAACAATGCTGACAGTCACAGGACTTGTTAAATCTGACACAGAAATAAAGAAGATTGTCAAATATTACATTGTTTATTCCACAGTCTGTCAATTCTTACCCACTTCTTCCTTTTGGTTATTTGCCTTAGAGCAAATATTATTATTGAAATCATAAAGAAAAAAACTTACTTCTCTCAAACCATTAAACAAATCTGAGAAGGAAGGCTTAAACATACTGTCCATTAGAAGCAGAAGGGAGCTCTCACCTTAAAATACCAGGATTCTGAAGAAATGAAAAATTCAAGACATTCTATTTCCCAAACTACAAATTATAACATCTCACATAAATTCACCTTTGTTAATCACAGTTCCCATTTCGGGGCAATTTAATCACTCTTAGGCCAACCCTTGAGCCTTAGAGACAAAGGGAAGTGTATCCTGTGTTTAAAGGGAACAAAAGGAAGAAGCTTTAGAAAAATAGGTAATCAAAATATTTCAAATAGACTGTTACATTTTTATGACTTGCTATTTTGTGTATAAGTTCCAGTAGAAGAACACAAAAGAATTCATATTTTTTAGATAAGTAGGTTCCATAACGGCCTCTGAATACTGGTTTCTTTATGGTGTGGCCATTTTAGTTCAGATAACTGTAGGGTATTTTTTTTTTAACGTTTAAAGAAACATATGTCTCAGTTGCTTCATTTATATAGAGGGAATACTAGAATGAAATCAAATAAACAAACTTTCTTATCCTTTTTTTTTCTTTTTTTCTAAAATAGGTATTTTCTTAATTTACATTTCAAATGCTATCCTGAAAGTTCCCTATACCCTCCCCGTGCCCTGCTCCCCTGCCCACCCACTTCCACTTCTTGGCCCTGGCGTTCCCCTGTACTGGGGCATATAAAGTTTGCAATACCAAGGGGCCTCTCTTCACAATGATGGCCGGCTAGGCCATCTTCTGCTATATATGCAGCTAGAGACACGAGCTCTAGTTTGTGCTAAACTAACTTCACCAACTCTAGCAATGAATCTTGATTCGCTACATATGAAATATCACTGGGAGTATGGCTTCCATTTCTAAAGACTGTCTTACTAGATGATCAATGTTCACAGTGTCTACAACACAATAATCTGCACCAGCAAATATTACAACCTCCAAACTGACTCCACAGCCAGACTTTAAATGTTACACCTATAACCTGCCATTCAGACCAAGGAAAATTAATTCTACAAGTCTCTGATTTATTTATTTATTTTATGTGTTGAGTACACTGTCACAGTCTTCAGACACACCAGAAGAGGGCATCTGATTTCATTACCGATGGCTGTGAGCCACCATATGGTTGCTGGGACTTGAACTCAGGATATCTGAAACAGCAGTTAGTGCCCTTAACATCTCTCCAGACCCAAGCCTCTCAGTTTTACCTGGCATCATCAAGGTCTGTTTTCTTGATTTCTTCTATCAATATCTCGATCAGATTAGATCTCCCTAGTTTCAGCCATATGTTTGTAAGGCATTGTATCCCAGAAATTTACATCCATGTATATATAGGCAAGCACACTAACTATACTAACTATACTTCTTTGTGGACAGCGACTCTCTTGGTTGACATTATATATGAGTCCTTCAAAATAGCAGATTTCTCTGAGTTTTTCTTTTATGCAGAGCATTTAATACCTTTCCCTTAGGCCACGCTTCCTGCCTTTAGAGACACTGATACCTTTCACCCAATGGCAATGCCCATACAAAAATCAGTATAATGTTTGCTATAAATGTTTGAAGAATTTTAATGTTTGTTTTAAAAAGTATTTGGCTTTGAGTAACTTTCTCAAGGTTGGCTGTAATTTTTCTGGCAACCAATGATGATAGTTGGAAGTTGAATGAAATATGAAACTGTACCTAATCAGTAATTCAGAGTAATTCCACAGGCATAAATTAAATTACTATTAATTCTTGAGTCCATAAATCTTCACAAACCAGTACACACTCACAAACACACAAAGCATGTTAATTTCCTATTAGGTACAATTTCAGATTCTCAGCAATACCTGTGTCTTCCAAGGATACTGGGAATATGGGAATTGCAAGGGAAAGGTTAAGCAGTATTTTACAACATTTGCATCAGTTCCTCTGACATACTATCTTGAAGCTGACTCAAGACATATTCCCTAACAAGCAAAATTGTTCACTCTGATAATCTGAAAGTTTAGACGATCTTTACTTTGTTGGATCGTATAAAACCAAAACATTGCATATACTAGGCAAAAGTTCTGCCCCTGAAACATCCCAAGTTGCAACTGGTTGTTCACTTGGAAGTAGAGGCTATTAGATAATCTCACTTTCTTCTTTTTTACTCTATTGAAGAAATCTATGCTACAAGGTTATCCATATATGAGATGTCTGATAGTAGTAGTTAAAAAAGCAACACTAGTTATCTTTTGTAGAGTAAGACTATTAATAATAAACAAACAGTAACATTTGCATTTTCCATCTCCTTTTTTCCATTTGAAGAAAATGCACATGTACTCATATTATGCTAATACTATATATAATTTAATAAATACACTTAAGAATTATTAGCTTTCATATGTTGAATAAATTATATGAGTCTTGAAGAACTTAGAGTGGCCTGAACAGAATAGAGGGGCCTGGAGAGAGGCCTCAATCAAGTAAACTGCTTTTTGTGACTGATGTGCAAATAAAACCCAGTCTGGTTATTTCACTTGAAAGATCCAGAAAATGGTTCTAAGAAACTTTGACTCCATTCTTGATCTCGTATCTACTTCTAGATAGATCTTCCATAACAATAAGGACTGATTTATATAGTCTTTATCCAGTTAAAACCTTTCCAACCTCCTATCTTATCAAATAGAGCCAAAATTTGAGTTAACATATTTTGCTTGAATTCAGATCACCAGCACACAGAAGAGGCAACACACACAGAAAAGGCTAAGTATGGAGGTGTGTGCTTGTAATCCTAGAGTTAGGAAGGCAGAGATAGTGGGATCCCTAAAGCTGACTATCTTCCCAGACTTCCTGAATTACTAAGCCCCAGATTCAGAGGGAGACTCTGTTTCACAACCAGCTGTCAACATCATTTTCTGACCACACGCTCATGTACATACATATTCAAATATTGACACCACAGCACACACATACATATCATATATAGATACCACATACACATACAATCACATACACGTGCGCACGCACACATACATACACACACATACACACACAGAGAGAGAGAGAGAGAGAGCTTCAGATGGATATCTCCTGTAAGTCATCTGGAAAGTTTTGTCTCTAGAAATCACAAGTGAAAGCAAGGAGTCACAGGAATTGAAGATTGTGTGACATTGGTACAGCCCAGACATGAGCCACCTGTGATGAAGTCTGACAACTTTCTAAATTAAATGCAAATATCATTTTCAAATGTGTGCTATCCCCTTGGGAATGAAGCTTCCTTAACAATCTGAGAATCAGCTAGTGAAAAGGATCAGACTAACACAGCCAGGAACACACAGTCCTCACACCATTCTCTTTCCAAGCAGCAGCCTTGGACTCTGAATCATAGCTACAGTCAGCTGAGTGAACCAGTACAAATACATACACAATAACCAAAGCAAATATGTTAACTCAACTTTTGGCTCTATTCAATGAGATAGGAGGCTGGAAAGATTTTTTAAAGATTTTATTTACTTTTATTTATATGTATACACTGTAGCTATCTTCAGACACATACCAGAAGAGTGCATTGGATCCCATTACAGATGGTTGGGAGCCACCATGTTGTTGCTGGAAATTGAACTCAGGACCTCTGGAAGAACAGTCAGTGCTCTTAACCACTGAGCAATCTCTCCAGCCCTGGTTGAAAAGACTTTAACCAATTAAAGACTATATGAATGAGCCTTTTATGGGTATTAAAAAATTACCTTTATTGGTATTAGAAATTAGAAATAGACAAGAAACCAAGAATTGAGTCATATTTGCTTGGAAAAATTTTTTGCATCTTTCAACTGAAAATAACTAAACCTGGCTTTATTTGGTACAAGTTGGGAGCAATGTGATGACACCATTTATCTACTTTCCTCAGTTGTGTTCAACTCCTGCAAATTTAAGTTGTGAGTTTCAGATCTTGAGCTGTGTCAGAGACCTAGAGATTATTGTCATTTTGTGCAATTGTGATGAAAGCAAGTGTTTCCATGCCTTTAGCCCATGAGTAAATGCTTCTTATAATACCTGTTATTAAAGAAGTAAAAACTCCTAACAGTCTAGAAACGCTGCCACACCCATCCGTTGACTAGTTAGATAGCAAGTTACTGTGCTGTGTTCCCAGTTACATTTTTGGCAGCATGGAGTTTGGGTCTGCCTAATATTTAGATGTTGGTATACCCTCCCACTGGTTCCCAATGAAGGAGCTAGAGAAAGTACCCAAGGAGCTGAAGGGGTCTTCAACCCTATAGGTGGAAGAATAATATGAACTAACTAGTACCCCCAGAGCTCATGTCTCTAGCTGCATATATAGAAGAAGATGGCCTAGTTGGCCATCATTGGGAAGAGAGCCCCCTTGGTCATGCAATCTTTATATGCCCCAGTACAGGGGAATGCCAGGGCCAATATGTGGGAGTGGGTGGGTAGGGGAGCAGCATGGGGGATGGGGGAGGGTTTAGGGGACTTTTGGGA
Organism: Mus minutoides; assembly: GCA_902729485.2. Classification (NCBI taxonomy): domain Eukaryota; kingdom Metazoa; phylum Chordata; class Mammalia; order Rodentia; family Muridae; genus Mus; species Mus minutoides. Next base: position 108,471 of record LR750833.1, read on the forward strand.
TAACATGTGAAATGTAAATAAAGAAAATATCTAATAAAAAAAATATTTAGATGTTAATCCCTGACTAGGTGCCAGTGAATGGGCAGATTAATGAAGAGATAAATGGTAGCTGCCAAAGTCAAATACTCACTGAATAATGGGATGGATGAGTGAGTGCATTGCTAAGAAGAACTACAAGTTCAGGAATTAATAGGTGAATTAATAACTGGAAACATGAAAAGTCCACAACCACATAGAAAGCTGCCACTCTGCCGTACCTGCTGCCAACTGCCTTCAACTCTGTCTGCATACATAAATCAACTGTAAAGCTTTGAAATTTTACTTACTGCAAAGAAATCAGATCTCATTTGTCTGGGGCCATAATGATGTAGAATTACTTTATAATCAGCATTGAAAACAACTGCTGTGTTACTCTTTCAGTCTCAAATATGTCAACTACCTAAGTTTTACATTTTGGCTCTTTCTTTAAAAGACCATATAAGTATTAATTCTCACTCTCTTTCCAGCCTGCTTTAACTCTTGAGACCTTGATTGATAAACGGGGTCATGAAAATCAATGTCCTTTTTCCCCTCTTTTACTAGTTAAATCTTTTGCATCTTCACTTCAAATAAATAGAATGTAGAACCAATTCTCAGTTTAAAGTCTCCGAAGGGGCATGTTGAGCCCATTAAGTGTCAAAAATTATACATTAATATTATCATGTTTTCTATAGTCACTGTAATGAAACGCTAATCTGAATAAAGGGCACCTGCAAGATGGAAATGTATTTGTTAATCTTGCCACTTAAATATACTTCAGTTCATGTGAATATGGCATGTAATTGAACAAAGCTTACAGAGTTCTTGTGTCAATCGGGGACACAATAAGTTTGAGGTGTCACTGATTCTGAGCAGTATCATTATTTACAATGTATAGAAGGAAACAACACAAAGAACTGAAATGATAATCAAATGATAAAATTAAAGGATGGTAAGGGCAGTGATAGAAATGTCACATACTTTCTCATTTTACTGCATAGCATATATCATAAAATTCTTTCCAGACACTGTTACAGTAAAATGCCTTAGTAAGTCTGTCATATGCAATATTTCCTGAATCAGTGCATATTCTTTTAAGTATGTAGAAAACTCAACTCAAGCCAGATTCAAGTAAAGGGTAGAATACATCAGCCCTCATAACTGAGTAGTTCAAAGCTGTGCCTAGCTGGAGACATAAGGAAAATCAGACTAATTGCCTTCTATATCTCTCTATATCTCTCTTAGTTTTGTTTCCTTTATAACTTAGCTATAACCAAAAAAAAAAAAAAAATCCCCTCATGAATTCAAATGGCTGTGAGAGCTTATGGGACATCTAATTGTATTAGTGACTGTTCAGCTGAATGATAAAGCACTCACTGTCTTAGGGTTTTACTGCTTGTGAACAGACACCATGACCAAGGCAACTCTTATAAGGATAACATTTAATTGAGGCTGATTTAAAGGTTCAGAGTCTCTGTCCATTATCATCAAAGCAGGTCCATGGCAGCATCGAGGCAGGCAGGGTGTAGGAGGAGCTGAGAGTTCTACATCTTCATCTGAAGGATGGTACTAAGACTGGCTTCCATGTAGCTTGGATGGGGGTTTTTAAAGCCCAAGCCCACAGTGGAACACCTCCTCCAACGAGGTCACACCTCCAAATAGTGTCAATCCCTGGCCTAGGCATATTCAAACTCACCAAAACAACTTAAGGAAAAGGGGGATTATTTTGGCTTCTAGTTCCAGAAGGAGTTTCTATGATGGTAGGGAAGGCATGACATACTGACAGAAATAGAAAACTAATCAATTTTTCTCCATACATAGAAGAGAGAAGAAAGGGAGGAAATGAAATAAAGAGATAAGAGATGGAGGGGAGGGAGGGAGGAAAGGGTGGAGGGAGGGAGAGAGGGATGGAAGGAGGGAGGGGAAGATGGAAGGAGAGAGAGGTAGAGGAAGGAAGGGAGAGGTAAGATCATAAACTCTCAAACCAACCCCTGAAACTTACTTCTTTCAGCAAGTCTGGAGCTCCTAAACCTTCCATAACCTTTGGAAACAGGGCCAACAATTAGGGCAAAATGTTCAAATACACAAATCTATGATGGGTATTTCTCATTCAATCCACAGCAAATCCAATCGAATTCAGAAAAAAAAGATATATATTCTATACTCAGGATCTTTTATCAGAAGTTATGCACTTTAGGATTACTGTGAGGTCACCTATACATTTCTGAACTGATGGTTGTGGACAGGGTAATATGGCAATCCATCTGACTTAGATCTGTTTGTCTTGAACACACCAATTGTGAGTGAGGCTCCACAAAAGACACATGGAGGGATAATGAATAAGAGCTTTGTTTCCAGACTAAAATAATGATTCTTGGGTCATGATGCAGTTTTGCACATAGATGGCAAGGTGGAGGATGTCGTCCTCATCTACATGTTATAAAGGAAAGGGTATCATCTGATGAATCTCTCTTTAACCCAGGTGGCAAAGACATTATCGCACCCTTTCTTAAAAGTCTTAGAATCCTGGCTTTTATTGTAGGACTATGAAGGCATAGCAGACCTATTATAATGCAGTGCTTTACATCATTGACTATTACAAATTTACCAACCAGACATTGAGAAGTAGATAAATAGCATACTAGAGAAAAAAATCTATAAAGCCAGGGAGGCAGGGAATAAGGCAATTCTTTCCTATAAATAAGATAAAATGTAAGTGGGGGAAATTGTAAAAGTAGAAAAACTGCATTTTATTGCCTATCTTACTCATTATATCACTAGATAGAACAGTTTTCTATTTTATTGATTATATTAGTTAGGGTTTGTTGTATAATAAAATACCACAACCAAAGCAAGTCTAGGAAAATAAAGAGTTTGTTTTTGTTTGTTTGTTTTTTAATCTTAATTCCAGAGAGTTAAGACCTATCTTCTCAGGAAAGGCATGGCATAGTAGAAAAGGCAGGAACTCACTTGATCACATTTTTATCCATTCAAGAAGCAGAGAGTAAGAAAAAGAGGTGGGGTAAGGTTATAAACCCTAAAGCTCCCCCAGAAAAGTACCACCTTCCTTAAAAGCTCCACCTCCAAAAGGTTTCATAATCCTGCTAAACAGCACCACCAATTGGGGAACAAATGTTCATCAACCTATGGGTGACATTTTTTTCACTTGAACCACCACACCAATCATTACAATCAAATTTTTAAAAAGTCTGAAAAGTACAAATTGCACTGAAAATATCAAGAGAAGGTAGGTTTCCTAGCACTCACATGCAAATCACATGCTGAATCATCAGCTGGTGTGTGTCTGGTGAAGGGAGGGCTGTGCCCCAACAGACTCTCTAAACAGAACAAAACTTGTAGCTATACTAAGTAGTGTTTTAATAAAAGATGCTTGATCAATTATTAATTCTCATGGAACATTGAAGATTATTTCAAAATGCTAACATCCTTTTGAAAAAAATAGACAGTTCTATGGAAAAGGCATAAAAGTGAGCAAAAGTCGCATAATCTGTTCTCTGCTAAGAAATGTAGTCTGAGTAATGATTCTCTTACTGAAGAAATGTAGTCTGAGTAATGATTCTCTTACTGAAGAAATGTAGTCTGAGTAATGATTCTCTTACTGAAGATCAGCAGCTGGGAGTGAGAGAGCTCCTGAACAGCCCTCCTTTCTGCTCACCAATCAGTAACTGAAGACAGAAAGGAAATGCTACAAGCCTCTGCAGGTGTTGGGAGCAAATACCTACACCTCCAGTACCACTGCATCTTTGGAAAAATGGAGAAGATTGAGAGAACCCAAATTTCTATTATTCATGAAGTACCACATGAATGGCCAATCTGTACATTGTTCTCTAATTTGCTTCATAGATCTACTTTCCTTCACCAAGAGTTTGCATTCTACATTCATTTTCTACGGAAACCCCAAAAGCAAGAGAGAAACCGTTTTTAGGAGAAAAGAAGGGTTTCTGTTTATTTTTATTTCCCCTTCCCCAGGAAGAGTTTCAATGTTTTATTGTTTATAGAGATCTATACTAATTTTCAAAACAAATTCCACTTAATTTTGACAGACCTACGCATCTATGTAACACACATATCTATTGTTAAAAAATTTATCACTCCACAAATGTTCCTGAACAACTGTAAAACCAGTACCACCACCTCCCCCATCCCACCCTACTCTTTAGTCGATGTTAATATAGTCACTTTGTTCCTTTTTTGGATGAGTCATCTCTCATACTTACTCATTCTTCTGCTGGTGGGAATTTGCGCTGTTTTTTTCTTTTTAATTTGGAGATTTTTAATAACATATTGTATTTTGAGAATATATAATTTATTTCTTTTAGATCATTAAGAGTGAGAAGGTGGGAGAAAGTGAGGGTAGGAAGTAACTTTTTTAGACTTTCCCAGTGAGTAATCCAAAGTTTTACCATGTTGCATTCTCACTGAACTAACTCTCCCAGAGAGTTCCAGTTGCTCTGCATGCTTCTCAACACCTGATAGTGTCGCCCTTATAACCTTATACCCTTATTTATGGTGTCTAAATTATAGATTTCTCATAACTAAGGTTGATAATGCCTTTTCTAATCCTTTTATAAAATATGAATTCGCATGTTTTGCCCTTTTAAATAGAGAGATATTATATGTCTGAGACATAGGGATATTTTATCCACTCCAAATACAGGTCTGTAGTCTGAAATGATTAATGTAAATAAAGAGCTACAGTTGCTGCCATTGAGGCTTGCCTTTTCATTTATTTATAAGCTTAAAATTTCAACTGTAATTTTGATTCAAAATTTAAATTTATTAAACCTTGCTGTATGCCCAATATTAATGAATACTTAAGGGACATTAAAAAGAAACGCACACTCTGCTGTGTTAGATGGTTTTGTTCTGTGAATGACAGTGCATCCAGCATTCCAAGTCTTCAGTGGACTTCCTGAATTACTCCATCAACAGTCAAAAGAAATCTTGTAAAAATCTTTACCTTGACAGAGCTATTTTCACCCTTAGTTCTGTGAATTGTATATTCATGTATTTTGAGTGTTTCTAGGTGGTTCAGTGTCACTTTGAATTGTGCTATGAATATTTGTATCCTCCCCAAGTTCCTCTGTTGAACTCACTCTTGAAGGTGGTATATTAGAAGAAGAAAACCTCTGTAAACAACAGGATTTTTATTATCAGATCCCTTATAGATTTCCTTTTTCATTTCTGATCTGAATTCCTTTTATTTCCTTTTGATGTGTAACTTCACCATTTGGAACTTGCAGTGTAATACTAATACATGGCCTGTTGTACTTGATGATTTCTGCACACTAAAACCTGGTGTCTTACTGGGAAATTTATATACAGTCATGATATACAATAATTTTAACATGTTGCTGGATTCAGAATGTTAATGCCTTACTCAAGAAATTTAAATCAATATTCACAAAGGACTTTAGTCTGTAGGATGTTTTTTTTCCTTCTCTTCCTGTGATGTCATTTGCTTTAGTTTCCAAATAATAATCTCAAATTTCTGGAAGACCTTTAAGTCTTTGTTGGAAAGTTTTTGATTCACAGTCTTTGATGTAGGTCTTTTCATATGTCCTGTTGAATACATTTTGGAAGGTTTCAGTACTCTAGGAATTTGCCTGCCCCATCTAGGCTGCCTCATATACTGGCATCCAGTAGCTCAGAGTATTCTATGCTCTCTATTTCTGTAAGGTTGACATCAGTGTTCACTTTGTCATTTCTTGATTCAAGTAATTTGAATCATCTCTCCTTTTTCCTTTGACATAGAGATGAGACTTGAAAAATATCAATTTGTTTTTGTTGTTGTCTCTCCTCCATTTTATTGAACTCTGTGCCAATCATCCAATTAGAGTCTATCATTTATTCTAGTTACTTTGCTTCTAGTTTATCTTTCTTTTCTAGTATCTTAAAAGGGATATATGAAGGCTTAAGGGTCACAACTTGACAAGATCTAGGTTCACCTACGAAATAAGGAAAATGTCTGTGAGGAAGCTCCTAGAGTTATTTGAGGTGAGAAGACCTACCTTTAACATGGGTGGGTACACCCCATAGGCTAGAGTTCCAGACTGAATAAGAAGGTGAACTGCGCACCAACACTCATGGATCAAACATTTCCTCCATAACGTTCTTGCAGAGATGCAGTGTACCCTCCTCCATATATAAACATTAAACCCTTATCTTAAATTACCTTCACCATATTATTTTCTCACAGCCATGAAGAAAGAAAGCCAATTTATTGAGTTGATATCTCTTTTCAATTCAATGTAGGCATTTTCTTTTCAAAATTTCCCCCAATGATGATTTTTGTTATACTCCTTCAGTTTTTATGTGTTCGGTTAGGTTTTATCTCAAAGTGCAATAAGTTACTTTTGTGGTTTCCTTTTAGGTTCATTTGCTTTTTTAAAGTCTAGGGTTTTACTACCTAGCATATTACATCTCAGGCACAGTTTGCCCTTCATCATGTTTCTTCTACCTCAATTCACACCTCCATTTCCCTTCAGAAAAGGGCAGGCCTCCCAGGGATATCAACAAAACATGATATTTCAAATTGCAATAAGACTAGGTACCTCCCCTCATATTAAAGCTGGACCATATAACTAAGCAGGAGAAAGAGGCCCCCAAAGCAGGCAAAAGCTGGGTCTTGAGGTAGACCAATCTCCATTCCTACTATTACAAGTTCCACAAGAAGACCAAGCTACACAACTATAACATATATGCTGATGGGCTAAGTAAACCCAGGCAGGCTCTCAGATTATCAGCTCATTTTCTGTGAGCCCCTATGAGCCTAGGTTAGCTAATTCTGTGTGTTTTCTTGTGATGTCTTTGACCATTCTGGATACTGGAATCCTTCCTCCCCTTCTTCTACAGGTGTCCCTAAGCTCCAAGCAATGTTTTTCTGTGGGTCTCTGTGGGTCTATTTCCATTAGTTGCTGGATGACGTCTCTCTGATAACTATTATGTTAAGTTCCAGTCTATAAGTATAGCACAGTATCATTAAGAATCATTTCATTCATGAATTGGTTTGGTTTGGTTTGGTTTTGACAGTCACGTTTGGTTTCACCCTCCTGTCTCTGTGTTATTCAGCCTCTGGTTCCTGGCCCCTGAGGCAGTGTCAGCCATGGGCTTCCTCTCATGGCATGGGTCTCAAGTTGGACCAGTCATTGGCTGGTCACTCCCATAATTTATGGGCCACCTATAACTTAGCCCATCTTGCAGGTAGGAAAATTGTAGGTAAAAGATTTTGTGGCTGGGTTGGTGTCATAATCTCTATACTAGAAATCTTGTCTGGTTACAGAAGATGGTCAATTGATACTCCATGTTCCCATTACTAGGAGTATTTGGTAGGGTCACCGTTGTAGATTCCAGGGAATTTTCAATGCATTTGGTTTCTGTCCTACCCCTGAAATGCCTCCAACACCAGTTGACTCTCTCTCCTCCTTCCACCTGATCCCTCCTGTTTCAGTTTGCAGCTGTCCCCAGTCCAACCACAATATCTTCTCTATTACCCCATTCAGAGAGATCCATGTGCCAATCACACTGCTTTGAGTCTTTCTTGGTATTTTATTTCTTAATTTCTCTGAGTCTGTGGATTATAGTATTATTATCCTTAATAGCTAATGTCTACTTATAAGTGAGATTATACCATATTTATCTTTCTCAGCCAAGGTTACCTCACTCAGGAATACTTTCTCTAGTTCCATTCATTTGCCTGGAAATTTCATGATGTCATTTTTTTTAACAGCTAAAAAAATAGATAAATATATAACATTTTCTTTAGCCCTATTTCAGTTGAGGGTCATCTTGGTGGTTTCCAGTTTCTGACTAATATGAATAAAGCTGCTATGAACATAGTTGAGCAAGTGTCCTTGTGGTAGGATACAACATCCTCAGAGTACATGCCACCTTGATCCCTCCCCCATAATTATTTTCTTTCCCCTTCTAAGTGGAATTCAAGCATCCTCACTTGGACCTTCCTTATTATTAAACTTCTAACAGGTTCTGTGGGTTGTATTCTGTATATTCTGTGCTTCTTGGTTAATATCTACTTATCAGTGAGTATACCATGCATGTGTTATTGGGTCTGGGTTATGTCACTCAGGGTGATATTTCTAGTTCCAATCATTTAACTGCAAAATTCATGATGTCCTCGTTTTTAATAGCTGAATAGTATTTCATTGTGCAAATGAAACACATTTTCTGTATTGATTCTTCTGTTAAGGGACATCTGTGTTGTTTACAGCTTCTGCCTATTACAAATAAGGCTTCTATGAACATAGTGGAGCATGTGTCCAATGTTATAGTGAAACATTTTTTGGGTATATGCCTAGGATTGGTATAGCTGAGCCTTCAGGTAGAACTATTCTGAATTTTCTGTGTATTGTTGGCCTCTACATGAAAAGTCTAGTGGCTACAGAAATATGAGTTTATATGTATATCCACAATTCTGGTCCATTGATCAAGGTATCTGTTTTTATGTATATACCATGTGGTTTTAAAATATGGTATATTGTATCTGATGGTAACTCTAGCAGTTTTTCTATTGTTCAAAATTGTTTTAACTATTTTAAGTTGTATCAGTGTTGTTATATGAATTTTAAGACTTTTTTCAATTTCTGTGAAGAGCTCTATTGCAATTTTGATTTTAATTGCAATGGATTAGTAGATTACTTTTTGTGAGATGAACACTTTGCATGTTCACAATATCTTATCAGTCCATAAGCACTGTCCCTCTCACCCTAATTGAGGAGCTTTAGGCAAATAATGGTGTCTAACAAAGTGACACTCTGGTTTCTTTAAGGATGTGACTCTTGGTAGGTTTACCATCCTACATTGGATAGGTACACACCTAAGAATGTTTAGGTAACCCAAATTTGATCCAATGTCTTTAAACAAAAAGAGAGAGATTTGTGAATAGGGTACTGGAGGAAGAATTTGAAGGAATTATGGAAGGAAAAGTCAATATTATAAAATAATGTTGTATGAAACATTGAACAAACTAATTGAAAGTTTTAAAAGAGCATGTGAAAGAACTCTGTAAAGAGCTAGAGTAAAGAAATGAATTATTTCAAGATCAGTGCAGATATAATTTTACTTGCAGTTACTTTACTATCTGAGGTAGACCACGAAAGATACAACTTCTATGGTGTTTTGTTTTCTAAAATCATTGATGTCTACATCATATATCATATTCCTAGTATTGGTACTACAGATACCAACTACACAAAACCATCTGCTTGTCTAAAATTTATTATATTACTGCTTTTGAAAAAAAAACAAAACGATTAAATTAGTGAAAACCCTTCCTATATTTTGAATAACTTTAACTCAGAAAATTTAAAAATAAAATAATTTATTTTATGAGTTAGATTAACATGAAAGCTTAAATCAACTTTAAAAAATAATTACTGCTGTAACTTTCTATAACTTTTTGCTGAGGGGACCAAAATTTTCAAAAGAACCATTAATTTTCAAAACAATGTTTTCAATATGCATTATGTTTGCAAATAAGCATTGATAATGAAAAATGAATCACCAGGAAATGATAGAATCCTTCCAATCAATTCTAGGAAGAACATAAGTAGCTGAGTAGATATGAAACCTACCATGTCTTTAAAACAAAATTTTAAAGATTATGATTTAGCCATGGTCTCTGCAAGATAAAGGTCTCCCTAATGCTCAGAAGCTTGTGGTCATACCATACTTATACTAGCAATGCTTTATATTCTTTGATATTTATTCAGCTATATATTTACTATTAGCTACATATATCTCGGTACCTAATTTTCTTTATTACAAGTTATTGAACGTTATTTTTTTAAATATAAAATTAAAACAGTGAGAATGGATATTTGCCTAGAAATAAAATTTAGAACCTAATCCTTAGGAAGTCTAATTAATGTTTGAAGGTTGACCAGGAGAAAGTGCTGACAAAGCCAAGGAGAAGCAATTAGAGGAATAATTAGAAACTCAACAGTGTGGTACACTGGGGAGTTTTTTAAATATATTCAAGAAGTATTAGTCACATTCCTGAAAAGCTACAAAGTCTCTGAATGATTCCTATTGGAATTCTAATTGGGGCCTTGTAAAGTTTTATCCCACTCTATAATCTTGTAACTGGTATTCTAGGAAGATCAAAAATAAAGAACCAGGCTTCAATAGCATGAATGTTTGTACTTTTAGAAATAGAGCCCATTTTAGGAACAACAATATGAACTAAGCAGTACCCCCAGAGCTCATGTCTCTAGCTGCATATGTATCAGAAGATGGCCTAGTCGGCCATCATTGGGAAGAGAGGCCCCTTGGTATTGCAAACTTTATATGCCCCAATACAGGGGAATGCCAGGGCCAAGAAGTGGGAGTGGGTGGGTAGGGGAGCAGGGCAGGGGGGAGGGTACAGGGAACTTTCAGGATAGCATTTGAAATGTAAATTAAACAAATATCTAAAAGAAAAAATAAGGAAAACAAAAGAAATAGAGCCCAGATTCTCAGTTCTCCGAACACCATAGAACACAATAGTAATCATATGTCTCTAGAACAATGATTTTTGTTCTTATTCAAAACTGAGAGTTTGGTAGAATAGTTATAGTGGGTGAATTTGTATATATTTTCTGTCACACGAATGCCACAATTATAAGTGTTAGTTTTCCTGATGGCCAAACACCACTTTTCCTCATTGTTTGAAATCCATTCTCCTAATTTATCCTTTCAGTATGGATGATTGGATATTTAGAAAAATTCACATGTAGTAGCGCTAAGCAAACCATCACACATATTAAATACTAAAAATGCTACTAAAAAAAAAAAAAAAAACCTACTTCTCCAGGTCCCCTCTGTGTTTCCTTATTTCTAGCTGACTTGTTAAATCATTTCTTTCATTTTATTTTAATATTTTTTTGCTATCATCCATCATTCACGGTTTAATAATATCATACACTAACACAATGTAGCTTGTTACCAATATCCTGTTTTCATAAAGCTTCTAGTATTTGAATAGCTCTGTAAAGAAGAACATTTAAAAATGGCCTCTATCAAAGAATTTTTAAAACACATGAGCCTTGGAAGAGATAGGCTCAGTGAGCAAGAGGTTGCTCTGAAGCCTGATGCCCTGAGTCTGAGCTCTGCGACTCACAGAAAGAGAAGACAAAAATCTACCTGCAAGCTGCACTTTGACTGCCATGTGAGTGCCTGGACACAAACTTCCTAAGTGTGAACCTGTGCAAATACACAATTAATAAGTAAATAAATACATAAAAGTAATAACATTTTAAACTTTAAAAAAAACCTCAAACCCTTTCCTTTCAAGAGAATAGAAATGATTCATGTAAAAACTCAAGAAAGCTTAATCAGAGAAAACTGAGCCTTTCAGTGCAAAGCACAGTTAAAGTGATGAGATACACCTATACAAGAGGAAACAGAAATGGAACATTTGTGTTCATCAGCTTCCTTAGCAGTGTCTTTGATTATTTTTGTCTTGTTTTTCAAATGGTATACTGAATAACTATCTCTGTCTCACACCCACACTAACCCTAATTTAACCATTTGCTTTTCTTGTTTGCATCTATAAATATGTTTATATCCGATGAAACACATACTTCAGAAACAAAAATATTGAGTATCTTTAGATAACTGGTTAGTTGACAAAACCAATGACGATCATAAATTGGTGCATTTGCATTCTATACAATTTATTTTAGTTTATTTACCATGGAGTTAAGCTTAATTTTAATGTAAAACATTGAACAAATTATCTATGATCGTACCACATATATGGATTTCCGTATATTAAACCATCCCTGCATTCCTGGAATGAAGACTACTTGGTCATGATGGATGATAGTTTTGATGATTTTTGGATTCGGTTAGCGAAAATTTTATTGAGTAATTTGCATCAATATTCATAAGGGAAATTGGTCTGAAGTTTTCTTTCTTTGTTGGATCTTTATGTGGTTTAAGTATCAGTGTAATTGTGGCTTCATAGAATGAATTGGGTAGAGTACCTTCAGTTTCTATTTTGTTGAATAGTTTGAGAAGAACTGGAATTAGGTCTTCTTTGAAGGTCTGATAGAACTCTGCACTAAATCCATCTGGTCCTGGGCTTTTTTTGGTTGGGAGACTATTAATGACTGCTTGAATTTCTTTAGGGGATATAGGACTGTTTAGGTTATTAATCTGATTCTGATTTAACTTTAGTTAGTTAGACAGTACTTTAGTATCTATCTAGGAATTTGTCCATTTCAACCAAGTTTTCCAGTTTTGTTGAATATAACTTTTGTAGAAGGATATGATAGTATTTTGGATGTCCTCAGGATCTGTTGTTATGTCTCCCTTTTCATTTTTGATTTTATTAATTAGGATGCTGTCTCTGTGCCCTCTAGTGAGTCTGGCTAAGGGTTTATCTATCTTGTTGATTTTCTCAAAGAAACAGCTCCTGGTTTGGTTGATTCTTTAAATAGTTCTTTTTGTTTCCACTTGGTTGTTTTCAGCCCTGAGTTTGATTATTTCCTGCCATCAACTCCTCTTCGGTGAATTTGCTTCTTTTTGTTCTAGAGCTTTTAGATGTGCTGTCAAGCTACTAGGGTATGCTCTCTCCAGTTTCTTTTTGGAGGCACTCAGGGCTATGAGTTTTCCTCTTAGGAATCCTTTCATTGTGTCCCATAAGTTTGGGTACATTGTGGCTTCATTTTCATTAAATTCTAAAAAGTCTTTAATTTCTTTCTTTATTTCTTCCTTGACCAAGGTAGCATTGAGTAGAGTGTTGTTCAGTTTCCACGTGAATGTTGGCTTTCTACTATTTATGCTGTTATTGAAGATCAGCCTTAGTCCATGGTGATCTGATAGGATGCATGGGACAATTTCAATATTTTTGTATCTGTTGAGGCATGTTTTGTGGCCAATTATATGGTCAATTTTGGGGAAGGTGCCATGAGGTGCTGAGAAGAAGGTATATCCTTTTGTTTTAGGATAAAATGTTCTGTAGATATCTGTTAAATCCATTTCTTTCATAGCTTCTGTTAGTTTCACTGTGCCTCTGTTTAGTTTCTGTTTCCAAGATCTGCCCATTAATGAGAGTGGTGTGTTGAAGTCTCCCAGTATTATTGTGTGAGGTGCAATGTGTGCTTTGAGCTTTACTAAAGTTCCTTTAATGAATGTGGCTGCCCTTGCATTCAGAGCATAGATATTCAGAACTGAGAGTTCCTCTTGGAAGATTTTACATTTGATGAGTATAAAGTGCCCCTCCTTGTATTTTTTGATAAGTTTGGATTGAAAGTCAATTTTATCCAATATTAGAATGGCTACTCCAGCTTTTTTCCTTTGGACCATTTGCTTGGAAAATTGTTTTCCAGCCTTTCACTCTGAGGTAGTGTCTGTCTTTTTTCCTGAGGTCTGTTTACTGTAAGCAGCAAAATGTCCTGTCCTGTTTGTGTAGCCAGTCTGTTAGTCTATGTCTTTTTATCGAACAAGTGAGTCCATTGATATTAAGAGATATTAAGGAAATGTAATTGTTGCTTCCTGTCATTTTTGTTGTTAGAAGTGGGATTCTGTTCTAGTGGCTGTCTTCTTCTTCTTCTTCTTCTTCTTCTTCTTCTTCTTCTTCTTCTTCTTCTTCTTCTTCTTCTTCTTCTTCTTCTTCTTCTTCTTCTTGTTCTTCTTCTTCTTCTTCTTCTTCTTCTTCTTCTTCTTCTTCTTCTTCTTCTTCTTCTTCTTCTTCTTCTTCTTCTTCTTCTTCTTCTTCTTCTAGTACAATTTGAAGTTTATTAGTATGCTTCCAGATTCCACATTATTACTAAACCTATGAAGACAATCACTTGTCAAGCCTGGAGAAAAATATTTACAATTGTACTGAAAAGATGGTTAACAATTATTCTACTGTTCTCCATATATAATTTTTCTTTTGGTGCCTGATTTTTGTCACATAATTCAAAGCCATATATCATGAAATGGCATGAAAAAAATCTCACCAAAGATAGCAAAGAGATGTGAAAATGTGAAGCAGTGTTATCCTTCTGCAAACATATTATGATTGGGGAAAAAAGATCCATTTAATGTCATAACACTATATCATAATATTTTAGTACATTATATATGTTTGAATATTCTGTATTTAATTACTTATAAACTCCATATTTGTAGATATGATCCATCTAAGCAAATTTTTTAGAATACTTATTTTATATTCTTTCTTTCTTTCTTTCTTTCTTTCTTTCTTTCTTTCTTTCTTATTAGATAATTTCTTCATTTACATTTCAAGTGTTATGCCATAAGTCCCCTATACCCTCCTCCTGCCCTGCTCCCCTACCCACCCACTCCCACTACTTGGCCCTGGCATTCTCCTGTAATGGGGCATATAAACATTGTTAGACCAAGGGCTTTTCTTCCCCAATAATGCCCAACTAGGCCATCTTCTAATACATATTCAGCTAGAGACATGATCTCTGGAGGTTCTGATTAGTTCATATTGTTGTTCCATCTATAGGGTTGCAGACCCCTACAGCTCTTGGGTATTCTCTCTAGCTCCTACATTGGGGACCCTGTGTTCTGCCCTATAGATGATTGTGAGCATCCACTTCTGTATTTGTCAGGGACTGTCAAAGCCTCACAGGAGACAGCAATATCATGGTCTTTTCAGCAATATCCTGCTGGCGTATGCAGTAGTGTCTGCATTTGGTAGCTGATTATGTGATGGACCACCCAGATGGGGCACTCTCTGGATGGTCCATCCTTTCATTTTAGCTCCAAACTTTGTCTCTGCACCTCCTTCCATGTATATTTTAATCCCTATTATAGGGAGGAATGAAGTATCCATGCGTTGGTCTTTCTTGATTTTCTTGTGTTTTGGAAATTGTATCTTGGGTATTCTTTAGGTTCATTGAAGGATTACTTTCTTGCATTCTCTAGGGCATAGTTTCCATCTTTGTATTGGTCTTTTTCTATTATTATCCTTTGAAGGGCTGGATTGGTGGAAAGATATTCTGTGAATTTGGTTTTGTCATGAAATACTTTGTTTTCTCCATCTATGGTAATTGAGAGTTTTTCTGGGTATAGTAGCCTAGGCTGGCATTTGTGTTCTCTTAGTAACTATATAACATCTGTCCAGGATCTTCTGGCTTTCATTGTCTCTAGTCAGAAATCTGGAGTAATTCTTATAGGCCCGCCTTTATATGTTACTTGACCCTTTTCCCTTACTGCTTTTAATATTCTGTCTTTATTTAGTGCATTTGTTGTTTTGATTATTATATGTTGGGAAGAATTTCTTTCCAGGTACAGTCTATTTGGAGTTCTGTAGGGTTCTTGTATGTTTATGGGCATCTCTTTCTTTAGGTATGGGAAGATTTCTTCCATAATTTTGTTGAAGATATTTGCTGGCCCTTTAAGTTGAAAATCTTCGTTCTCATCTACTCCTATTATCCATAGGTTTGGTTTTCTCATTGAGTTCTGGATATTCTGGATATTTTGAGTTAGGATCTTTTTGTATTTGGCATTTTCTTTAATTGTTTTGTCCATGATCGCTATGGAATCTTCTGTACCTGAGATTTTCTTTTCCATCTGTTGTATTCTGTTGCTAATGCTCATATCTATGGTTCCTAATTTCTTTCCTAGGGTTTCTATCTCCAGGGTTATCTCCTTTTGGGTTTTCTTTATTGTTTCTACTTCCATTTTTAGATCGTGGATGGTTTTGCTCAATTCCATCACCTGTTTGGTATTCTTTTCCTGTAACTCTCTAAGTTTTTCCTCTTTAAGTGCTTCTAGTTGTTTACCAGTGTTTTTCTGTATTTCCTCCTTGAAGTCCTCCATCATCATCATGAGAAATGACTTTAGATCCATGTCTTTTTCTAGTGTGATGGTGTATCCACCACTTGCTATGGTGGGAGAGTTTGGTTCTGATGATGCCAAGTAACCTTCTACCTTTTGCTTCTGTTCTTATGCTTGCCTCCTGCCATCTGATTATCTCAAGTGTTTGCTGTCCTCACTATATCTGATTGGAGCCTGTCCTTCTTATAATTCCAGTTGATTCTGGACTCCTCATTCCAGCTGTCACTGTGATCCTTCGATTGTGGGCTCCTGTGAACCTGAGATTCTGGGTGTGCCTGAGTTCTTGGCAGTGAAGTTCCACTGAGACCCTGAAATACTGGTGTGACCCACCTCCTGTTATCCTGGGATACTGTTGTCCTAAGATCCTGGGCGTGTTACAGTGCCTGGGAGAGGTGTCTCCTTTGAGGATCATGGACCTGTCTGGTCAGTGGTCCCAAGAACTCATAGAGAGTCCTCTAGGGACCATGGGGGTGTCCGCTGACTCTGCACCCAAAGTGATTGGGTTCTGGCACTGACTAGAAGGGACTTGTGCCACTGGTCTGGCCGACCTTCAGCTTCCCTAATGCTATCTCGGCTCCTGAGCCATTGGATTGGACAGAAGTAGTGTTCCACTCAGCAGTGGTCCCAAGATCAAGTGGAGAGTCCTCTAGGGACCATAGGGGTTTCTGCTGACCCTGTGCCCAAGGTGACCCTGCCCTGGTGCCACCGGAAGGGACCTGTGCCCCTGGTCTGGCCGATTCTCTGGTTTCCTAATACTGTCTCCAGTCCCATGATTGAATTGGAACAGAAGTTGAGTTCCACTCAGCAGTGCTCCCAAGATCATGTGGAGAGTCCTCTAGGGACTGTGGGAGTGTCTGCTGATTCTGTGCCCCAGTTTATATCCTTTTGGAGGGAAATTGAGTCCATTGATGTTAAGAGAAATCAAAGAAAAGTAATTGTTGCTTCCTGCCCCTTTTGCTGTTAAAGTTGTGAATCTGTTCTTGTGGCTGTCTTCTTTTAGTTTTGTTAAAGGATTACTTTCTTGCTTTTTTAGTGTGTTGTTTCAGTCTTTGTGTTGGTGTTTTCCCATTATTATCCTTTGAAGGGCTGGATTCCTGGATAGATATTCTGTGTATTTGATTTTGTCATGAAATACTTTGGTTTCTCCATCAATGGTAATTGACAGTTTTGCTGGGTATAGTAGCCTGGGCTGGCATTTGTGTTCTCTTAGTGTCTGTATAACATCTGTCCAGGATCTTCTGGCTTTCATTGTCTCTGGTGAGAAGTCTGGAGTAATTCTAATAGGCCTGCCTTTATATGTTACTTGACCTTTTTCCCTTACTGCTTTTAATATTCTCTATTTAGTGCATTTGTTGTTTTGATTATTATGTGTCAGGAGGAATTTCTTTTCAGGTACAGTATATTTGGAGTTCTGTAGGCTTCTTGTATGTTTATGGGCATCTCTTTCTTTAGGTTTGGGAAGTTTTCTTCTATAACTTTGTTGAAGATTTCTGCTAGCCCTTTAAGTTGAAAATCTTCATTCTCATCTACCCCTGTTATCCATAGGTGTTGTCTTCTCATTGTGTCCTGGATTTCCTGGATGTTTTGAGTTAGGATCTTTTTGCATTTTGCATTTTCTTTCATTGTTGTGTCCATGTTCTCTATGGAATCTTCTGCACCTGAGATTCTCTCTTCCATCTGTTGTATTCTGTTGCTGATGCTCGTATCTATGGTTCCTGATTTCTTTCCTAGGGTTTCTATCTTCAGAGTTGTCTCCCTTTGGGTTTTCTTCTTTGTTTTTACTTCCATTTTTAGACCTTGGATGGGTTTTGTTCAATTCCATCACCTGTTTGGTTGTGTTTTTCTATAATTCTTTAAGGGATTTTTGTGTTTCTTCTACCTGTTAAGCAGTGTTTGCCTGTATTTCTTTAAGGACTTCTTCCTGTTTAGCAGTGTTCTGTGATTTCTTGAGGGATTTTTGTGTTTCCTCTTTATGGGCTTCTCCTTGTTTATCAGTATTCTCCTGTAATTCCTTGGGGGAATTTTGTACTTCCTCTTTAAGGGCTTCTACCTGTTTAGCAGTGTTCTCCTGTATTTCTTTAAGTGAGTTATTAATGCCCTTCTTAAAATCTTCTACCATAATCGTGAGATATGATTGTAAATCCGTGTCTTGCTTTTCGTGTGTTTTGGGGAATCTAGGACTCCTTGCAGTGGGCGTACTGGGTTCTGATGATGCCCAGTGTTCTTGGTTTCTGTTAGTAAGATTCTTACATTTGCCTTTCCCCATCTGGAAATCTCTGATGTTAATGTTCAAGCTGTCACTGGTTGGAGCTTGATCCTCCTGTGATTCTGTTAGCCTCTGTCAGCACTCCTAGAAGTTCAACTCTCATCTGAGTTCCAGTGGTCAGAGCACTCTCTGCAGGCAAGCTCTTCTCTTGCAGGGCAGGTGTCAGCAGTCTGGAGCTCTGATCCACCTCCTGAGTTCTGGAGTCAGAACCCTCCCAGAAGGCTGACTCTCCTCTGATAAGGAAGTGCTCAGGGGTCTGGGTCTCAGCTCTGCCTCCTGGCTGAGAATGAAGGCCTGACAGGACCCCGGCCAAGAAGCTCTGTTGTTTCTATTGCCCACGTGCTCTCAGGTGATCAGGAGGTCCTATGTGTGCTAGGTGTCCTGTGATCCTGAGGTGATTCCAAGGACCTGTGGATTGGAGAGCACTCTGGAGCCCTTAGCAGCCTCCACTGGGCTCAGAAGTAAGATGGTGGGGGTCGAGAAAGGCAAAGTTTAAAAAAATGGTAAACACTGAATTCTCCTCAAGGTAAATTTATAATTAATCTTTCAGTAGCAAGACATCAATATAATATATGTAATATAATTTATATAACATATAAGTTAAAACATATCTATTTATTAATTTAAAAAATTAATGTCACATGTTGTGACATGTTGACTTAGAGTCCTTTGGGTAAATTTCCAGGAGTGACATAGCTGGGGTTATATGGAAGTTCTATTTTCTGTGTTTCAAGGAACTTACATACCGACTACTACATTAGCTGAACTAGTGTGTAAGGAATCTCTTTTATCAACATCCTTGCCAGCATTTGTTGATATTTGTTGGAATAAGGACTGTTATTGTCATTATGGTGAAATAAAATCTCAAGGAAGATTTTATGTTTAGTTATCTGAATGCTAGTTAAATTAAATACCTTTTTATGTTCATTAACAATTTGTATTACATCTTCTGAAAACTATTTGTTTCATCAGCCCACTTATGGATTGGGTTAATTTCTTTTGGTTTGAGTTTCTAAACTGCTTCCTTGGCAGGACAGAATGCATTAAATATCATAAACTTCCATTCACCAGTTTTTTTGCTTTATGACTTTAGTACATTCTTTCTACTCTAATAGTTTTAGACTTTTGGATGTTTCATTAAGATCTTTGATCAGTTTGGAGTTTATCTTACATAAAATCAATGCAAGGTGAGAGATATCCATCTAGTTCATTCTTCTAAGTGTGGATGTCCAATTTCCCAAAGACCTTTTGATGAATGGGTTGTCATTTCTCCAATGCATATTTTTGCTTTATTGTAAAAACCTTGGGTGACTATTCTAGGATGAGTCTATATCTGGATATTGTTGTCTGGTCCATTAACCTTTTATGGTTTTATGTCAGCATTGGGCTATTTTTGTCATGGTGGCTCAATAGTAAGGCATGATATCAAGTTTGGTTACTGATAACTCTAGCATTATTCTTTTCCTCAGAGTTGCTTCACCTACCCAGAGTCTTGTTATTCCATTAAGTTTATAAATATTTCCTATTTTATTATTAGTTCTTTCTACTTTTTTGTTTATTTGTTTGTTTTGTTTTTTTGAGACAGGGTTTCTCTGTATAGCGCTGGCTGTCCTGGAACTCACTTTGTAGAGCAGGTTGGCCTCGAACTCAGAAATCCACCTGCCTCTGCCTCCTGAGTGCTGGGATTAAAGGCATGCTCCACCATGCCCAGCTCTTTCTACTTTTGTATGTTGAGCTATTTCTACATCTCTGAAACGAAGCCAACTGGATTGTTGATGGGTGCTCTTATGTTCTTGAATTTAGTTTACAAGATTTATAGAAAGACTTTACAACTATGTTAACTGAGTAATTTGTCTATATGTTTCTTTTCATTTCTTGTGTTTTTTCTGGTCTTGCTGTCATATTACTGATGGATTTGTAAAAGTAGTTTTTGGTAGTGTTTCTACCTTTTCTAATTTATGGACTTTTTATAGGAATTGATATTTGTTCATCATTAAAGGTCTGGTACATTGTGGTAGTAAAAACAAAGAAGAAAACCCAAAGGGAGACAACTCTGAAGATAGAAACCCTAGGAAAGAAATCAGGAACCATAGATACGAGCATCAGCAACAGAATACAACAGATGGAAGAGAGAATCTCAGGTGCAGAAGATTCCATAGAGAACATGGACACAACAATGAAAGAAAATGCAAAATGCAAAAAGATCCTAACTCAAAACATCCAGGAAATCCAGGACACAATGAGAAGACCACATCTATGGATAATAGGGGTAGATGAGAATGAAGATTTTCAACTTAAAGGGCTAGCAAAAATCTTCAACTAAGTTATAGAAGAAAACTTCCCAAACCTAAAGAAAGAGATGCCCATAAACATACAAGAAGCCTACAGAACTCCAAATACACTGTATCTGAAAAGAAATTCCTCCTGACACATAATAATCAAAACAACAAATGCACTAAATAAAGAGAGAATATTAAAAGCAGTAAGGGAAAAAGGTCAAGTAACATATAAAGGCAGGCCTATTAGAATTACTCCAGACTTCTCACCAGAGACAATGAAAACCAGAAGATCCTGGACAGACTGTGTTGGGAACTAAAAAGGGGGCACATGGGAAGAGAGGAAAGGAAAGACCCACACTCAGCCAGAGTTTTACCTATTCTCTGGTCTGTCAGGCATGGGGGAGCTGCTATCTACCTTCCACTCATCCCCAGATGGGCATCTAAGAATCTGACCTACTCTGGGGCAGGCAAGGATCAGCCCTACCTGGGAGTCCCTGAGCTACTTTGCTAAAGCTATCAGGGGTTATGGGAGAGAGATGAAGGAAGAGAAGTTCCCAACACTGGGGAAAGTGAGTGCAGTGGGTCTTGATGAGCAGAGACTGTCTATGGTTTTAGAGGTTTATTATAGAAAGGCAGGGGGGAAGAGAGAAGGTAGAAAGAGAGAGAGAGAGAGAGAGAGAAAGAGAGAGAGAGGAAAGGCTAGATAAAAAGAGAGTAAGAGGGAGAGAGGAGAGGGGAAGAGAGGGAGAAAGAAGAGAAGACAAAGAGAGAG
Source organism: Mus minutoides (assembly GCA_902729485.2). Taxonomy (NCBI): domain Eukaryota; kingdom Metazoa; phylum Chordata; class Mammalia; order Rodentia; family Muridae; genus Mus; species Mus minutoides. Next base: position 129,625 of record LR750833.1, read on the forward strand.
GAGAGAGGGGGTGAGAGTGAGGGGTAAGAAGGAGACAAGTAAGATAGCTAGGTGGGGCCAAACAACACTTTTTTATGGTCTTTACTGTTGCTAGGTAACTGGGGAGGAGTTTAGCCTGAAGGTCAGAAGCTTGGGCCATTGCCTACATGACTTTTAGCCATGCTTCTCTTATTGAGGGATGTGGAGGGAGGTAACTTAGGCAGGAGCCAGAGTTCTAGGAACATAAGGGAATGCCTACCACATCATGAAGGTTAATTATCACCATTTTAGGGGTTCAGGCCTCTGCTCAACTGGAGACCATCCTGCAATTCCCCACAGGACTGGAGAGATGGATCTGGAGAGTTAAGGGCACTGCCTGCTGCTCCAGATGTCCTGAGTTCAAGACCCAGCAACCACATGGTGGCTCACAGCCATCTGTAATGAAATCAGATGCCCTCTTCTGATGTGTCTGAAGATAGTGACAGTGTACTCATACATAAAATAAATAAATAATTCTTAAGAAAAAATACTGAGAGACTTGTAGAGTTAATTTTCCTTGGTCTGAATGGCAGGTTATAGGTGTAACATTAGGAGGTCTGCCGGTGGAGTCAGTTTGGAGGTTGTAATATTTGCTGGTGCAGATTATTGTGTTGTAGACATTGAGAACATTGTTCATCTAGTAAGACAGCCTTTAGAAATAGAGGCCATACTCCCAGTGAGATTTCAATGAATATCAGGATTCACTCCTGGAGTTAGTGAAGGTAGTTTAACACAAACTCTAGAATTTGATGAGAGCTATAAGGATAAGAAAGCTTGATTACTGATTGCATTCTAGTATTCCCTCTATATACATGAAGCCATTGATACAGATGTTTCTTTAAACTTAAAAAAAAAAAAAAACTATACACACAGTTATCTGAACCTAAATGGACATACCATAAAGAAACCAGGATTCTTAGTGAGGTAACCCAATCACAAAAGAAGTCATTGGATATGCACTCATTGATAAGTGGATATTAGCCCAGAACAATTTGCAAAACACAAGAAAATCAAGAAGAAAGACCAGTGTGTGGATCCTTCATTCCTCCTTTGAATAGGAAACAAAATACCCATGAAGGAGTTACAGAGACAAAGTTTGGAGCTAAGAAGAAAGGATGGACCATCCAGAAACTACCCCATTGGGGAATCCTTCCCATAATCAGTCACCAAACTCAGACACTATTGCATAGGACAGCAAGAGTTTGTTGAAGGGACCCTGATATAGCTGGCTCCTATGAGGCTATGTCAGTGCCTGGCAAATACAGAAGTGGATGCTCACAGTCATCTATATGATGGAACACAGAGCCCACAATGGAAGCTTTAGAGATAGAACCTCAGGAGCTGAAGGGGTCTGCAATCCTATAAGAGGAACAACAATATGAACTAACCAGAACCCCCAGAGCTCGTGTCTCTAGCTGCATATGTAGCAGAAGATGGCCTAGTCAGCCATCATTGGGAAGAGAGGCCCCTTGGTATTGCAACCTTTACACGCACCAATACAGGGGAACGCCAGGGCCAAGAAGTGGGAGTGGGTGGGCAGGGGAGCAGGGCGGGGGGAGAGGGAATTTTCAGGATAGCATTTGAAATATAAATTAAGAAAATATCTAATAAAAAAGTTTGAAAAAAAAAAAAGAAAGAAACCAGGATTCGGAGGCATTTTTTGAACCTACTCATCTAAAAATGTGAATCCTTTTGTGTTCTTCTACTGGGACTTATACATGAAATAATAGGTTATAAAATTGTAACAGTCTATTTGAAACATTTTGATTACCTATTTTTCTAAAGCTTCCTCTTTTTGTTCCCTTTAAACACAGGATACACTTCCCTTTGTCTCTAAGGCTCAAGAGTTGGTCTCTGAGTGATTAAATTGCCCAGAAATGGGAATTGTGATTAACAAAGGGGCAAATTATGTTATAATTTGTGGTTTAGGAAATATAATGTCTTTAAGTTTTCACTTTTTTTTAGAATCCTGGGTATGTTAAAGTGTTTGTTCCCCTCTGCTTTTAATAGACAGTATGTATACCTTCCCTCTCAAAGTTGTTTAATGGTTTGAGAGAAGTAAGTTTTTCTCTGTATGATTTCAATAATAATGTTTGTAAGAATTGACAAAATTAGAGTCTGTGGAATAAACAATGTAATATTTGACAATCTTCTTTATTCCTGTGTCAGATTTAACAAGTCCTGTGACTGTCAGCATTGTTCTTGGTGTGTCTGATTACAAGAAGCTTTCAAATAGTTTGTTCAATAATAATTATAGTAAAAGCATACTAATGAAATACACTGATACATGTTAATTATTTCCTGTTATTAATTCAAAAACAAAATCACTAACACTAACAAGGGAAGTTCTGCAATGTAAATGTTTCCAATTTTTTTTTTTTTTTAATCTCAGGTAAAGGTCATAGGATACCCATGCCTAGGGATTATACTTTTGAGAGTCTAACTGAAGGAAGTAATTATAATAGTCCAAGTACTGCAAAATATACACAAGTATTTATAGGTTGTGATATTTGTAATGGCTAACCATTATGAAATACTTGTAGCAACTATAGCAAATATTATTTCAAATGCATTGTTCTGCTTGATTATTATCAAGAATATTCAGAAATATTAAATGTAAGACCAGACAGTGGTGGTACATGCCTTTAATCCCAGCACTTGGGAGGCAGAGGCAGGTGGACTTCTGAGTTTGAGGCAAACTTGGTCTACAGAGTGAGTTCCAGGACAGCCAGGGCTACACAGAGAAAACCTGTCTTGAAAAACAAACAAACAAGAAAGAAAGAAAGAAAGAAAGAAAGAAAGAAAGAAAGAAAGAAAGAAAGAAAGAAAGAAAGAAAGAAACAAAGAAACAAAGAAACAAACAAAGAAACAAACAAAGAAACAAACAAAGAAACAAACAAAGAAACAAACAAAGAAACAAACAAAGAAACAAAGAAAGAGAGAGAGAGTCACTTTAATAAATGGCATTGGAAAACTGAAAATTCATGAGCATAAGAGGGAAAGTACACCTTAAATATTTACATAGATGAAAATTTCTAAGGCTGCAAATATGTAGTATTCAGAAATTTTCTTCGTGCTTCTTTTATTTTTTTATATTGCAGATGTTTCAATTTTTTCATAATAAATACCTCTAGATTTCTCCATATCTAGGATTCTCCTTCCTAGTTAAATCACTTTGTAGTAAGAATTGACCCATATCACTTGTGGTGCTTAGAAAGCACTCTTTATATAGGACTTGAATGAATAAGTAAAATCTGACAGTATTCTAAAAAGAGAGACCTAAGAGTCTACTGGTATTAATTCTTAGTTTTGTTAGTCTTTGATAATTTCACACATGAGTAGAAGGAAATGAAACTCTCTATCCCTCCCATTCCACATTTCATCCTTCATGTTCATTCTGTTTCATCACTTGCCCTGCTAGCTTCATGTCTTTTTCCCCTTCAATAACCTACAAACTGGATTTGGTATTGTTCATATGTGAAAGTCTGTGAGGTCATCCACTGCCAAATTGAAAATAAACCAGGGACCACTTTCTTAAAAGAATGACTTGCCATTCCCAAGTAGCTATCAATTACCAATACCTCTTGAGGAAGAGGAGAGGTGAAGCTGGAGGTCATCCATTCATCTTCATGGAAAGTTTGAGTAGCTTGATCTTGTTTAGATGTTGTGAAGTTAATACAGAAGGTATAGGTTCATAAGTCTAGAAGTCAGCATTTTACAACACTCCTTCCTGTCCTCTATATCTTATGTACTTTCCTCCTCTTTTTCTGTGATGTTTTCTCACTCGTGCAAGAAGTGGGAAATTGCAGGAGATTCACTATTTTAGTCTGAGAACTCCATCTCTTCTCAGCATGATGAACAGTTATGTATGTCTGCATTGACCATAGCTCATTACAAAAAGAAGTTTCTCTGAACAACACTGAGAGAGTCCCAGGTCTATGCACAGAAAGACAGATATTTAAAAGTTACTTTGGCATAAGCATTTAACAAAATTACAACACTACTGTTCTAGATTCTATTCTAGTGATCACTAGATTCTATCTAGTGATCAAGATTATGGTACGAGGTATAAAATTCTATCCTGCCCAATTAGGCCTCAAATCCTATCAGAAAGTGGTTAGTTACTCATAAAAGTTGTATCACCTCTGCTTCTCATCTAAAAGGTTGGTATGTAGCATATAGATTCCAATACTGGCTAACACTATTAATGAAGTTTTCCCTCAGTAGCCTGCATAGCAGAGTCTAGTATTATAAGAATAGTCAGTGGGGACAATATTTTTGTTGTTTTGAGATTGTTTTTTCTATGTCCTTAAGCCAAAGTGTGGAGAGTCTTCCAAAATAGGGTCTTACCATATTGTTATTGAGGATAATCAAGTACAAAATTAATAGCCTATATTGCCTGGGAGACCTCTGGAGCCTCCCTGACTAATAGAAAGCTGACTCATGCTTTACACTGGAATTTTTGTTTGATAATCTATGCCTCCTGGTAGCCACATTATATGCTTATATGTGTACCTAAATTTGATCTCACTTTTAAAAGTTATATGTTTGATTGGCATAATAACTAGTGGGTAGCCATAAACTGTTGAAGCAAACTAGTGAAGAGTTCAAAGGAAAGCATATTTTGTACTTATCCCCCTTCAAGGCCCAACTTTTAATCTCTCCATATAAAACTTTATAACAGTGATTTTAAAACACATTCAATATCCCCTAAAGCTCATGCAAAGTCCTCCCAATATACAGAACATTTCAAAACCAAAACTACCTAATAGAATACTCCTTGTGTTTGAGGTTCACCAGGAGCAACTGTGACTTGTATTCAATAACACGGAATGAAGGCAATAGGAGATGGGGCAGTGAAGGTTCTGTGAAGCTATAAAGACTAAGTAATAATGATAAATAAATAAAATGATGACAATATCCCAGGGAAATGTCAATAAACAGATGGCTGAAATGCTGCAACCTTTTATCTTAAATATGGAAAAAATAGCAATTGATGCATGAAATTTTGTAAGGAGTTGAGGTTAATTTTAAAAGTTACCAGTAGGCGATTGGGTTGAGGTCCCTGAGGTCTCCCATTTCCTATTCCACCCACTAAGCTCTGTGTTCCAAAGGCTGATCTGTACTGTTTATATTGGTGAGACCTTTGTAGCATGCTTTCCCCTAGTGGGTTTTGCTAGAGAAAGTGGGAGCAGAATGCATAGCAAGGCAGCTGCCTAAGGATTTTAATTTTCCACCTCTCTGTCTCTTTCCAGATAACCAAGATTTATCTGTATCTTCTACAATAAGCCATAAATTCAGAAAGTTATTTCTCTGATTTCTTTCTGGCCCTTTCAGGTCTAGGTTGGCTAAGAGATTCCATTCTTGCTAGTTCTTTCATACTGTGATATTCCTTCCAGATTTCTCTGAAAATCCCATCTGCTCTTTGGGTTCTTTATTGAATTCTCTTCAGTTGGCAAATTTTAATAAGCTATTTTCTTGAAAGCACCCCAATTCAGCACTCTTACAAGGAAACAGATAATCTTTAAAATAAGATTATCTTCTTTGTTTTATCATATATCCTTCCCATAATTTCAACCCTTCAACATTCTGTACTGTGTGGCATATTCTCATTTACCTAAGCTAAAAAAAAAAAAAAATAAACTATGCTATGTAAAAACAAATTGTTGTTAAAATACTATCTGGATTTGGATTGAATTATATTTATTGCTCCAAGGTATGTGGTGGTTCAAATAGGAATTCCCCCATAGACTCATGTGTTTGAATGCTCAACCCATAGGAAGGGTCATCACTAAGGGGTGTGGACTTGCCTTGTTGGAGGTATGGGGGCCAGTTTTGAGGTCTCAAAATCTCAAGTTAGTCTGCTTTTGCCGCCTGCCAATCTGGAAGTAGAACTCTCAACTTCTTCTCAAGCTCCATGTCTGCCTCCAGGCTGCCGTGTTTCCTGTAAAGATGATAACTGACTTAACCTCTGAAACTGTACCCCAACCCAGTTAAACGTTTTCCTTAATAAGAGTTGCCATGGTCATGGTGTTCAATCACAGCAACAAAAAACATGAAGGCAAAATAATAAATATATTTGTCTTTTAAAGACCTATTTTTAGTCTTCAGATCGCTTTTCTTTTGAGAGTGGAGAGGTGGGAATGTCTGGACCATCACTTACTTTACAAATAGAACCTCTTCTGAGATGAAAATATGACTATAATCTTCAAGGACCATTGACCTTAGCCCTTGTGATATACACACAGGCTTTCTTATCCAGTCAATGCAAACTCTACACAGAAGCAGAATGATTTGATATAGGTTAAAGGCTAAACAAACCATCCCCAAGTCTCCCTTTGACGAATGATTTCAGCTACTATTTCTTTGGGTGGTAGAAGAAAATTCTATTCTTTCTATTCTCTTCTTGGCAGGCACAGTCACCCACATATCTGAAACCACACAATAGATCATCAACAGCTTACACTGGATTTTCCATGGGATCCTTTGTTAGCAACAGCAGGACACTGGGGCACTGGGTGCCTAAGAAAACAAAACACTGTGCATGTGAGAAGCTGGATAGACAGACAGAGGAGGGGCTGCCTCTTCTAGATTGAACTGCTGTTGCTGAATCATGCGTGTTTTAGGGCAGATATACTTCACATTTCTGTGAAGTGCAAATCACAGGGTTCTCAGTAAAACTATAAAAGTGAAGACCACAAGAAAAAGGGAATGAAAAAAGAAAAGCAAGCAAGAAAGAGTACATCATAGCTCTTTGATGCCCTCAGTTCAGATCATCTGTATAACACACAGATCATTTGCGGTGAGGTAAACTATGATGTAAATTCCCTACTCTTGATTTGGAATATGATGGACATTTGTTTATTTAAAATTGGGGGCATGTCAGGGATAGAGAGATGGTTCACTGGTTCCGAGTGTGTACTGCCCTTGCTGAGGACCCAGGTTCCATTGCTAGCACTTTCAGGCTGACAACTGCCTGTAACAGCAATTCCAGTGGCACCTGATGACTCTGACCTCTGCAAGCAGCTACACTCATGTGCACAGAAACTCTCTTCCCTCCAAATCACACATATAATTAAAAATAATAAAAGTATACCTTAAAAATTAGTTCAATGTGACAGAGATGGTCACCAATCTCCTACGATTTTACTTTCACAAAGGAAAACTCTAAACCCTAACTGATTTTACGTGCTGGATTTTTAAAAGAAAAAATTCACCCAAGTAACAGTTGTTGTAGTAGGGGGACTGGCATGGTTCCCAGAGCTGTGACAGCAGTTACCAGATGTGTATGAATGCGTAGGTATGTTTTTATTTGGGTGTGTCTCTTTAAAAGCTGCATCGGAGATCATGCACCTTTCATTCTTTTCTGTATGTTGTTTAAAGTTATGGACACCCTTAAGCATCAAGACTTTTTCCCTGAGAAAGGGGTCTGATGTAGAGAGAACAGAGAGACCTGCTGAGAGCAGTCACAGAAGCAGAGTAACAATGTTCCATGGCTGAAAAAGGAAGAAGCTCTCACTTCTGTTTCTTTGTGGATGCAGAGCTTTCTCCCTGGATGTATGCGGGGAGTCAGCCTGGTTTGGGTACACTCAGGATTCACAGAGAAATACTTTATGCTCAGGTCTGTGTCTATTCTAGAATCCAACCTTGGGCGAATGTGTTTGAATCACCCAATTTGAAGGATTTTTTTTTTTTCTGAGTCAGATCTTTTTTTCCAGTTGATACATTGTGACAATTCCTTCAGACATATCTGCTCTTACTATCTTCAAACAGAATATTTTCCTCTGCTTTAAACTCTAAGCAAATTCAGCACTGTGAGGTCATTAGACCATTAGAGAAATTTAGTTCTTCAATGGTTCACAGAATGACTCTTCAGTATTTGCTTGTTTTTACTAATTATATATTAGATGCAAACTATTTGTTTTTGCTTTTTAAACCATCAATTAGCCCATTATTAAAGATTGCAATAGAGTCAGAAACTAAATTCTCACGTTTATCACTTCAAAGACAAGAATAGGCTATATTTCTAATCTTTTACCACATCTCTAATTCCATGTTGTCAATCCTTCAGAGTATATCATTTTTCCTCTCTATTGTGAGTTCCATATACAGCTAAAATCCTTTATTTTAAAACATGCTATGCAATTTCTTGTCTTTTTTTAGTTTCCTCTTTACACATTTTCAGGTAGATTTTCAAGTCTGCATGTCTTAAATTATCTTCAGTGCTTCACAGTTGCGAATAGAAAAATAAAGACCTCCTTTAGACTGGCATTTAAAGGTTTATTATTCTCCCTGTGATATATGGGCTTAATGCTCATTAACACTAAAATGAACCAGCCGAGAAAAGGGAAAAAATCTGCCTTCAAAGATTCAAGAATAAATAATGTAACACAATTCCTTCCCTCTCACCTCACTAAAATGATATTAACCAATTCCACATTCCTTCAAAGAAAGCTTTTAAAAGTTTAATACTGTCTGCCTTCACTTTTCAAAGGTGTGCTAATGCCTTCCTGGAGTCTGATTGCTTTGTGAGGAATCCCTTTGCCTCAAAGTAGATTTAAAACATCCTCTTCCACCCCATTTTCTATGTTCATGTTCCTAAGATTAACTATAAAAGCCCTCAAAACTCCAATTTTTAAAAACTACGTACAAAGCAGGTAATCCTTTGAGAAATGTGATTGTTTAGCTCTTCTCTAATTTAGAAAGTTTCATAGTAGGTAAATAAATACAGAAAATTAAGATGTTTAAACCAACATTTTTCATCTATTAAAACTGTTTCTAAATCTCTCCCTGTCCTATCTCCTTTATAGGCTTCAGACCTATGGAAATTTATATGTCTTGTATCATAAATAAACACATTAGCTAAGCACACATGTAGTCATGTGAGTCTAAAGGTAAGTGCACATACCTCTTGACTGGCGACTTGTCATATATAGACTGTATAACAGAAAAAGTTCAAAATTAAAATATGGAATATCCTCATATACTAGACACTCTGATTTCCTCAAACAGATAAAAAGTTAACAGGAACAATGATCTTTCAGAATGAGTGAAGGTTACTTATCAGAACCTATCCTTGGGGATTCCCCTCGATAGGCAGCCTTCTGTATAAGAGAGTACTGTGTTGGAAAGAGAATTTCCAGAAACAAGAGCTGCGACTCTGAGTTGATGATAGCTTCAATCTCTCTTTGGGATCCACTTTCTAGAATTTTCCATTTGCTCAAATTCTCCTTCCTCAAATTTCGGTTCTTAATGCTGATCAGGATTATCTCAGGGTTCAGTTTTGTACAGCAGACTGAAAGTAGAGATAACAAGATAGCTACTTCTCCTATCTGATGGGCCTCACTCCTTCAGCAGACTGGGGAGTGGAACAAATTTTGCCATAGGTCCATTAGTGACACTGTCAAAAACTAAGTGTGTCCTCTAACTCAGTGCTGGTTTTGACCCTGACTGACAGAGAAGCAAGAACATAACAAACTCTACTGAAAGAGAGAGCCATATGTCAGTTCTTTAATGTTCCAACTGTTTCTCTCTTCACTTGTGGGGCCATTTTAACAGTGTTTAATGCTGAAGTTTGTATCTGTATTCCTTATGTTCCTGGACTCTCTTGAGAATCTTCATGAGTTGTGGGTCCCGATCTAAAGACCTCAGATTTGGGACCCTCCACTTATAACAAGCTCTCAGGTAATGCTGATACCCAGCTGCCACATATCATATTTTGAAAAGCAAGAGACGTCAGCATACAGCAGATTTCCCTGGGCAACTTAATTCAAGCACAGGACGTCAAACTCTGTCAAACACTTCATATGCTCTGCTTTTCATTTATACTTCTTTTAGAATTTATACTTCTTTTAGAATTGAAAATTCTTAGACTTTAGCGTGTAGAACAAGTTCAGGGTGTGCTGGATTCAGCTTTGGATAAGATAATCAGTCCAAAGCACAAAAGTACTTTGGCTTTACAAATTGAAGTCTGGAATCTGAGATAAGTAATTTTAGAACTTTTAGGCATAGTTCCCAAGGTTACAAAATGAGCTTTGTAATGTGTGTTCCATTTCTCTTTCAGCATCACTGTGACTATCAAGCAGATCACATATGTCCACCGCTGTTCCCGTGTAAGCTACCTGCAGTCCTCTGTAATCATTTCCAGTCATCTGATCTGAGCCTCTGTCACCACCTTCTCCCTGATGTCCTGCCAGATCCACTTTTCCAGTCCTTGAAATATTCAGAAGGGATCAGTAATACGCTAGGAGGGAGTCCTGGACCAACACCAGAAATCCCCAGACATTCAGAATGGCATGAACATGCACTTAGAACAGGACATTAGAGCAGCAGGCTTCACCTATGCCTAAGCTGGCTGTTTCCCAGGTAAGGAATAATTTTGCAATGCTAATTGAACCAAGAAACCTGAGTTTCTTAAGAGATAATTTCTCTCTTCATATGATCTTGGATGATGTATTCTCATGGTTTGGTTTAGAGACTCCTGTGATGCTGCGATGAAAGTCCCCCATTTGGCATTTGTATCACATGTGTATCAGAAGCTAAAGGAGGGCTGCTGGTTTTGATAACCTTCAAACAATGCAAGAGTCAAATGATACCCAAGATCTTCTAGTCCCTCTATTTCTTTGATCTATTCAACTTCTGAGCTTCATCAGCAGATAGCAAAATATCCTCTCATCTTCTAGCCCCAGCTCTCTCTCAGTCAATATCCGATATTTATGCCTAGGAAGTTTCCATTGTTAGATCATAATTCAAATGCATGAATTATGAGGATGCACAACCTCTTGGAAAAATAATAAGTAAATCGGTGTTTTGAAATGTTCTTCTACAGTATCCATACATGCATCCTCATGTAAGATTAAAAAAAAAAACTTTATGGATTCAAAAGTATTTTTCATAAAAGCTTGCTTTCACTGGGTTCAACAAGCATATCTCTGTGCTTATTGATGGGAATGTGATATTGGATAAACTGGTAAATTTGAAGACCTTCAAAATGTTTTTTTTTTTTTTTCACAACTCACACACATGCCATTTGCCTGCCTGCAGTCAGTTTCAGACATCTCCCCCACCAGACTGGTTCCTGAAACTATGACATAAAAGTGAACTCTTTTGATTTAAGAAAAAAAATAAATTAATTAAACTTTGTTATTTAAATAATCTATTTAAGAGTAAACCCATAAGATTCTTTACAACAAATAATTGTCATGGTTCCTCAATTTTTGTAAGGATGAGTTATCTTAAATGTGTGGATTAAAGAAACAAAAAGTTTCTTTTACAGTCATATGCCCAAATTGGCTATCATGAGCTAATACTAACTTGTTGATAAGGCTATATTCCTCCTGGACTTCTAGGAGAGACTCAACTCACTCACCTGTGCAGATAAAAGAGAAAACCTACACTCCTTGATTCATGCTACTTTCCATATCTTCTAAAAGAATATTATTACAAACTCAAATCTACCCCATATTTATACAAGTCTGTTCTTTCTTTTTCCATCTTTTTGTGGTTACATTGAGCCAATTATAATTTACAGGGAAAGCTCCAACTCCTAAGCAATCTTTACAATCCATTTTGCCATGTAAGATTATTTGCTAATGTGTTTCAGATAGTAGGATGTGGATACTTTTGGAGGTGCATTATTTATCCCACGGCTGTATCTGGAAAGACGCCTTATTGATGGTACAAGAAATAAAGGAGTTAGAAGTCAGACCTGGATGAAGTGGGTGGATTTAAAGGAAGATATTGAGACCCGGAGGAAGAGAAAGCAAGAACTAAATGATATATATATATATATCAATTATATATATATATATATATATATGCCGTATCACAAAAATGAAACAAAACAAAAAACCAGCCAATCGACCAACCAAATAAACAAAAAACCCTAAACTGTGAAAAGAAAGACTACCTACTTTATAGTTTTCCCTAGGTTCTGCTAGTATAAAATAAATGATCATTATACCCATGACAATACAAAAACATCAATATATAAAAATAAAAACATGATGGACATTTTAGTAGTTGTTTTTTAGTACTGGGGTCATGAGACATTTTTCTTCCATTTTCTGTAATTTATAATGATTCTACCTTTTTACATTTTTCACTGTTGTGGTGAATTGCCCTAGTCCTGACTATATTTCCATTCTTAGGATGCCTATAGCAACCTCTTTAGTGGACTCTTTATATTCATGTTTGCTCCTTTAATATACCCTCTAAGCATCATCCAAAACACCATCTCCTTACTTATCTGCCTCCTTACCTACCTCTGCTTCTCCAGCATCAGCTTCCTGCTGTCTATTTTCTGTGCTCCAGGCATCAAACTTGATGATCCTTGCATATCACCACAGCATGCTGATCACTGCCCCACATTTAATGCTACCTGGAGCCTTTGTGGAACTATATCTCAACAAGGAAAGTAACTGTTATGTCTAACATTTCAAGTGAGTCCCAACAAATGACGACTCTTAGTAAAGGTGTTACATATCACACTATTTTAAAATAGACTTGTTTAAAAAAAAAGATACCCTTTTCTCTTTTCTCAGACAAAAACGTGATGGAATTTTCTGCCTTCGTTAACACCCCTTTTACTAACTACTATTCCTTCTAACAGAGAGCCTTCGTAATGTGACAACAAAAACCATTGGCTCAGGTCGTTTAAAGCACTATAATGTATGTGCCCTGGAAACAATCGTGGGAAATGTCATTGCTAGGAAAAATGTTGACTAAAAGCAGACACATAAAAATCAGAAGTTTGTTACTGCACTGGCCTTATGGGTAGTAATTTTTCCATTTGCAGAATGCTTTTGAATTTGAATCAGGTATCTCCTTTCAGGAAAAGTGTTGTTGCTATTTATATTGAACCAGCAACATACTCAAAGGATGACACTTCAGGTCAGTAGGATGGAAGAGGATTTTCTTTCATTTCCAATTAGTATTTGATACAAAGATATTGTATGAATACTAACAAACACTAAATAATATAATACTTTATCCCCTGTTCCACAAAAGTTAGGCATCTCCCTTTAAAGTAACCTGACAGCAAGTATTTCATAATTATGTCATAGATGTGATTTTATTATTCTCTGTTGAATAATCTGTCTCTCCCAGACTCTAAAGCCAGAAGACAAGTAAATTGTTGGGTTTTGTCTCAAAAATCACCAGCCATGCTCCAGTGTTGCAGGATTCCCCCAATCCAACATGGTACTGGGATGGTGAGACGGGTCAGGTACTGCCTATAGTAAAGAAAAAAGGCTCAGGAACAGAACATAATTTTTGTTGTTTGATATGCCATTATTTGTCTTCAAGTTGTAATTAAATGATAGCTAATACTAATTTTATTTAATTTAAATGAGAAAAAAATCTCTTGACCATTCTCTCTTCACAGTGCACTGCTTCTTCAATCTAAAATTTAAGAGCCAACATATTATATGAATATTGCAGGATTTGGAACAAGAGCATTGTTCTGTTTTCTTAAATGATAATGCTAGATGATGATGATGATGGTGATGGTGATGGTGATGGTGATGGTGATGGTGATGATAATGTTATTAGACCATAACCTACCTATCTTTTATTTTAACCTCAGTATTTATCAATACTGATTAATGGATTTGGAGGCCTGTTGACCACAGTCAGTATTAATGAATCCTTGAAACTGCTTCAAACCAGTGTCCACAGATTTATATATTCTCTTTTTAAGAAAAACATTGGAGGTGTTAGCTACCGTATTTAAGTAATATCTATTAAACACATAAAAAACAAAGGAAAATGAACAAGATGTACAGTAGTTCTACTCTATTTCATAATGAATAATAAAGAAACATTACCTGTTGTGTTTCACATATATAATTACGTTAATTTGAGTATCATGTTACATATTCACAAATAATTACTAGAAACAATAAATATTACATTTGTCTCATATGAAGGCTTAGATATTGAGGTATGAGTTTTAATCTTAAAAATCTATAAAAAATGCTATTCAAGAAAGCAATGGGTAATTCTTGTAAAGTATAGAGAGAATTTAAAAACTCTTTTTAAAATGGGAATTAAAAAAAAAAAAAGCCTTAGTTTTGCCCTTCATTTTTTTGCAGATAATACTGGATTTTGAAATGTTCTACCATACAAGTCAATTGATGCAATACTAGAGAAGTAAGGATAATGATACTCTTCATTGGGCTTTATTAAAACAGCAAGTGTTTAATAATAGCAATTTGGTGATGATTTTAGGGGGTGGCTCTTCCTCAGGGGGAAGTCACAGGTAACTGCTCTAACAATAACAACACCAAAGTTCATTGTTAATATTTTAGAGAGTAATTTTTAAAAAATCTAATAGCCATGATGAAATGAAAAATTAAAGTTCTTTGAGCTTTAATTTTAAATATTTTATGTGTAAAACTAACATGGAATAATATAGGTTTTACACTTCAAAAATATTTGCTAATAAAAATAAAATAAGACATCTTACCTTGCATCAACACTATTAGTTAAAGATAATAGTAATAAAATATTAAAATATAGTAGCATTTTTAGAAAATAAATTTAAAAGATTAAGAACTTGTGTATAATTGCCCTTATTTGATCACTATCCTAACTACATTTTCAATTCATAATAACACAATGACTTTAAAGTTTAGAAAATAAAAGTGCAAATATATGTACATACATACACACACACTATATATATATATTTGAGAATCAGCCTCAGGGTCTCATGGAATCTAGGCAAAATCTTTGCTATTCTTATATTTGTTTGAAAATAAATTGAAGTTGCAAAATAATTTAGTTATAAAAATCAAGCTTTATAAAAGTAATAACTGGCCCTTGCTCAAGTAGCAAGGATATAATGTAGCCTGTTTGTCAGTGCATGCCCTCCTGACTCCATTTCCTTCTTGCTCAGGATCATTATTCTGTGTGGTCTCCTATCACAAATAAAATATGGCAAATAGAATACTTACGTAACATTTTATTGTATTTGTTTAGTGTCCACATTACAGTGTATGCTGCCAACCTGGCCCTTGGGTATGTTTTAATTTGCTGGAAGTTTTATGTTCTTCACATCATTGATCTATCAGGACTTGACTGCATTTGAGATGCAACCTCTGAGATAATGCAGCCTCTATTTAAAATAACTTTGAAATAATTTTACTTCTTTTGAAAAAATAAAACAAAATTATTCTGAGTGAGACAACTCAGATTCAGAAAAACAATCATTGTATGTACTTATTTATAAGCAGATATTAGTCTTAAAGTACAAGATGACCATGCTGCAATCCACAAACTCAAAGACACTGAGTCTATTTTTTTTTTTTTTGACAGATGTAATTGTTGTCTAAGAGGCTTACTGCTGAATAAGCCCACCTGCTCTCCTTCCTTCTATACTCAGGCTGGCTGGTCCAACTGTTCGGGCTCAAACTCCTCTCCAAGCTGACTGATTCAAGCCATCTTGGCTTGTGACTGAATTGCTCTGCTTGGCCTCAAATTAAAACTTGCAATATGTTCTAATCTTCTGGCTCCTTCTTATTCTCTGTCTCATTTTGTCTTCACCTGTGCCTAGCTTGTTCTTTCTGCAACCTCTATAAACCTGTCCTGTCCTGATAATCTCTCTCTCCTCTCCTCTCCTCTCCTCTCCTCTCCTCTCCTCTCCTTTCATATCTGTTCTAAGAGTTGGGCATATCCTATCCCTGATTCATTCTGTCAAATCTTTCTGTGGTTATGCACTTTGTCTACCCCTCAATTAGAAGTCACGTTAAAACATGGCTTCTTCCTTCTACAAACTGTATATTCATTGTTTAGGATTAACAATGTCTACAAAGGGTATGTTGTATTACAGCTAGAGGGATTAAAGATGTGAAGCATATCTGTAATGCAACCAGATGACACAGATCTAGAAGGTCTTTGAATATAATCCCTTGACAGCAGCCATATTGCTAGATTTTAAATTCTTCTTCAGGGGACACTTGAATCTCTCTGAGAAGGGAAAATATATTAAATATCAGGGTTAGATGGAGGGGGAGGTTCTGGATGGAGTAGTGTAAGCAGTCCTCTGCTGTATATGTGTCAGGGGCCTCAGACCAGCTAGCTGTAAGAAGCTGAGTTTTGGGGTCCGCCATTACAGCGTACCCAAAGACCAGGTCCCCTGGGGAGCAAACTGGGGCTAAGGGAGACTAGATGGGAGAGAAATGAAAACATTGAAACGAATCAGAATCACCGATCAAAGCATGTCTGTCTTTTCTGAAAAATCCCTCTTGGTTTTTGAGAGGGAAGACCCCGCCCACAGTCAGTTCTGAGCAGGTGCCTGGAATGTAGCCCAAAGTCCAATGCACTCTGGAACTTCCCAGCTGGAAGCAGGATCTGGGTGGGGCGCGGCAGAAGGGTAGCAATTCTGGGAAAGCGCAGAGGCGTTTTGCAGGACAAAAGAAGCCAGCCTTAGCTGGAGAGTCAGGCTGCAAGTGGCCTGCCTCAGTGGCCTGTTTGCTCTCTGCCTGGAGCAGGCTGAGGAGGAGGGTAACCCCATAGGAAGACCAGCAGTCTCAACTAACCTAGATCCCTGAGATCTTCCAAATACTGAGCCACCAACCAGGCAATTTCTTAAATAGTGATTGATATGGGAGAGCTCAGTCCACTGAGGGTTCATCCACACCTGGCCTTGTTGTCCTGGGTTCTATAAGACAGTAGGCTGAGCAAACACTGGGGAGCAAACCAGTAATCAGCACTCCTCCATGAACTCTGCATCACCTCCTGCCTCCAGGTTCCAGCAGTTTGAGTTCCTGTTCTATCTTCCTTAGGTGATGAACAGTGATATGAAAGTTTAAGATAAATAAACCCTTTCCTCTCCAAGTTGCTTTTGGTCAGCTAGCTTTTGCTTTTCTAGTTTTGCTTTCATGACAGCAATGGAACCCATTACTAAGACACAAAGTCTCAATAATTATTTTTGTCATTAGTGATTAAGGATATAGTTAATATTATATGAAGAAATAAGGTCAGTGTGTAAAATAATAAAGCTTTTTCTTCTCTCTGTCTAGGTGACAATGATGTCTACCATTGTAAATACAAATTAAGTTTAATTAATTAAATATTAATTTATTATTTTTAATTAAGTTTAATTAAAACTAAAGAGTAAGATCAGTATATTCTTGAGCTCAATAAAAAGGAAATAAGTATTTATATATTTATTATAAAAATGAACATATAATCAAAAGAAAACATTAATGAGAAAATAATGTTAATGAGTAAAATGAACAACATTGCACATACCTTGACTGAAAATTCCAGTGACATCCTGGAAACAATTGATACTGGTTATGGCTATGATCTTATAATTTTTGTTCAGAATTGTATAATGTACCAAAACATAATTTGTATAATTTATTGTGTATATTACAGCATATTAATTACAATATGCTATATAGTATATTGTATTACCATTTAATGTATCAATTAATACAAAAAGATTAAGCTTACAATATTTATGTACATAAATATAAGTGTAGGTAGACAAAGAATGGCATACAGACAATAAGAATTAATTAAAGGCAGACATCTCTTTTTGTTTTTGTTTTTGATTTTAGGTTTTGGGTTTTTAGTTTTTGTTTTTTGTTTTTTGTTTTTTGGCTTGTTTTTGGTTTGTTTTTGGTTTTTGGTTTTTAGTTTGACAGGGATTCTCTGTATAGCCCTGAATGTCCTGGAACTCACTCTGTAGACCAGGCTGGCCTTGAACTCTGAAATCTACCTGCCTCTGCCTCCCAAGTGCTATGATTAAAGGCATGTGCCACCACTGCCCAGCCAGACATCTTCTATTCCTTTCTTTGGACCCAAAAGTTTTATTTCTGTAGATTCTGAATGGTTTTATTACTTTAAATTTGATAACTCTCCTTGTTATTTGTCATTATGTGCTATCATACATTAATATTTTAATTGCAAGTAAAATTTTCAGACAGTGTAATAATTCAGGCCTTTGCCCTCTGTGTCTCATAGGTAAAATTAGAATATTTAACAACAAAGATAATTTTGGCTCCTTTTCCTAGTTTTAATCCTTATTTCTCTCTTATCTAATTATGTTGGTTAATAGGTAAACACAACATTAATGTAGGAGAAAAATTTTTTTCTAGTTTTCATGTATATATGTATACATATATATGTATATATGTATATATATACATATACATACATACACACACACACACACACATATATATATATATATATATTTTTTTTTTTTTTTCTAATCACATTTGATAATGTTTTAGGACAACTATGAATATGCTCCTCCCTACTCTCAACAAGATGCTTTTCAACTTGAGCTCAATATTGGACAGGGGAGGCTAGACATCCCTTGGGCTGCTTCCACATACAGATAACTGCTTTTCAGCTGTGCCGCTGCTGTGTGATGTGTGTGTGTGTGTGTGTGTGTGTGTGTGTGTGTGTGTGTGTGTGTGCTGAGTGCTGTGTGCTACTGTGTGCTTTGCTTTGCTGTAGCACCACCCAGTATCACTGCTGCTGGGACTGACAAGGGGAACACTAAGCCCCTTCTGCCGCAGAAGTTGCAGTGCTAGAGTTGATAGTGGAAATCACTGAAGTGTGAGAAGAAACATTCTACATACTCATTCTCAGCACCTTCCCATTACAGAGTAGCCATAAACAGGTACCTTACCCTGGCCACCACTACTGTGTATATTGCATGCATTTGAGCTGCTAGATCACACTTCTTTCACTTGGTCCACAGATGAAGATATTACAGTGACTCAGACCATTGTAACAACAATTGATCAGGCTGAAGAAGCAGGATTAGAGAAACTTCACTGCTTCCCACAACTGTAAGCAAAGACACTGGAGTATAGGAAAGTGACACACAAAGATGTGTCTTCAGGAGAAGGCATCTATATTGAAATCATCTATAGTGACACACAAAGATGTGTCTTCAGGAGAAGGCATCTATATTGAAATCATCTATAGTGAAGGCCAGCTTGATAAACTGGTATAGACAACAGTCTACAGAATACGCAGATATCAACAAAAGGAATGTTACAAAGAAGGGTAGCTGGCCACGATGCCTCACATCTATATTTCTAGCATTTGGGAAGAAGAAGAAGGAGGATTTCCATTACTGCAAGTACACCCTAGTATACATGGCAAATGCCAAGCCACCTTGGAGTGATAACTTGTCTCAAACAGAAAAATAGCAAAATAACACAGTGCCTCCAAAGGAACACAACACTCTACAGCAACAGATACTTAAAAGAATATTGTGGACCTGCTCAGAAGATAGGAAAGATCTCCCATGCTCATGGATTGGCAGGATTAGCATAGTAAAAACGACCATCTTGCCAAAAGCAATTTATAGATTCAATGCAATCCCCATTAAAATTCCAACTCAATTATTCACAGAGATAGCAAGAGCAGTTCTCAAATTCATCTGGAATCACAAAAACACCCAAGATAGCAAAAATTATTCTCAGCAATAAGAGAACTTTTGGGGGAATTATCATCCCTGATCTCAAGCTGTACTAGTGATCAAAACCATGGCCAAACAAAGCTTCACTTATTAGCCTTCACCGTCTTTCACCTCCAGTAGACAAATTATACATTTTCTAATACAATAAGTCCTTTCATCATTTTTAGTGTTGTATCTTTATCTGCTTGAGATGAAACCTCATTACTTCAGCTTCCTATATAGCTATGACTACAGGAAGCTCTTTTGGTTTGTAAATGACAAATTACTGATGGGAATGCATGACAATTATAAATCAGTCAGATAGTAAGAATTTGAAAAACTATCTTGCCCCATTCTTTCCTATTCCCTGAGTCCTAAAACGTAACCAGTATTGATTTGCTGTGTGCTTACTCAGAGCTTTTCAGCAAAAGCACACAACTAGTAATGTACTTAATGCCTCATTACACCTTGTTCTTTGGTTTTAGACATGTATTTTAGACACTGTCACAATTCTAGTACAGTTTGAACATGTTTTTTTCTAAAATTTAGATGCTGCCAGTTAAGAACTGTGGACTTTAACATTGATTAGAGATTGAAAAATTCACCCCTTGAATGGAACTGGATGCTTTTCTTCAAAGGGTTTGACAGAGGGAGCTGGTCCTGTTTTACTCCATTTGAACCCATGGCAAGGACCCCTTACCACATGCTACCAACTTGGTTTGGGATTTCTTGCCTGCTGGAGCAGAGAAAAGAAAACATCTGATCTTTATGAGTTATCTGCTCCAAGGCATCTTGTTATATGAACACAAAATGGGCTGTTATGATATCTCTGTCAGCTCTCAATATACATTGCCTCATCATTATTTTCAATGGATGGAAATATTCTATGATAAAGCTATACATGATTTATTAATGTGTTTGAGTTTTTTCTAGTTCTGTCATTGTAGACCTCATACTTTTAGTACACATGCCAGTATTTCTTGTGGACAGATTCCAGAAATTGGGGCTTAATTCAAATTATTATAAATTTTAAAAATTCTGATTGATTTTATCAGTTGAAATCAATGTATTGCAATTCCATGTATCAAATAACTGACTCTGTGATATACTGATGAATCTTACCACTATAAACATAGTGTGTGTGTGTGTGTGTGTGTGTGTATGTGTGTGTGTGTGTGTGTGGTGGCTATGCAGACCAGAGCTGACATAAAATATCTTCCTCTATTGCTCTCCACCTTATTGATTGTGACAAGGTCTCTCACTGAACCTGAAACTCAGTGATTGGCTAGGTTTGGTAGCCAGGCTCAGGGCTCTTCCTGCTTTTGAATCCCCAGTAATTGGATTACAGAACCATATCACAAGTCCCTGCTTATTATGTGAGGGCTTGCATAGTAAATACTGCATTACCGGAACCACTTCCCTACCCCTCATTTATCTTCTAAAAATTTCTTGGTGGTCAATAACAAATTGTGTATCCTTATTGCTTAAATTTGAATTTTGAAATTATTGATAATTTTAAGCATATTTTTATATTTTTAAAGACCATTTGAATTTCACTTTCTATCAATTAATCATTCCTATTTGTCTATTTTCAGTGAGGTTTTTTTCTCTGGAGTTTTACAAAATGTTTTTCATGAAGTACATGTATTGTTTTTTGTTGTGGATTAAATTTTTTTTCTTTCTAGACTACCATTTGTCTTTATTCTGTCCGTACTATGTTTTAAGGAAAAAAATATTGTATTTTTTGTTTGTTTACAGCTGAAGAAAAGAAGTACTCTTCCCCAGAGAAGAGCACACCAGTTTGTTATTCAATACTAAATGTTTAGCCCTGAAAACATACCTATGAGTAACATACAGACTTAGTAGGTTACAATTAGGAATATATATGTATACACCTTTAAAATATATGCATGTAACAATAGTTAATGAAAAAAGAGACCAGGCATCTAAAAGAACATGAAAAGTGATATATTACACCTGTTTTTAGATTTTTTTTTGAAAGCCATGCTTTCTAACAGTTCCCAAACTCCATTTTTTTTTTGACATTTTCATGAGGTTATTTTTGTTGCTGTTTTAATCTTTTTGATACTAACTATCCTTACTAGAGTGAGGCAATAGCTCCTGGTCATTTTGACCTTTCATTTATTTGTGAGCTATTTGTAGTTCTTCTTAGATATGTTTGTTCAGATGCATTGTCAATTCCTGAATTCAGTTATTTGTTTTTTTTTTAATAAAGGTTTTGTAGTAACAATCTTTTGTCAGACAAATATTGGAAAACACCCTCTTCCATTCTGTAGATTGTCTCTTCACTTTGTTCTTTGGTTCAGTTGCTATACAGAAGATTCATCTAGTTGAACGTAATCTCATACGTCCATTTCTACCTTTGTTGGTGGTGCTTTGGGGACTTACACAAAATATCTTATTTTACATCACTGTCATATATTTTTTTCTACAGTTTTAGATCATATATTTAGGTATTTTATTCATTTTAACAGTGGCATATGTTGGGTTTTTTTTGTCTCTATATGTGTACATTATTAAAATTCAGGTATCAAACTCCTTTAATTGCAGCCTATCATTTTCTTAATATGTTAGTTTTATAAAATTGATTGCTCCACTTCAGTCAGGGAAGGAGGTAGACTTATAACTGGGCACAGATCTTAGCATAACTGACTCCCTGGTCGAAGTACTATTAGGCTGTAAAACTCAGAATATATAGAGTACCACCTGCCAAAATGCAAATGAAGACCTAATTTGTCAAAGACTATAGTTTGGGGAAAGTCTCTAAATGTACTAACCTTGCAGTTTGGCTTCTGTAGTTCCACCTCCGGCTAACTGATTTGTTAACTGAAGTATGTCAATCCAAAATATGATTTTTGTGCTTAAAAGCTCAGCTGGAGAAAGGCCTGAGGTCTCACAGGTATTCCAAGCATGCCATACAGTCACAGAATGCCTAATAAAGACACTCTACTAGTCTAAACCCATTTTTGAGCAATCTGCTTTGATAGATACTCAACCACAGGCTGACTGCTGATTTCCCCCTTATCCTCTAATTCTTAAGAACCAACCCCCACAGTGTAATCTCCAGCTTCAGAGGAGAAAATCTGGGGTTCTCTCCCCAGTGGATCCTATAAATCTTCTAATTCTAACCTCATTGCCACTACTCTGGAAACGTTATGTAAAAGGAGGTGGAAAATTGTAAGAGCCAGAGGGAATGGAAGACACTTAGGAGAACAAGGTCCTTTAAATCAACACAAGCAAAGCTTAACAAACTCAAGAAACTAAAGAGCCTGGATGGGTCTTCACAAGCCTCCTATTTCCATGGGATTTTCCATGGGATTCTTGAGTATGCTATCAAGTGGGTCTCTATTTTTTCTCTTTCAATAACATATTTATTGATTATTAGGAAATTTCACATAATGCACTGATCACTTTTATTTCCAACTCCTTCTCCCTACAATGTGGCTTTCTCCTTTCCAAACAAAGATAAAACAAAGCAAAACAAACAAAGTCAACAACAAACTGAAAAAGAAAAAGAAATCTAATGTGTGTATTATCATATAGTCACTAGAGCATGGTCAAACTTCTGTTGACCAGCCACTTAAAGAATGGAGCCCTTCCTCACTCCATTGAAGTGGAAATTTCTGGTTTCTTTGGAAAGTCAGTTTTATCAAATGAAGTTTTGCTGGGGTACATAGGTGAAAGGATATTTTGTTATAGCAAACACATGAAAGGACTCATGATATTTAGAAAGTATGGAAATATGAAGCTACAGACATTTGGAACTTGAGTACTGGTTTGCCTTGCTCTGTCTCTCAAGTCTCCTCTGACAGCATGTATGTATTGGTTTGCTTTAGACTGCATTGATGAATGTCTTTGTCAGGGTTTCTATTCCTGCACAAACATCATGACCAAGAAGCAAGTTGGGGAGGAAAAGGTTTATTTGGCTTATACTTCCACATTGCTGTTCATCACTGAAGGAAGTCAGGACTGGAACTCAAGCAGGTCAGGAAGCAGGAGCTGACTCAGAATCCGTGGAGGGATGTTCTTTACTGGCTTGCTTCCCCTGACTTGCTCAGCCTGCTCTCTTATAGAACCCAGACTACCAGCCCAGAGATGGTCCCACCCACAAGGGGCCTTTCCCCCTTGATCACTAATTGAGAAAATACCCGACAGCTGGATCTCATGGAGGTATTTCCCCAACTGCAGCTCCTTTCTCTGTGATAACTCCAGCTGTGTCAAGTTGACACAAAACTAGCCAGTACAATTGACCCCTTGTCAACTTGACACACAAACACATCACTAGTAAGCCTCAACCCTTAGTTCATATTCATCCCCAAGATCTAAATAACTTTAAAAGTCCCACAGTCTTTACATATTAAAAGTTCAAACCTTTTTAAATATCCAGTATCTTTTGAAATACAAAGTACATTAAAATTCAAAGTCTCTTAACTGTGGGCTTCACTAAAAAACTTCCTTCAAGAGGGAAAAATATCAGGGCACAGTCACAATAAAAAGCAAAATTCAGTCTCCAAAAATCCAATGTCTGGGATCCAACTCACTATCTTCTGGGCTCCTCCAAGGGCTTGGGTCACTTCTCCAGCCATGCCCTTTGTAGCACACACATTGTCCTCTAGGCTCCAGATGCCTGTACTCTATTGCTGCTGCTGTTCTTGGTGGTTATCTCATGGTACTGGCATCTCATGCTGCTGTCTTCTACTATAACTAGGCTTCAACACCAGCCTCTCATAGGCTCTCTTCATGGTCCCAAGCCTCAACTCCTTTGCATGACCCCTTCAGTCCTGGGCCATCAATTGCAACTGAGGCTACACCTTCACCAATGGCCTTCCATGGCCTCTCAGAGTGCTTCCGTGGCCTCATCTGCTCTGCATGACCCCTTCATGCCTACAAAACCAGTACCACCTAGGTAACTCTTACACATTACCAAGTCCAGTCACAGCACAGGGTACAACCATGGCGATCTCTGGAACACAGCTTCCTTGTGCTTTCAGAAAATACTTCCCAGAAGATGACACCTCAATGATGCTGGTCTCTTCTTAATCACTGTTAATTTCTTAGCTCCAGCTAACCAGCATCAATAGTCCCAGTAATACAAAAGTTTCACTTTACTAGTTCTGGTATCTTGTTAATCACAGCTGATTCTTCAGCCCCAGCTAACCAGAACCACAGAATCTTCACAATCAAAGTAACAATGTCCCTGAAAAGAGTCTTTAATTTTCCCTCTGAAATTTCACAAGCCAGGCATCCATCTTCTGCACTGTTCTCAACATTATCTCCCAAGCTCCTACACAACATTTCACAGAGCTCTTAACACAGAATGGATCTTCTGGCCCAAAGTTCCAAAGTCCTTCCACAGTCCTCCCCAAAACATGGTCAGGTTGTCACAGGGATACCCCACTCCTGGTACCAATTTGTCTTAGTCAGGGTTTCTATTCCTGCACAAACATCATGACCAAGAAGCAAGTTAGGGAGAAAAGAGTGTATTCAGCTTACATTTCCACATTGCTGTTCATCACTGAAGGAATTTAGGACTGGAACTCAAGCAGTTCAGGAAGCAGGAGCTGACGCAGAATCCCTGGAGGGATGCTCCTTACTGGCTTGCTTCCCTTGACTTGCTCAGCCTGCTCTCTTATAGAACCCAAGACTACCAGCCCAGAGATGGTGCCACCCACAAGGGGCGTTTCCCCCTTGATCACTAATTGAGAAAATACCCCACAGCTAGATCTCATGAGGTACTTCCCCAACTGAAGCTCCTTTCTCTGTGATAACCCCAGCTGTGTCAAGTTGACACAAAACTAGCCAGTACAATGAGCGTCCCTTGTGGTGACTTCACAGAGAGAAACTCATCCAAAGAACTTCTAATAAAGATTTCTGTAGCTTTTTGCTGCTTGAGCACACTCAGGCTGGTTAGTAAGCCTCTTCTAGATTGAACTGCTGTTGCTGAATCATGCATGGTGTCTGCAGAGTGGACTGGACTGCAGCTGCTGGTTCATGTGTGGTGTTTACCAAGTAGACTGGACTGCAACTGCTGATTTCTGTTTGATGTTCACTAGTGGATTAGAATTGCCCCAAAGAACTATTTCTAAACAGGTCCACTTCCCTGTATCCTAATAACCTTTCTTTCTTACTACCTCTGGTGGGTTGTGGGCTAAAGGGGAGATTGAACCCTTATTAAAGTAGGTTGAGAAAAATATATATGCCTATACCCCATCCCTGACAGAAGCCATCTATTGTGGAATGCTACATTTCAGGATCCTTATCACATTGTTTAAGAGTTCTCTTCACTGGCTTCTTGTGTAAGTTGTACTTTTGGAGAGTGAGGTGGGCGTAGGAGTTGAATAAAAACTAGCCACTAGGGTAAAGGTCAACAACTGTACTGTCATTTATACCAGCTGGAAGAGGGAAAATCAATTTTCTCCAGTGGAGAACCACTAGGTATATCAACCATTCCAGAACAGGCCTCATGTTCAGGAGTAGTTGATCAATATAAAATGGACTGTACATTTGTGTGTGTGTGTGTGTGTGTGTGTGTGTGTGTGTGTGTGTGCTTTTATTGGGTTACAGTGGTTTTGAGAGACTTTGTTGTTAGATTGCTTTTTTGTTTAAGTTTTTGAGAGAGAACTTAAATTTGGGCCAATAGGGAGGAGGGGAGGATCTGCATGGACTTAACAAAGGGAAATAATATGATCAAAATTAATTTAAATTTAAAATTGTTTTTAATAATAATAATAATAATAATACATGCTAATAATACACCAATGCTAATACTAATATTGCTAATAACAGATTGTTCTGGCATCAGGTGCATATATATTACCATTGCTCTATTTTCCTTTTTAAACAATTTTTTGAGATTTACACAGTGATGCTGTCTCTTACAGAACTTGTCTTAAAGTTCATATTTTGTAGTTATCAATATAACTTACTTCAGCTTACTTTTTGTTTCATATTTCCATATTTCACTTTCATCCTATATGTGTTTTTCTTTTCCAGATAAATGTATTTCCTTTTGTTAACATTGTTTTGAATAGTTTTTTAATTCATTCTTTTAAGTAAAAGAATATGTTTATATTGAATGTTAACATTCAGGGGTAAAGATAGTGTGCCTGTCCTTTTGTTAATTGCTTCTCTTTGGAATATCTACTATTTTTGTTTGTCAATTTGTTTGTTTTGTTTTCTTTTGCTTTGCTCTTATTCTTATCTTTGTGGTAATTGTGCTCTGTGATGATAAGACTTGTGTTTTCCTCTTCTTTAAGTATCTTTTCCTCCTGGTCCTCCAAGTCTTCTTGGTCCTCCTGGTCCTTCTGGTCTTGTCTTCTTTGTCTTACTTGTCATCATTATTTCTCTTCCTCTTGTTCTTGCTCTGTAACTAGGATCAAACTCGTAATTCTGCTGCTTCTGTTTTTGTGTGCTAGGACTGTATGCAGTTTCCAGTCTGCATTCCTGTGGGCTTTATCCTTAGGTTTATTCATTCAATGGAGGTTATATGTGTCACAGTTCAAGATGTAGAGCTCCCTTCAGTATCTTTTGTAAGAGCAATCTGCTGATAATGAATTCCCTCATGTTTCCCTTGCCTTGAAAATTGTTTGGTTTTTCTTCATTTCTGAAATTTCTTCACTGGCAGTCATTTTCTTCCATAACTTTGATAAGATTTCTGTTGAAATATCTTGAGGTTCTTGTTGAAAAATCTGCCATTAGTCTGATAGAAGTTTCTTTAAAAAGTAAGTTAGATTTTTCTCCTGAAGAAAGATTTTAGAATTCTCTATTTTGTATTATGACTGACTGATAACAATATAATCATTAAAAATCATGGGAACGCCGGGGCCAAGAAGTGGGAGTGGGTGAGTAGGGGAGCAGGGCAAGGAGGAGGGTATAGGGGACTTCTGGGATAGCATTTGAAATGTAAATGAAGAAAATATCTAACAAAAAATAAATAAAAATAAGGATTGTTTCTGTTCGAATCTATATGGGATAACGTGATCTTCCTGAACATGAATATTCATATTTCCCTAAGAGAAGGGAAGTTTCAGAGGTCACTTGCTTAGACAGGGTTGTTTTCATGCTTTTCCCCATCTCTTGGAGTTTTAAAATTCAATTTTGCATGTTTCATTGTTCAACATATTTTTCCCTTCCCTCTTCTCTTTTCTTAGGTTCTTCCTATTGCCCTGTGCAGGCTGGATAGTATTTTATCACTGAGCTAAATGCCTGGTTTTTCTTTTTCTTTTTTGAGATGGGCTTTCATCAAATTTCTAAGGCTGGGATTGAACTAGAAATCCTCTTGCCTGTTTCCAGTACAGCTGATATTATAGATCTGTATCGGTAGGGCCAGTTTAGAAGCTCTTCCTGTGGCTTGAACAAGTCTGTTGTTGATATTCTCAACTATGTCTCATGTCTCATACTGAGTCATTTTCATGATCACATCCTCTCTGATAGATTTTGTGTCATAGCACAAATTCATTCTGAGTGTTTTTGAATCACACATCTTATTGATTTTTTGGTTGGTTTCCTCATACTCATTATTTTGAATTTTAAAATTTTAAGTTAGTATACTTTTATATGCTATGTAATGGAGTTTTTAAATGGAAATTTCATATGTATTTTGTTCTTCATTTCCTCCAACACTGATACCACATTTCCCTGTGACTGATCACCTTCTTTTCTCCAAGTAGTAGTGCCCTCCCCCACCCTGCTTTCACATCACAAGCATCCCAGTAACCATTCTTTCCTCATTTTCCTACCATCTTAAGGAAGTGGTCCTCTCTTATGATTCACTTTCTAGTACATATGTGCAGAAATTTGAATCTACTTTTAGTGTCTAGAAAGAAAGAAAGAAAGAAAGAAAGAAAGAAAGAAAGAAAGAAAGAAAGAAAGAAAGAAAGAAAGAAAGAAAGTTGATTGCTTTCAGGTATTTAACACTCTGGTTATAGGGTTTGGTGTCTGTAGGTGGGATGTCAATAAGACACTGAACAACCTCTATAACAAAGTCTTAACCATGTTTAGCCAACTTTTTCAAAACACACCACCCCAAAGGCAACACAGTATAGACTAAATAAAGGGTTGAGAGCAATTAGAGCTAGGAATTTGAGGTTGTTAAAAATTCCAATACCAAAAACAAGAGCAATGAAGGAAAGACTTGAAAGAAAGACTGTACTATAACTAGAGAATGAGGAAGTTTGACAAAGGAAAGGGCTCAAAATTAAGACTGCATTTGGACCTAGCTCCTCCCCCACCCATTCCAGCATATATGTAACAGATATGCAGTTTGGTTTTCTTGTGTGTCTCACAACAAATGGACCAAGGGCTGTTCCTGACTCTGTTGCCTGCCTGTGGATTCTATTCCACTAACTGGTCCACCTTGTCTGGCCTCAGTGTAAAATATGTGGAGTTGAGGGGGGGGGTTGATTATCTGGAGGGGGCTCCCCATTCTCAGAGGAGAAAAGTAGGGGGGGGATGATCTGTTTGATAGGGTACTGGGAGGAGTGAAGGCTGATATTGTGATACAATGTGAATAATAATAATAAATAAAAAAGAGTCTGAAGAATATGAAAATACAGATTCACCCCAAGCCCACCTGATTTTCTTAACTCCAAGATTCAGCAACGCCATTGTGGTACAGCTAACCATAACATCAATGTGAACACTGAGTTCTAAGTTTCTCCTGCATGGCAGTCTTGTCACCAGGTTCTCTATAGGACTCTTCCACAAGTGTTCCCTCTGATTTTGCTCACTTACTCTTCTCCATTCAGCTTATTTCAAGCAAGTTCAAGTTCATTAAAGAATACTGAGACACAAAGAAGCAAAAATAGAAGAATGGTGTTAATTTCTGGATTACTGCTCTAAACCCAGTCTCTACTCCAGTGGACTGTCCTTACCAACTAGCATAAACAACCATCAAGTCAAGTGTCTGATAATGGCAGTCTGGTGGTGGCCAAAGCTGTAACTCATTCACCATCTATGACCATTACATGAAATTAACATCTTTAAGGATTGTTAGTGGAATGCTTGATGCAATAATTTAGAAATTAGGTTTCAAAAAGAAATTTTCATCATTCATTTTAGGAATGAAATCCAAATATCAAAAGGGTGAGATTTAATTTTAAATATTCTGTAAAATTAAGACAGAAATATATAAACTCAAACATATACAAACTTATTTAACCAACAAATATATCATTTGATTGTCTCCAGTAGAGAAAGTAAATGAGAATGCTTCCTTCCTGTGCTGGGCAATAAAAATCAGCAGTAGTTTAATACAATCTTCCCCTATATGAGATCTTTATGAGCAAGACCATTTTAACTTTCATATTTTGTTTTAAGAAATAGCCAAATATTTTCCCACCAACCATGATCCTATACTTTCAAAACTATAATTATGCCTATGGCAGCCACCTGCATTGCCTTCATTTTGGCATGGCACTATGAAAACAGGTATCATGTAATCAACAAAAAATATTCCCTGGACTCCAGTAAAGCTCAGAGTGCAGCACAAACAGTCCCTCCCGCGAAAAGAGTCATTGAATTAATTTAATTAATTTAATGAATTGATGGAATTAATGAGAATCATAAAGATGATCACATACAGAGAAGCAGCATTCAGCAGCAAACTCTTTAAGCAGGCCCTTCCTATTGCTCTTCCTAACCAAATTTCTACTTTCTTTATTGTGTTGTTAGTTCCCTTTTAACCCCAGGACTGCATTTCTATAGCTTAACTTGCACTTAGAGGCAAAATTTTAAAATGCATTCTCTAAGAAGTAGGCATTTTATGCAGCACATGGGAGTTTGGGTATTGAAGTAGAAATTTCTGGTTTCTTTGGAGACTCAGTTGTGTCGTGTTCTTCTGGAAACTGTGTTAGGAGAGGTTGTTTTGCTGAAGCAGACACATGCGAGGATGTTTTGCTGAGAAGAGACACGTTTTTGTTTGTTTGTTTGTTTGTTTGTTTGTTTGTTTGTTTTCTGGAAGCATCCTGGAAAGGAGGCATGTGATGTTTTGCTAGATGTTTGGAAAGGGTATAAATATAACCTAACAGACAAAGAATGATGCTGTGTGGTATTGGTTCACCTTGTCACTCTTTGCTGGGCTTTGTTGGGCTTGGCTGATGCTGGACTTCACTGACACTGTGTGGTAATGGTTTGCTTTTCCACTCTTTGCTGGTCATTGTTTGTCATGACTTCACAGAGAGAAATGAACCAAAAAACTTCTGGTGGTGTTTGGTAGCTTCTTGGCACGTCTTTAGACTCTGGCTAATTGACAGGGTTTCGTGGTTCCTTCTGAATCAAACTGCGGTTGCTGATTCATGAATGGTGTTTGCACACATATGAGCTACCACTGCTGATTTGTGTGAACTGAACTGCTGATATCCTGACAACACCAATTGGATTCATCCCAAAGAACTATTTCTAAACAGGTTCACATTCTCCTTTGCCCTATTAAGCTTTCCCTTCTACTACCTCTGATGGATGGTAGGTTGGCGGGCAGTTAAAGCATTTAAGTACACTTATTAAAGTAGGTTTTGAAAACTATAAATCTAAAGGTTATTGAAACAAAACTGTCAGTTTCTACTAATAATGTCTACTGTGTATAGGTATGGGATTTTACAGACACATTACTACAATGAGTGTTGTTGAGCCATGTTGATGCCCAACCTAAATAAGATAATGGATGGTAGGAACTCATTTAAAGTCAGGCTTCGGAGTTCTGTACTGTGGAGCAGATTCTATCACTGTGATCTAAAAGTACTCACTATGTATGACATACTAAACATGCTTAGAGGATCTATTATAATTTGGAGCATTTCTCTAGAACTGCAACATGAGAAACTTGGAGACCAATTATATGCAGACCTCAGATTTCCTACATGAGAACTGGAAAATCATCTTTTAAAATCAAATTGTAGAGTTTATCAATGATATCTTTCACTTTATATTATTGAGACTTCTACTGGCATACCCATGTCACAATCTAGTTATCTAAAACTTCTTGTAAATGATCTTCTGTCTCTAATTTAAAGCTTGTTTCCAGGGCTATAAGACTGTATGAGTAGCAGAACAAATACACTAGCAGTGTGAAGTTCCTTTATTCTAACCAACCCATCCACTCCTGCTTCCTGGCCCTAGCATTCCCCTGTACTGGGGCATATAATCTTCAGCAGTCTTTAAGAATTATTCCTAGAGAGCCAGAAACCACTACTGTCCCTGTGTACCTACCTAACATGCTTTTAAGTCATACTCAACCAGTGCAGTATTTTGATAGGCACAGAACTGAGACCTCAACAGCCAGTTGGTAATGAGAATAAAGACCCAAGATGCCAAGCCTCCAAACCACTCATTCTATCCACAGCCTAAAATCTGATGCCTCTACTCTGGTCTTTAACTCAACAGCCCATCACTACCCACAGTTCCACACACAGGAATATTTTCCTATGCCCATCTTTCATTTGAGGCTTGTTCATCTGGTATATTTCTTTTTTCTCAGCAGAGATTAGTAAAACCCATGTAATGCAACCCTGTCAAATACAATAAACCAAACTTCAATCCCACATAAAAAGGTTTCCAAATATGAGCATTAAATAAATTGGACTTTCAAAAGGAAAAGTAATTTTTCTTAAACATGACATAAATTATCTTTAAATGAAATATGACTTTAAATATACAAACACATGGGCAGGTGAGATGGTTTAGTAAATTAAAGCACTTGCCTTCCTGGTTACCTGAGTTCTAAATCTCAGATCCCAGAGTGGAATGAGATAATCAACTCCTGAAAGCTTTCCTCAGACTCTCTCTCTCTCTCTCTCTCTCTCTCTCTCTCTCTCTCTCTCTCTCTCTCTCTTGATCTTGTGTACAAACAGGCTAAAGAGATGGCTCAGAAGTAATGAGCATCTGCTGCTCTTACAGAGGACCTGGGTTCATTCCCCAGCACTCAAATGATGGCTCACTACCAACCATCTGTAACTCCAGTTCCAGTGTCTACTATACCCTCTTCTAGTTTTTCACAGTCACTAGGCACAGACATGATACATAGATATAAATGCAGGCAAAAAACTCATACACATAAAATAATAAGAATTAAAAATTAAAATAACTTAAAATTTACAAACATGAAATTATGGGTAGGGTTATTTTATAAATCTTTGCAACTATTCTTAAACATATAAACATAATATGATCAAATATGAATACAATCCATAAAATTCAACTTAAAGTAATATATTGTGGAAGTAAATGTTATTTTGCTTAAAGTAAATCTTTTCAGTGTGAAACATGGTACTGATTGTTTCAGAACTGGTTGCCTTAGGGCCTTTCACAATCCTAATCATAATTGACAGCTGGACTCTGCTACCGCTCCAATTATAAAAACTTCTACATAGGACATCATATGCCATTTGCCTTCACTTGACAGAAGTAGGGTTTTTATCATTAAGTGTGAGGGAGACATAGAATGCAATCATATATAGGGGATAATGGAACAGTAAGAGTTAAATTTGTTGGGTGATGTGAAATCTTTATAGAAACAGATTATAGGAGAAGGTTATTAATACGGAAGATGGTTTGAAAAACCATATGAAAAACTACTTCTGTAAGAAGCTTACACACATATATGAGGTGAGTTTAATGGAGTTGATCTAGAATGGAACAATAATGCCCTTACTAGACACCAATGACTGACAAGAAAAAGTCCATTCTAGAAGTATGTTACCTCTTTTTGAGTTGCTGGTCAAAGAGGCCAACAAAGAAACTCAAATACTATGGGCTATTTCTAGTGCTCTTGGTTACTCTCCAGAACTTGATGCTAAGACATTATTGCTGAAGTCATTACATACTCAAGCTAGAGAACCAGACAAAATCAAGCAGGTTTTGGCCTGGAAGCTTCATCTTTACTGGCTGGTTTTCAGTGAGCTACACATGCTACTAGAAAAGAAAATTAGCCAACAATCTTATTTACCTGTGTAACTTGAAAACTACAATAATGACCTGTCAGGCAAGATAGGCCTACTGGTACAAAAGTAGCAAGAGTGCCATTGGAGAAACCAAACATTTTCTGATTAGATTTAAGGTCCATATCACAAGAAGGAACAGTCATTAGGGCCATGAACCTGTGACTAGACAAATCGTCTGTCCTATGGAAAAACCTACTATTACTTTTCTGCTTAATGGACATTCCTAATGACTTATTACTGTGCCTATAAATTATGTCTCTTATTTTTCATCAGAGGAATTTCTTCTTTTAATAGACGATGATTGAGACAAAGACTCGCAACTGTGTATAATGCAGAAAACAAGAGACTGTTGAGTTCTCCATCCTAAATAGAACATCCACATCACACATTATTCTTTCAAGATTCAAGTTTCATCTTAGAAGAGGAGGTAGAATGATTCTAAGAGCCAGAGGTGGTGGATGGCTACAAGGAAACTGTATGGAGAGTACAGTGATGCTGCTGGGAGAAGGTCAGTTTCCTGGTAAGTTAATCACATACTAGGAAACATATTCTCTATCCAATAATCTTTGAACAGCACAAATATCAGTAGGTCAATAAAAAAAAAAAAGTACAAGATATTAGTGAATAGGCGAGTGGAAGTGAACCTAGGAGGAGTTGTGAGAGAGAGTAAACGTGACCAAAATGCCATATGATATTCTCAAAGGAAAAAATTTATTACTTTGATTTTTTTATTTTATTAGATATTTTATTCATTTACATTTCAAATGCTATATCCCCTTTCCTAGTTTCCTCTCCAAAAGTCCCCTATACCCTCCCCTGCCCTGTTACCCAACCCATCCACTCCCGCTATCTGGCCTTGGAATTCTCCTGTACTGGGCCATATAATCTTCATAAAACTGAGGGCCATCCTCCCATTGATGGCTGACTAGACCATCCTCTGCTACATATGCAACTAGAGACATAGAGACACAAGCCCCAGGGGGTGGGTGCTGGTTAGTACAGATTATTGTTCCTCCTTACATTTGGTGTGTGTGTGTGTGTGTGTGTGTGTGTGTGTGTGTGTGTTAGTGTGCATCTGTCTGTGGTATATGTTGTGTTTGTATGTGGTGTGTGTGTGTGTGTGTGTGTGCAGACATGCAGGAGTAAGGTATATTTGTGGACTTTAAGAACAATTTTAGGATTTAATTTTCTCCTTCTATCACACTCCATCATCACATAAATGCTGGAGCTCAAATTCAGGCATCGTAGCAAGCAACTCTACATCACACCAGCTTTGTTGGTTTTATATCAACTCAACAAGTAAAATAGTTTGAGAATACTAAATTTAAATTGTAAGGTTCATCTGAATGACTCATGGATAAACAGGTATAAAGATGTCACTAACTAAAAGAAAACTTCCACATTAATCCACATACAATTAAGAATTTTTCAATGGTAGAATTGAGTCCAAAAGGCCCTCCTTTTCATAGCCTGTAAACTGTCCTCAACTTGCTATTTAGGCAAGAATCCTATGTAGGTTTGAATATATATAGACCAAAGATAGTAACCCAAGTTAACTAGCTCAGGAGCAGTCCCAGGGAGTTGAACTGTGAAAATTGGAAAGATTATGATCTGCCGAGAAGAATCAATGGTCACCCCCATGGCAGTACACAGTGACCATTTAAAAATTATAATGTTTTCTGCTTTAGCAAAGAATTAGAAATTGATCTGAAATTTTATGTGAAATATTCAGACTTGTAAATTTGTTTTAAAAAAAATCAACACTCTACATTTCAGACATAAATTTAGTTTTATGTGATCTGAGAGCCATAATTTCTAATGCAGACTGTCATTTCTGCTGTCTGTTGTCCACAGACTATTGTGCACATCCAGGGATACAACTGACCCTGTGAGCAGCAAATGACAAGAACCCACCAGATACTTCTAACTAAAAGAGACATCCTGGGATTCAAGCAAGTAGGGGAACTTGTGCTAAGGAGAGTCTTTGGGTTAGAGAAAGGAAGGACCCAAGGAGCTGAAGGGGTTTGTAGCCCCATAGGAGGAACAGCAATATGAACTAACCAGTAACCCCAGAGCTCCATGGGACTAAACCACCAAAGAAAACACACAGAGAGACTCATGGCTCTAGCTACATATGTAGCAGAGGATGGCCTAGTCAGTCATCAATGGGAGGAGAGGCCCTTAGTCCTGCCCGAGTATAGGGGAATGCCCTGGGCCAGGAAGCAGGAGTGAGTGGGTTGGGGAGGAGGAGGAGGAGGAGGGAGAGAGTAGGGGATCTTTGGAGGGGAAACTAGGAAAGGGGTAACATTTGAAATGTAAACAAAGAAAATATTAAATGAAAAATGACAAAAAAAGAAGAAGAAAAAGAAGAGTCTCTGGAATCCAGTGGTCTAAGTAGCCTTCTTAGGGGAAGGATAAGTGGTCACTGCTGCCAGGAAAGACAATGTGTTGTTAGTTGTCACAGATGGTTAGAAGGATTAAGAAAAGAAATTATAGTTCAAGGCTAGAGATTGGCCATCCAGTCTCCTCTTGTGTTATACAGGAGGCCTAGCTTCATCACTTCAGAATGAGTAGCTTAACCTGACTGCTATGGTCATTTTCCAATATATAATTCTTTGAGATGAATATATTTTTCAAAATAAAACAGATAGTATAAAGTTACTTGGACTTATAAAGAAGCCTTAACTAACAACTAGAATTTTGGTTTGAGAGGTTTAGCCAAAGAGAAGGGGATATGATATGTACTGTGTTTGTTTGTTTGTTTGTTTGTTTGTTTGTTTTTCCAAGTGGCCCAACAGAAGAGTCCCACAATATACCTCTCTAACCCCCAAAGAAGCAAATAAACACCAACACTGATGAATAAGAACAAGATTTAAGAATAGAGTCCTCAGGTACTTAGCTCAAGACACTTGCTTTAAGGGATGTGTTGGCTCCAGCTGAGTCCACTATTGTAGACCAAGGAATATATAACATTATATATCATATGTATATGTTGTCAGAAAACACAATGAAAATAAAGGTTCACCAATTGAATGACATATGATTCAAAACTGTGTCATTGTTTCTATTCCCCTAAATGTGCATTCACTGTGAATGAGAATCAACTGCAAATTGTCCCATAAAGTCATAAAACATAAAAAAATGTTTTATTACAATTTGTATCAGATCATGATAGAGCTACGTATGTTCTCTTATCAGGGAGAGCCATGCGATCTGTGCAGTGAAGCTCTTACAATCAGCTCTCAAAGATTTTTAAGTCCTATCAAAGAACTCTAAGTTGTAAAACATTTACTTTGTTCATATATGATTTTAAGATTCGGGTTTTATGACTTTGTAACACATGCTGTACGCCATGAACACGAGGCATCTCTGGCTTGACTAGAGATGATTTTGACTAAGATCTATTCATTCCTAAAACCATCAAAATATACATTTGTGTTTAACTGAAATTGATTTCTTGACAAAACCAGGTGCTAGAGGTGGAATGCAAGGTTAATGCTATTCTGACAGCCTTCCTGAGTACTGACAAGGATCAGAGCATATTTCAGCATTTTTTTCCAACCACAGAAAAATGCCACTCAGCACCATGGAAAACAGGAAGGCCAAGGGATAGGCAATTGGGGGAGGGACCTCAGGGTCACAAGGATAGCTATTGATACTGATCTAATTTAATCACAAATGAACTATTTTCTTCCTGGTATGGCCTCTGAGTTTTCTTTAAATGTAATTTTAAAAAAATTTTCCCATCTAGAAAAAATATTATCTTGGTAAGTACAAAAAAAATCTACAAAAATTTTGCTGTATCTCAATGTCTAAATCAACACAATTATAAGCTATTTTGTGACTCCCTTATAGGAAAATAATCCAGATATGAAAGAATATAGAGTTTATATCTAAAATTACATTCACTTGAATTATTTATTTCATGGGATAACTTAAAGGAAACATACTTGAACATCTATAAATAGTTACATTATTATTTGTATACATGTTTATGTTTGAAATTTCAAAAGTCTATTCTGATACCCATTAAGCTTTCTATAAAAGCTATTATTAACCATTTTCATTTTTTTTCTCCAAAAGGAAAAGAGAAAAATGCAGTCTAAAGACTCCAGAGATGAGTTTGATCATGCACTGATGCTCAGATGGGAGCCCTGTTCCATTCTGATAGCCCATCTTACCATTGTGCCATCTCTAAGTGGCTCCAGAGAAGAACAAAGGAAGGAAGGAAGGAAGGAAGGAAGGAAGGAAGGAAGGAAGGAAGGAAGGAAGGAAGGAAGGAAGGAAGGAAGGAAGGAAGGAGAAAAGGAAAAGAAAAGAAAAAAATGTAACTCCTTATACCCCAGAGCTAATTTGCTTCTGTGTTTTAGGCTGAGTTCAAATTTCAAAATTCTCATTAAAAAACTTGAGACAATTGGTTTGGGGTGAGAAACCTAATGTGTCTGCTGGCATGCGTCCAGCCTCGGTGTCATTGGTCTACATTCCTGGAGCATCTCTATTAGCTAAAAGTGAAAAGGCTAAAACACAGCTTAAACCAAAGAAGGAGATCAGAGGGGATGAAAAATTGGGCATGCAAAGTAACAGAGGAACTTTAACCAGGAGCACCAGTTGTTAATTAGTATTACAAGTTTTCATGTGGCCGATCTGACAAGAATATTTTAAAAGGTAGAGTCTCCCTCAACCATAAAATATAGGCTGTAACTATTTTTTGTAAAATTCAATGTATGCTTACAGAAACCCTCCAAAATCAACTCTCACAAGCTGAAAGTATGTTTATTTTCCAGTGCAGTGCAAAATGAAAACTAGAAGAAAATACAGGTATATAAGAGTAGCCAGTAATCTTGCCAGGTGGAAGACATACACATTCTTGATTTTCACAATTGCTTTTTGATGTGTCCATACACACTTAAGTCCTAATTTTTCATTGCTCCATATAAGATGAAGCCTGCAGAACTGAGTATCCCACTGCCTTCTATGAGCCTCTATGAGTCACAGAGAAGAAATTAAAGGCATAACACAGGAAATTATTTGAGGATCCTCCATGTCACAGCTAGTAACTGATCCTTCTATATTTTTGAGCAGGTCAGACTGTCAATACAAAAAGAAATGGACACATTACAAACTTAAAGAGAAAGACTTTTTAATAACAATTCATTCTCAGATTTTATAGACTCCATGTCTACCCCCAAACAATACAACTCCAAGGCACTTAGGAATAAATAAGCAAGCCTGACAACTTACTGCTTAAGCCAATCCTTCCCCAGACGCGTCCCACACAGGCACAAAATGTGTTCTCAGAAGCTACTAGAAAAGGAAAGAATTGATTTGATCAAATATTTAATGCCTCTATCAAATTTCTCAGAGAGTCCACAACCCTCCAACACTGTCAAGCAGAGAAAGTGGTTTTAGTGGGCTTTTAGCATCAAAGGCACTGAGTGTCCAGAGAGCCTATTAAGGGATCTGAAGGGGATAGGCAGCTCTTTTCTGCTCTCTTACCTTTTCAATATGGCTCCACCTCTGCTTCTATTAACTGCTATGCTACATTGCATTTCTCTGTCAGACTTCTCAGCAACCTGTAAGTGGAGGTCAAAGGACTTGACAAGAAATTTAATTATCAAGGACAATCAGGACAGATACAAATCGGACGGTACTATTGTGTGCCTGGTCCTCACTAGATACATGCTTTTCGGAGTACTATCAAGTCATCAGTGGAAAGAAAATGGTACACCAGTCTAGACATGCCATTCATACTTGAAATGAGAGAACTACTGGAAATGAGTGGTTAAATTAAGTGTATCCTGTATGGACCCATTCAACTAACAATCATTTACAGAAAATCCAATTGATTTCTACTGAAAAAAAAAAAAAGGAAGATGATTTCCTCAGATAAGTGGTCTGTAATTTAGTTGCACTTTTTAAAAAGCTGATGATTAAACACTATATAAAGAATTTACCCAGAAGGTTAATAAATATGGTCTGAAGAATAAGATCTTTTGGCGCGATAACAGTTTCCTGGCTCAGTCTAAGGAAGTAGCTCAGCCTGCAGATGACTGACCAGGCAAATGTCACAAGCCACAAGATTGGAGGCAGTTCACTTATTTGCCTGAAAGATTAAAGCCTTAAAGAAGAAAGGGGAAAGAGTGATGACCTTTCTGATATAAAGTTGAATAACTCTCAGACTGAAGTTCCTGTTTGTGGAAAGATGAAGAGGGGTGAAAGCCACTCCTTCTAGTGTGTACAACACCCATAAATGAAACCTCACAGGATATAAAGAATATGGGGCAAACTTTGTATAGCAGATGAACTCAGAAGACTCAGCTGCAAGAATGAAACAAAAATGTCCAGTGAGACTCTTTAGAGATTTCAGAGATTCCACACCCCAGATCCTTCCTGTTTGGTAAAAACAAAGTTGGCCAAAGTAGGTTTTGGCCTCAAATATCAAATACCAGTTGATCAAGGACAGGCAACCTCTCCATACTTAACCATCTCTTACACAGTAATCACTGACATCTTCCAAAAACAAAATCTCAATTTTACTACCTAAAAGAAGAACTCATTGGTGTAATGAAGTGAGTTCAGGTTTAGATGGGATTTGAAAGTTGACTAAGGTTATCATTCCTGTTGAAATGTAAAAGGGAACTCTGACATAATGAAATGCTGCATTGTGTATTTTTGTTAGGCTGGATGATAGGAAACAGATGTAGTCGATGACCTGCAATTAAATGATATTAGCTTCCAGTAATGTAAACTTAAGCATAAAACCTGAATTTTTGCACAAAATGCAAATTTTTATGAGAACTTAACTCTTATTATAGAACAGTAAATCCTTCATTTTCAACTTAATAACATGTCATACATTACTACTAGTCAGGTCACACATGTTTCTATATATATTTAAATACATATGGTTATGAGTATAAAATTGAAATGAAATCTTTAAGATATTGCATAAAACTTTCACTAAGAGCAGGCATATTAATTTTTTGTAACTTA
Organism: Mus minutoides; assembly: GCA_902729485.2. Lineage (NCBI taxonomy): Eukaryota > Metazoa > Chordata > Mammalia > Rodentia > Muridae > Mus > Mus minutoides. Next base: position 170,023 of record LR750833.1, read on the forward strand.
TTTCTTTCACTTGATAATCAAACTATTACAGCTCACATGAACTGGAAATGTTATTCAAAGTAATCAAACAAAAGAAAGTAAGTTTTACATTTTTAGCACATTATTATTCAGAGATTTTTCTCATGTTCATATCTCAAGATAATTCTATAATCTTCCTTTTTTAAATTAGTTATTTGAGAGCATCTTAAAACATGATGTGATTATATTTAACTGACAAACCAGTCTTTCCCCCTTTCTATCCATCCAACTTTATGTTCTTTATAAAATAGTTTTAACTGCAAACTCATTTATGCTTTTTTTATTGAAGTATAATTGGGTTGGAGAGGTGATTCAGCAGGCAACAGTAAGTACTGGCTGTTCCTATAGAGGACCTCAGATTGATTCCCAGCACCCTGTGGCAGCTTATGCGTGTCTGCAACTACAGTTTCAGAGGCTTTTATTTGTATTCTGTCCTCGATGGGTATGAGGCACACTAAAGGGAGGAAAATAAACAAGCAAAACATTGACAAAGAAAGAAGGAAGGAACAAAGAAACAAAGAAATGAAACAAAAACAAAAAAGAAAGAAGAAAGAAATGGGGGAAAGAGAGGTAAAAAGAAATCTCAAAGTTCACGGAAGTATAAGACATTTTTGTTTCTTCATACCTAGAAGACAATCCTGTAGGTCACTTACTCAAGAATAGCTAAGATTTTAATAGTTAATGCACACAACTGAGATTATTTTTCCTAGTCTAGATTCCACTGGAAGGATACTTACCTTCTACTTTCTTTTTGCATTATATTCTTCAGCAACTATAAGTGTCCTGTCTCAAAGCTCTGTATTGTGTTTTACATTACTGCCTGGGAACACTGTGAGGAATTATATAAATCACAGCTAACTCCATTTCAAGTTGAATGAGCAATCCCTGTTGAAAATCTTGTCATCTTATAACTGGCCATAATTATGCTTAGGCTATGTTTAGAAATAATGAATTTTAAATTTCTCAGGTTTTCAAATTATTTTACATGAGACATCTAAATATGCACATTTATTTCAGGATTTCCTAATAAATCTGTCAGAGTATAATATGTAGAAAATGGGTCGTGCAGAATTGTCATCAAATTATTTTAGTTAAATCTTTGCAAAGTCAGAAATATCTTTTATCATAAACCTTAAATCCTACTAAATACATAGAATAACTAGGATATGGGTACATCACATAACAGGAAGCTGGGTTTACATTAAATACAAGAGAGGATATCTTTGGGGGGCACAGGTTGTTACTATATTTAAGAGGGACTATATATACCTGAATAAAATGTAATAAACTATCCATATTAAATACAATATTCCAACTTTCACCCACATTAATTGTGGTCCGCTTTTCTCTTCTTATCTTGGGGTGTCCACACCAGACAGGGAGAAATAGACCTGGACCTAAGCTAGTTTCTAAGTCCTTGTCTTCCCTCAGAGTATCCAGCTAAAGGACACTGGGTAGAAAATGATGAAGTAAAGTCAGGAAAGGGTGGGTCAGCAGAATTCTGGTAAAGCAGTGAATATTGGTGGGGAGGAGGTCTCCTCTGAAGATTTTAATGTTATAGGTTTTCAATGTCAGCTCTTTCTGAGGACATTCAATGAAACAACTCTCTCAGGCAGTACTCAACGAAACAGCTTGTGCACATACATTTGCTTTGAGGTCAATCGTGTGCTATATATATATATGAACCTTGGAAAGTGAGAAGGGATTCTTCGGGGTATGAAGTTTCATTTGCTGATGGTTAAGATTTTGGGGATACCTCATTTGCATGGAGAGGCATTCCAGGGAGTTGAACCATTGATTTCGCCAAGAAAAACATGACATTTCTCAGGCAAAAGATTGGGCTCCCTAGATAAGAAAAGGAAGAGGAAGCTCAGCTAATGGGGATCCTCCGTTTTGAGCAGAGCAAAGAAAAGCTGTCTGAACATGGTATATTATAACCTTAGTAACAATATCTAACAATTAACATCATTTTTGTCTATTCTTGGCATCTTCCTAGAAAACTGCTGCAATGATGTGATTGACTCTCTCAAATTGCCTTGTTTCTCTTATCTCAATTTGGTGATTTTTTTCATCTTCATTCAAAACAATGCAGCTTCAAATACTCCCCAACCCGCATAGCAGCTACCATAGTCCCTTCCTTCTACCAAACTGACCCTACAAATTCCCTACCACCTCCAGCTTCTGCACCCATATTCATCTAACAAGAAACCCTAGAAAGTACTATGTAATCGTTCAGTGCCATGGTGGATTTGAGAATTCAAAAATTTGATGGTCTATTCAACACTTCGTTATTCACATTTCCCTCTGGCAAATTTCATTCTCAAAAATTCCCTTGATGAACTTTTCAAACTTTTCCACTCTATTCAACTACATAATCCAACATTTTCAAATTTATGTCAGAAAATGTCATGACCTACTTCAAAAAGAAAACAGAAATTATCTGTCAAGTCAGGCTTGAATTTCTCTAATATTTCCTAACCTGAGGGGGGTGGAGGAAGGTCTGTCCATATTATTTCCTCTCCTGAAGGAGGATTAGATAGTCATATCTATGGTTATCCTCACTTCTGTTTCAGAATTCTTCACTGCTTCACACCAAGACCTTTCTTTTTTTTATCACATTTTAATTATTTCAGTATGTTGTTACAATTAATTAACTAGTGCTTATACATTGTTGTTACCTGAAACTACAATTCCCTCGAATTGTCTCAGTTTATACGCTTACCCTCCTTTTCTGATGTCAGGCTCTATTTATGATGCTATGTATCACACAGTCATCATGAGTCCATAGATTTGCTCAACTATGGAAGTTTTGAAGACTTTTCTTATCTTTTATGATTTGTGTAGTTTCTAGTAGTGCTAATAAAGAACTGGGATTCCTCTGATGTTTTTCTCATGAATAGACTAGAATTATGGAACTGAGGAAGGAAGATCATGAGGCAAAAATGACATTTTTTATCAGATCATGTCAAGAATGGTTCGCCAACTCTTGACACATCCTCACTTGCCTGACCTACTTTCTCAGACTTCTCTACTATAAACTTGCTATTTTACTCTAAGGTCATATTTGACATCTAACAATATTGAGTCCACTAATTCTTGAAAATGAAACATTTCTCTGCTTATATAAATATTTGATTTCTATAACGTGTATCTTATACTTTTACCCATATCAACCCTATATTTTGCTTAATTTATATCCAAGTGTCTCAACTTTGAGTACTATCAGCATATATTTTAAATTTCAAATGCCTTTTATTCTGTCATAACAATCATTTCATATTATCATTTCATTATATTCTATGTCATTATTACAATTATTTATTTTGGAAATTTACTATATATACAATTGCATCATCTTCAATTATAGTACTTTTATTTTTTTCCTTTCCAATCTTTGTAATTTTTGTTTGTTTTTCTGGTTGTATTGTATTAGCTAGAACGTTCACTGAAATGCTGAGTAGGAGGAGTGAGAGGAGATTTGAATGACTATTTTCAGCCTTAGTAGGGCATTTCCCTCCAGATTAAGTACATTATCAGAAGGCTTTTATAGTTGTTTATTGTCAAGGTTTCCTGTCACCCTTATTCTTAGTGTGCTTAACATAAATTTTGTGTTCAATTTTGTCAAATACTTTTTTTCTGTATCAATTGTGTAATCATACACTTTTCCTCATTTAGTTTGAGAAAAGACTATACAATACTCATCCCTAATTGTGATAGGCATTCCATACTCCTCCCCAAAGGATCAGGAAACTGTAGAAGAAAGGCCTGAAAGATTGTAATAGCCAGAAGTGGAGAACGCAAAAAGTGTTATCTATATACAATGGGAAACTTGCACATATAAACTCACAGCAATTTTGACAGTATGCATAAGACTTGTGCAAGCTCAAGCTAGACAGAATCCCACCATGATTTACACTTCTAGATTTATGAAAGTTATAAATTATATCATTTATACCATTTGAATCATTTATATCTGATCTATCATTTTTCTTCATTACTGTACTTGATTTTCTAATCTCTTATGAGAAATATTAGTCTATACCATTCTTCATAGGGTATGGGTTAAAAATGGGACTTTGGACAGTGCTCTTGGCACTGGTGGAGGCAGACACAGGGAGTTTGACTGTGCAGACCCTATGCAGCCGACAGGCAGGTGTGGGGCAGTGAGAAGCCATAGGATCCAGCTCAGGAGTGGGGAAGGAGCAGTCTGGGTCCTCGTGGACCCTGTTGGGGAGTTGGCTGGGGTCCCCAGGCCTGCATGGAGGCCCTCAGGCTCTCAGGCATCCCAAATGCAGGTGTTTGTAGTAGAAGAGCTGAGAACAGAGTGTGGGCAGAAGGGAAAAGGGCAGGAGGAGGGAGTTCTGGCTGGGTCCTGAGGGGGGGAAAAGAGTCCTTGGCTTGGCTTGGGTGGAAGCTTTGGCTGGAAATGAGGGGAGGCCTCTCATGGGAGGCTAGATGCACAGCTCATTAGAGGAAGACCTTCTCCAGCATGGTGGGTCCCGATGAGAAGAGACAGTCCATGGTCTTAAGGAATTTATTGTAGAAATGTAGAGAGAGGGAGTAAAGAACTAGAGGCTGGCCATGGTGGAGAGAGGAGGGAAGAGAGGGGAAGCAGGAAGGTTAGTAAGAGAGTAAGACCAAGAGGGTAAGAGAGAGAGGAGAGGGCAAACAGCCCCTTTTATAGTGGGCTGGGCCTACCAGGCTGTTGCCAGGTAACTGTGGGGGTGGAGTCCAGACAGAATACCAGGAGCTTGGGGCACTGCCTACATGACTGATAGCCACACACCTCTCTGGGGGTGGGATTCGGAGGCGTGGCCGAACACCTGCTGTCCCTTAGGGTCACCAGGGTTCAAGGCCTGTGCTCAACCTTGAACCAGGCTGTCTGTGCACAGCTCACTGCCCCACAGTAGGGTATTTTTCTTATTTATCTATTAATGAAATTCTGGTCTCATAGAAAGAGTTAGAACATGTTCATTTCCTCAACTGTCACTCTCACAACACTCTTCTTGTTAGATTTTAACAATGAAATAAAACTGGCAACATGTTTTTAGGAAACAATTACTCCCTTTAATCTGGGAAGAGCTATTCGGGTTGCCTACCATAAGGGTTTGAATGAAAATGTTTTCATTGGCTTAAAATATTTAAGCACTTGGTCATCACTTGGTGGTGGCACAATTGGGGAAGCTTTGGAGGTGTGGCCCTAATGGAGGAAGTAAATCCCTGGGGGTTGGGTTTCATTTTGTTTTATAGCTTCACCTTATCCAGTTTCTCTACTTTGTGCTTGCCCTTAGAGATGTGAGCCCCAACCCAACTTCCTGCTCCTGATGTTATACTGCCTGGCATAATAGATTTTTATCCCTCTGAAACCATACCCCACAACAAACTTATCCTTCTCTAGATTGCATTGGTCATGTACCTTAGCACAGCCACAGTAAAGTTCCTCACGCCACATGTTCTGCTTGTGTGACTTTCAATAGTTTAACAGAATTAGTGCTGTTTAACTTATCAAACTGATATTCAAACAATTTTTCTTAAGATCTCTTTGTAATCTTTTTGTGAAATTGGACCCAATATTATCAGTATTGTTTTATAAACTGATAATTTCTGTCTCCTTTTCTTTTTTTCCTGATTAGCCTATTTAGTGTTCTGTCAATTTTATTTTTAATTTCATAGGTTTTATTTTTATTTTGTTTTCTTGCTTCTAACTTCAAGATTTTCGCCCCAGTACTTCAAAAACTTATTGAATAATTCTGACTTGAAACTCAGATTGCTCTCATTTGCATTTCTATGTTTTTAAAGCAATTACTAATTTTAGATCTATGTTTTACAAATCTATTTAGTGTTATAAATTTTACTCTAATTGCTGACTGGTATATAGTACCCCAAAGCTTTTACATCAATGCACTACAGTTTTAACTGATAGTCCATCAATTAGCATTTGGTTGAAAACGTTAGATTTCTTTTTTGGCTCCTTTCTTTAAACAATGGATTTGTAAGTACTGTGTTTAATTCAAGAGATTTAAAGATTTTCCAGCCATCTTATTGTTCTCTACCTTTACTACTTTGTTGTCTGAAAACATACTTTACATACTGCCTACCTTTAAAACAGGCATTTTATGTCCAGAAAAAAATCTCTTGTTCCCTGAGAAAATTCTGTGTTCTGTTATTGTTAGGTAGATTATCCCATGATGTCTGTTAGATCAAATGAATGATAGTAATGGTTAGATCATCTATTCCAAGTTTTCTTCCGGCCTCATCTGTCAATTACTGGTTAATTGGCAAAGGATTGTCAAAGTACCCACCTGAAACAGTGGATTTCTCTAAACAATTCTACACACAAACATACCCACAATATTTTTATAATATAGTATTTTTACATTTTTTACAACTTCCTATGATACTTATCTGATACATCCAAAACATGGTATTGTTTTAAATTAACACTGATCTTTCCTATCAAAAATTTAAGAACAAAAGACCTGAATTTTATTTTTTTCTCCTTTGCTCTGTTTTTGTGCATGTTTCTGACATCTTTTCTTTTCTTTACTTTGTTTTTTCCTTAACATTTCCTACAGAAAAGGCTCTTGGATGAAGTGATCCTTTCGTTTGCCCTTGTCTGTAGAAATCCTCATTTCTTGATTACTGTTGAAGGGCACTGAGCCCCCAAATCCCATATCCAATGCTGCGTGCGTATGTGTGTGTGTGTGTGTGTGTGTGTGTGTGTGTGTGTGTGTGTGTGTGTGTGTGTGTATGTGTGTGTGTGTGTGTGTGTGTGTGTGTGTAATACATGTCATCTCTCTCTCTCTCTCTCTCTCTCTCTCTCTCTCTCTCTCTCTCTTCTCTTCCCATGTTTGAAGAATGTATAATTAAATGTCTACTGTTACACTTTTCATTGAACAGTTCTAAGTACCCAACTGCTTTCTGGTCCTTTCAAACGGTTTCCATTGTCTTTAGTTCCCTGAAACTGGACTATGGCTTACATTGTTAAGTTTGAGGCAGTGTTTGTCCTTCTCAGCAGGTCCACTGGACTGCTAAATCTCTAGTTTGCTGTGTACGGCTAATTTTAGAAGTACTCCTTTCTTAAGAATGTATTTTTCACTTATTTATATATTTGGAGTGGTTGGGGTGACACACATAGCACCTGTGTGGAGAGTAGAGGACAAGTTGCAGGTGCCAGCTCTTTCTCTCCCTATTGTGGGTTTCGGGATTACAACTCACATTGGCAAGCTTGGCAGCAGGTGTTTTCATCCACAGAGCGGTCTCATTATCTATAACATCAGTTAGTTTTCAATAACATATCCTTTTTTTTTCCTTTTTTATTTATTATTCTCTCATATATTACATCAAGGCTATACTTTCCCCACCCTCCCATCCCCCAGTCTCTCCCTCCTACACCTCTCTTTTCCCCATAGCTCCCAAACCCTACTTCCCCTCAGAAAAGAGCAGGCCTTCCAGGGATATCAACCAAATACAGATTAACATGCTACAATAAGACCAAGTACTATCCTCACATCAAGGATGGATAAGGCAACAAAGTAGGAGGAAAGGGGTTCAAAATAGTCAGCGACAGCTCCTAATCCTATTAGGAATTCCACAAGAACAACAAGTTAAACAACCATAACTGACATATATGAAAAGGACATAGGTTAGACACTTAAAGCCCTCCTGATCTCTGTAAGCCCCCATGAGTCCTGGTCAGTTAATTTGGTGGGCTGTGTTTTTGTGGCATCCTTGACTCCTCTGGCTCCTCCAATATTATCCTACCTCCTCCTCAGGACTCCCAAGCTCTGCCTAGCATTTGACTGTGGTGCTCTACATCTGCTTCCATCAGTTGCGGAAGGAAATCTCTCCAGTCTCTCTGATGCTAGACTTTGGTCCCAGATCATCCTGCAGGCAGGAGTGTAGGTTGGAAATTTTGTAGCTGGGTTGGTGTCCCAATCCCTCCATTTAAGGCATTGACTGGATACAGAGAACGTCCAGTTCAGACTCGGTGTCCCCTATTACTAGGGGTCTATACTAGTGTCACCTTCATAGATACCATCAGGTTTCCTTTGCACTAGGATTTTACCTCACTCCAGAAATGTCTCCCAATTCCAGTCTTCTATCAGTAGTCTCTCTCTCCATTTCTTCGTCAAGATCCCTTCTGTTCCCATCCCCTAGTCGACCTGCAAAATCTGTTCCATTTCATCTTCCCAGTGAGGTCCTTAGGCCCTCCCTGTTCTTTAGCCTCTCTCTGGCTCTATGGCTTGTAGCAGGGTTACCATTTACATTACAGCTAATATCTACTTTTAAATGGGCACATATCATCATTGTCTCTCTAAGTTTGAGTTACCTCACTTAGGATGAATTTTTTTCTAGTTCCTCCCATTTGCCAGCAAATTTTATGAAGCCTCTTCTTTTAACAACTGAGTAGTAATTCATTGCCTAAATGTACCACATTTTAAAAAATCCATTCTTCAGTTGAGGGACATTGAAGCTGTTTCCAGGTTCTGGCTATTATAAATAAAACTACTATGAACACAGTTGAGCGAGTATCCTTGTGGTAGGATGGAATATCCTTTTGAATATATGCTCAGGAATGGTATGGCTGGTTCTTGAGGTAGATTAATTCCCAATTTTCTGAGAAAACACCATATTGATTTCCAAAGAGGCTGTACAAGTTTGCACTCCTACCAGTAATGAAGGAGTGTTCCCCTTGCTCCACATCCTTTCTAACATGAGCTTAAATATTTTTGCATTCTGTTTGTCCTTATTATTTTTCTGAGTCTTGAAATTATTGCCACATCTTCAATCCCACTGATTTTTTCTTAATCCACATCAAGTCTACTTATAACCATAAATACATTTGTTGTTTGCTTACAAATGCATTCTGATTATTTCCTTTAGTTATTTCTTCTTATATAGCATTGTACAGTTTTTATGGCTCTTTTTATGGCATTTAGCATATTAATGGTTATTAAAAATGCTCTGGTATTTTTATATTGGTACCACATTAGAATCTAGTTGTGAAGACTAGAATGTACTAAGAATAGGAAATATAAACTGAAACATATCTTTATTGAGAATTCATATAAATCTGGCTAGAATTTGCTTATTTTTTTAATGATTTCCTGAGTTTACAATATTTTAGTATTTTCTTTTATCTCCTTTGGAATTTAGCGTTTCCGAAGTACACATACACACACACACACACACACACACACACACACACACACACACACACACACTTACAATTTATAGTTCTTTCAGTGTATTCTATTGCTTTCGTGCTACAGCACTCTTAATGAGGGAGGAGGAGGTAACCATTCTATAGTCTAATTACAGTTTAGATTTGTTTGTTTGTTTGTTTGTTTGTTTGTTTGTTTGTTTTAAATTGGGCCTGTGTCTGGGCTTGGGTTTCATAACTGTTTCCCAAGCAATTTAGTAATTACTCTTATATCCTGTTTGTCCATGTAACATGGAACATACTGTTCTTTCTTAAAGCCCACATTCCTATTATCTTTCTCCCCTTATTGGAGACAGGAAATGTAGAGGGAACCAGGAGAGGAAATGTCCCCTATCCTTTTGTAGGATAAAACCCTGGGAAAGCCATTTTCCCTGGGCAGCAGACTCTTATAACACTCCAGAATATGCCTCTCAGAAATGACCCATTAACAGTAATTATGTCGAGCAATGTGGGGTGACTTTTTTAGTCTTTCATGAGCTTCTGAAGACAAAGCCCATGGAAGTGTGGGGTATAGAAGTGTGGGGTTCCTAAAACTATGCTTCAAGAGATTTAAACCAGCTGCCAAATGACTTGAAAGCTGCAGTGGACAAAGACCTTATTTCTGACACATAAAAATTTATAATAAATGGCCAATTTTACCATATTATAATATAAGGACTCTAGGTTCTAACTTATATTTGAATAATAAAAAAAAAATTTTAACTGCTCTCCAGTTAGCTAACCGTCTAAAATAAAAGGTGAAAGAAAGAGATAATTTACGTTTATGATATTCTCTGTAACACTCAAAAGCAATAACTGCATGTAAGTGATTAAAGGTACTAAATGGAATGCTTAGAATTTGTGATATACCATTCCACAATTAACTAATTAAAATGATTAATAATAACAATTAATTGATCTATTTGGTGCTTATTTATTGCTTATGTAACACTGAATTAAGTCTGTGACTATTTATCTGGTGACCCAAGTTGATATTTTCAAGTTGAAAGTGAGTACAAGCCAAGGTATTGTTTTTAATCTTAGAAATAAAAAAAACTGGGGATCCAAAGGGGCAAATTATTTTCCTAAGTTATCAAAACAAACTAATAACAGAGAGCAGAATTCAGGATATGAGCCTTAGCAACGACTTTTGCCCATTGTGTCATATTCAGAGCCATCAGCATTAATCAAACTCTGTAACAGAGACAAGACTTGTTCTGTTCCCCCCCCCCAAATCCAACAATCTCTCAACTCAGAGCACTTTACTACAAAAAAAGTGACAATACCTCCTGAAAATGATGTATTCTAAAATGTAATTGTTATCTAGAAATTTCAACATCATCTAAAAATTGACAGCTAAAAATAGTGAATCATGGAAAATAAAGACATTTCCCTCCAGTCCTAAACATCATCACATAGAAAGTAGATATGTTTGTATGAGTAGATTATTTGATCTTCAGGGCTCAAAATATCAACATGGACTCAAGTGGATATACAAGATGGAAAATCAATACTGATTTTGGTACTTAAGTCACCTGCAGTGTTGAAAAGCCAATTCTAAAATCCACAAGACAGCAGCACTGTTGGGAAATGATGGATTAAGCCTTCCTTATATTGGTGATCACAATACCCTAAGCACTGTGATGGAATGACTTATGTACCTAGCATGACAGAGAAAAATTGACTGGGCTCCAAATGGAAGTCATTCATTTCTTGCCAATAAGCTTGAACATGTTCAGCAAAATGTCTCATTCAAAACTAAATTTTGTGTTTTGTAATAACCAGGCTAGCATGTCAAACCCTAAGATTCTTCCAAGTAACTAGAAGAAAATGTAGAGAAAAAGACTAGTGAATTCAAAGTAAATCTTGGACTGGTTTGGATTAATTTTTTTGACATTTTTGTCTCTCAATAATCCTATTGAATGGTTATCCCAGAGCATGCAATAGTGATAACATCTGATCACAAGAGTCAACATTGGAAAAAGATTATGATCCACTTAGACTTACTGTCCAGAGGATTTTTGTTTGTTTGTTTTATTTTGTTTTTCATGTGTCTATGCAGGCCCTGGGAATGGATGGACTGCCCCTTACCCAATGTTTAAAATACTGAGTGGGTGGGAGGTGGAATAGTAGCCGTAAGTTCAGTCATGAAGAGAAGTGAAGGTGGGTGAAGATGAAAGAGCCTAGAAAAGGTCAAATAAATAAATGGATATAAATTATATTAATAAGTGAGATCAGATGCCTTCATGTTGATATGGCCAGAAGAGGCAATGCAGGCTGTTGGAAGTAGGAAGTCAGCAAGGATCTTATCCAGCTCTGTGTCCTTCCAGTTACAATGTCTTGCTCAGCATACACTGCCCATTTGTTCGATAGTGACATGAAAATTATAGCCATAACAAACAGCTCTCTGGTTAGATTTAAGTACTTCTCCACATCTACTGAAAGCCAGGACAAAAATAAATAGGTGAGAGGACATATGTTACAATGAAAAACCTACTAATAATATTTTTCCAAATAGATATACCAAATTGCCTTTTAGTTACACTTATACTGGTAAATTAATGCAGCTCTCATATCTTATCATAGAAGCTTCATTTTGCAGAGAATGGAAGTTGATACAAAGACCCACAACTGGGCAAAGAACAGAGAGTAAGTGACTGTGGCATGCTCCACATCAATGGAACACATATATCATACCCATTCCCTCCCTCAATACATGAGGAACATTGTGAAGGAGAGAACAAAAAGGCTGTAAGAGTCAGAAAAGAGGAAGACAGATGAGAAATAATATCTTTCAGACATGACAAGGCTAGTGTACCCATGAACTCAGAACAGCTGGGGTTGCTTGCATAAGACCTTCACAAGATCAAAACAATTAATATTCTAGTGTAGATAGGAAAAGGGAACATAAGACCATGAAAATTGATGGCTACAGAGAGGAAACTTTTTTTTTGGAAGGATGAGACTCTAGTAGGTTAGTCATGTTCCAGTAGCTGGCCCTACACCCATGAATACAGGAGCAGCAGTAATTAGACTCAGTGGGTTGTAATATAAATAATAAAATAAAAATGAAGTGGGAGAAGATTTGGTGCAAAGGAGACCTGGGAGGATGAAGATAACAAAGGGTAAATATAATCAAATACATTGTATACATGAGAGAATATTTTTCATGTCACTTTATGAAACCATCAAATCATTATGAAATAAAACACAGCCAAAGACATGACAAGAAAAGTTTATAGACTCAATATTCTTTATGAACACTGACACAAATCCTCAGAATTTTAGCATATTGAATCCAATAATGTATGCAAAACATGATACAATGTGTTATAATGAAATAATGTCAGGAATAAAAGAGTACTTTAATATTAGCCAATTAATCTATGTAATTTATCATGTTAAATAAACTAAAAGGGAAATCTGCATAATAATCTCTATATGCAGAAAAAGAAGTGAAAATGATCCAATATTCATTCCTTATAAAACTTTTCTGAAATACCATCAAAGACCACCTCCAGTAGATAGGCATGGCCCCTAATTGAGGGATGGGGCCACCCATTCATCTCAAAAATTTAAACCAGAATTGTTCCAGTGTAAAGGAAATGCAGGAACAAAAGATGGAGCAGAGACTGAAGAAAAAGTCATCCAGAAACCCCTCCACCTAGAGGTCCGCCCTAGCTTCACACACCAAACCCTAACACTTTTGCTGATTCTAAGAAGCACTTGTTAAACAGGAGCTTAATGTGACTGTGCCCTGAGTGGCTCTGCCAGCACCTGACTAACACAAATGCAAATACTTATAGTCAACCATCACACTGAGCCCAGAATCAATGTTTTGTGCAGGGTGATTCATATGGATCTTCTTTTCATTCTTATACATGTAGACATCCAGTTAGAGCAACACCATTTGTTGAACATGCTTTCATTTTTGTTGTATGTTTTTGGCTACTTTATCAAAAATGAAGTGTCCATAAGTGTGTGGGTTTATTTCTGGGTCTTCATTTTGATACTATTGACCAGTGTGTCTATTTCTGTACCAATACCATGCAGTTTTTATCACTATTTCTCTGTAATACAGCTTGAGGTCAGGGATGATGATTGCTCCTAAAGTTCTTAATTTTTCAGGATTATATTAGCTATCCTGTTTTGTTTTGTTTTTTCCCACAGGAAGTTCAGAGTTGGTCTTTCAAGGTCTATAAAAAATTGTGTTGGAAATTTGATGTGAATGCATTGAATCAGTAGATTGCTTTTGGTAAGATGAACATTTTCACTGTTAGTCCTACATATCCATGAGTGTGGGAGATCTATGTTCTGATACCTTCTTCAATTTCTTTCTTCAAGGACTTGAAGTTCTTGTCATTCAGATCTTTCACTTGCTTGGTCAGAGTTACATCAAAACATTTTTATCATTCATGGCTATTGTAAAGGGTGTTGTTTTCCTAATTTTTCTCAACCAGGTAATCATCTGTATAAAGGAGGATTACTGATTTCTTTGAGTAAATTTTGTACCCAGCCAATTTGCTGAAGGTGTTTATCAGCTGTAGGAGTCCTCTGGAAGAGTTTTGGGGGTCACTTATATATACTTTCTTATCATACACAAATAGAGATACCTTGACTTCTCTCTTTCCAATTTATACACCCTTAGTCTCCGTTAGTTGTCTTATTGCTTTGGTTAAAACTTAGAGTACTATATCAAATAGAAAGGTAGAGAGTGGGCAGCCTTGTCTTGTCCCTAATTTTAGTGGAAATGTTCTAACAGTGAGATGTTGACTACTAACTTGCTGTATATTACTTTGATTATGTTTAGATATGTGCCTTGTATCACTGATTTCTCTAATACCTTTAACATGGAAAGGTGTTGGAGTTTATCAAAGGCTTTTTCAGCATCTAATGAGATAAGCATGAGATTTTTTCTTTCATTTTGTTGATATAGTGGATTACCTTGATGAGTTTTTGTATAGTGAACCATACCTAAATCACTGGAATAAAGCCTACTTGCTCTTGATAGGTGTCTTTAATGTGTTCTTAGATTTGATTTGTGAATATTTTATTGAGTATTTTTGAGTCAATGTTCATAAGAGAAACCAGTCTTAAGTTCTTTCTTTGTTGAGTCTTTTTGTGGTTTAAGTATCAGACTGTGGCCTCTGTCTCTTGGTGAGTTTGGCTTGGGGTTTGTCTATCTTGTTGATTTTCTCAAAGAACCAGCTCTTCATTTTATTGATCTTTTGTATTGTTTTCTTTGTTTCTAACTGATTCATTTCAGCCCTAATTTTGATTATGTTCTGGCTTCTACTTCTCTTTGATGTGCTTTCTCTGGTTTTTTTTTTTTTTTCTAGAGCTTTCAGGTGTACTTTTAAACTTCTGATATGAGAACTTTTTAATTTCTTTATGGAGATGTTTAATGCTGTGAACTTTTCTCTTAGCATTGCTTTCATTGTGTCCCATAAATTTGGGTATATTGTGCCTTCATTTTCACTGAATTCTAAATAGTTTTTTTTATTTCTTTATTTCTTACTTGACCCAGAGATCATAGAATAGAGAACTGTTCAATTTCCATGAGTGTGTAGGCTTTCCAGTGTTTCTGATGTTGAAGTCCAGCTTAATTCCTGGTGGTCTGTTAAGATACAAGATGTTATTTCAATTTTACTGTTATCTGTTGGGGCTTGCTTTGTGACCATCTATATGATGAATCCTGCAGTAGGATCCATGAGGTGCTGAGAAGAATATATATTCTTTTTTATTTAGGTAAAATATTCTATAGATATCTCTTAGGTCCATTTAATTTATAATGTCCATTAGTTTCATTATTTCTGTTTGTCCTGTCAATTCATGAGATGAGGGTGTTGAAGTCTCCCACTATTAATGAGTAGAGTTTGATGTGATATTTAAGCTTTAGCAATTTTTAAAAACAAATACTGACGGCCTTGTGTTTGGGACATAAATGTTCATAATTGAGATGTCATCTTGGTAGATTTTTTTCTTTGATGAGTATGAAGTGTCCTTCCCTGTCTCTTTTGATTATTTTTGGTTAAAAGTCTATTATATTAGATATTAGGATGGACACTCCAGCTTTTATCGTGGGTCCATTGCTTAGAAAACTTTTTTCAACCCTTACTCTGAGGTAATGTTTATCTTTATTGCTGATGTGTGTTTCTTGTATGCAGCAGAATGATGGGTCCTGCTTTTACATACATTCTGTTAGCTTGTGTCATCTAATTGGGAATTGAGTTCATTGATGTGAAGAGATATTAATGATCAGTAATTGTTATTTCCTGTTATTTCATTGTTGTTTGTATTAGTGTGTCTGTGTGTGTCTGTGTGTTCCTTATTTTTGCTGGAAAGGAATTACTTATTTCCTGTATTTTCTTGGATGTAGTTATCCTCCCTAGGTTGGAGTTTTCCATCCAGTGTTTTCTGTAGGGCTGAATTTTTGGATGAATATTGTTTGAATTTGGATTTTTCTTGAAATATCTTGTTTTATTCATCTATTTTAATTGAGAGTTTTATAGGATAGTGGTCTAGGTTGGCACCTGTGGTTTTTTAGAAGTTTCAAGATATCTGACTAGGTCCTTCTAGCTTTGAGAGTCTCTGTTGAGAACATAATTCTGATAGGCCTGCCTTTGTATGTTACTTGGCGTTTTTCACTTTTCACTTTTAATATTCTTTCTTTGTTCTTTAGATTTGGTGTTTTGATTGTTATGTGGAGGGAGGATTTTATTTTCTGTTCCAGACTACTTGGTATTCTATAAGCTTCTTCTATGTTTAGAGGCATCTCTTTCTTTAGGCTGGGAAAGTTTTCTTCTATGATTTTGTTGAGAATATTTTCTGATTCTTGGTTCTAGGACTCTTCACTTTATTCTATTCCTATCATTCTTAGGTTAGGTCTTCTTCATGGTATCTCATATTTCTTGAATGTTTTGTGAGAGGAATGCTTTAAATTTAACATTTTCTTTGACTGGTGTATCAATTTCTTCTATTGTATCTTCTATACCTAAGATTTGCTCTTTTATATCACGTATTTTGTTGGTGATGTTTGCATCTGTTGCTCCTGTTCCCTTCCCTAGGTTTTCCATCTCCTGGATTTGCTCAGTTTGTGTTTTATTTATTGCTTCTATTTCTGCTTTCGGGTCTTGCACAGTTTCAGTTCTTTCCTTAACCTACATAATTGTACTTTCTTGTACGTCTTTAAGGTATTATTCATTTCTTCTATAAAGGCCCCTATCATCTGTATAAGATAGGATTTGAGCTCATTTTCTTATGTTTTAGTTGTGTTGGGATATCCAGGGTTTACTGTAGTAGGGTAGCTGTGCTTTAGAAGTGTCATATTGCTCTTACTTTTGTTGTTTGTGTTCTTTTGAGGGTATCTGGGTGGTTTTGGTACATGGAGGTTCTTGTTGTAGTAGGTATTAGGAAGGGGAGAACCTTCATGGTCCTGGTGTAGCAGTCCTCAGATGGGTATCCTTGGACTGTATGGTTGTAGACTTGCAGTTCTATAAGGTTCTGGAGCTTCATGTCCAATCAAGGCAGGTGGAGAGTTTTTTTAGGAGAGTAGGGGTCTCTCTTAGCTAGCAGGCTTCTCAGGGTAGCTTGTCTTTGTCCAGAGGGTTCTGCCAGCAGGGAAAATGGGTTGGGGAAGGAAAGTTTACCTGTATGGTTCAGGAATCTGATGGAGGTAGAGGAGAGTGGGCAGGAGAGTGGGGTCCTCCCTGGGATAGCAGGATGCTCAGGGGACCTTGGCTTGGCATAGAGGGCCCAGCCAGGAGGGAAGATTGGTTAGGGAAGGGAAGCTAACCTATATGGCTCAGGAGTCTCAGGTGTGATAGAGGTAGGAAGAGAAACAGTGGGAGAATAGAGGTCTCCCTGGGAAAGCAGGCTACTCAGGGCAGCTTGGCCTGACCTAGAGGGCTCAGAGAGCAGGACCATATTTGAAATTTTTAAATAGCAAACACTGAAAGTCCCAGAGTTCAATAAATGTGTCCTTATATCAGGACGTTGTTTCATAGAATTTACACAAAAGCATAATATTTAAAAGAAAATCAATAAACTTAATTTTATCAAAATTAAAAAGTTTCTGTTGGATATAATACTACAAATGTATAATCTAACACTTGGTAGATTAAAGCAGAAGGATTATAAATTGCAAGCTAATCTGGAGGACACAGAGAGACCCTATTTAAAAAGCCACAATACTGTAAGAACTTTTACTTAAACAATGACACAGAATGATTTATTTACATTATAGGTCACATTAAGAAGATGATTATGAGCCGGGCGTGGTGGCTCATGCCTTTAATCCCAGCACTCGGGAGGGAGAGGCAGGAGGATTTCTGAGTTCGGGGCCAGCCTGGTCTACAAAGTGAGTTCCAGGATAGCCAGGGCTATACAGAGAAACCCTGTCTCAAAAAACCAAAAAAAAAAAAAAAAAAAAAAAATACTCAATGAAATTCTCGGGAACTGAATCCAAGAACACATCAAATTGATTATCTATCATGATCAAGTAAGCTTCATCCCAAGGAAGCAAGGATGATTCAATATACAGAAATCCATCCATGTAATCCACTATATAAACAAACACAAAGAATAAAACCACATGATCATTTCATTAGATGCGGAGAAAGCATTTGACAAAATCCAACACCCCTTCATGCTAAAAGTCTTGGAAAGGTCAGTAATTCAAGGCCCATACCTAGTCAGAGTAAAAGCAATATACAGCAAACCAGTAGTCAACATTAAAATAAATGGAGAGAAATTTGAAGCAACCCAACTACAATCAGGGACTAGACAAGTCTGCTCACTCTCTCCCTACCTATTTAATGAAGTACTCAAAGTCCTAGCCAGATTAATTAGACAACAAAAGGATGTCAAAGGAATACAAATTGGAAAGGAAGAAGTCAAAAGATTACTATTTGCCGATGTTATGATAGTATACTTAAGTGACTTCAAAAATTCTACCAAAGAACTCCTAAAGATGATAAACAACATCAGCAACATAGCTGGATATAAAATTAACTCAAACAAATCAGTAGCCTTCCTCTATTCAAAGAATAAACAGACTGAGAAAAAATTAGGGAAAAAACACTCTTCACAATAGTCAAAAATAATATAAAAATATCTTGGTGTGACTTTAACTAAGCCAGTGAAAGATCTGTATGAAAGAACTTCAAGTCTCTAAAGAAAGAAATGAGAAATCTTAGAAGATGGAAATATCTCCCATACTCATGGATTGGCAGGATTAGTATAGTAAAACTGGCCATCTTGCCAAAAGCAATCTACAGATTCAATGCAATCCGCATCAAAATTCAAACTCAGTTTTTTATAGAGTTAGAAAGAGCAATTTTCAAATTCATCTGGAATAACAAAAAAAAACTAGGATAGCAAAAACTGCTCTCAACAATAAAAGAACATCTCGTGGAATCACCATGCCTGACATTAAGCTGTACTACAGAGCAATTATGAGAAAACTGCATGGTACTGATATTGCTAGAGAGGTAGACCAATGGAATAGAATTGAAGACACAGAAATGAACCCACACACCTATGGTCACTTGATCTTTGACAAGGGAGTTAAAACCATCCAGTGCAAAAAAAGACAGCATTTTCAACAAAAGGCGCTGGCTCAACTGGCGGTTACCATGTAGAAAAAAGCGATCTATACCCCTTCTTATGTCTTTGTACAAAACTCAAGTCCAAGTGGATCAAGGACCTCCACATACAACCAGATACACTAAAACTAATAGAAAAGAAAGCGGGGACGAGCCTTAAACACATGGGCTCAGGGGAAATTTTCCAGTAAACACCAATAGTTTACATTCAAAGACCAAGAGTTGACAAATGGAACTTTATAAAATTGCAAATCTTCTTTAAGGCAAAAAACACTGTTATAGCAAAAAACAAAAACAAAAAAACAAAAAACAAAAAAACAAAAAAACAAAAAACAAAAAAACACAGCAGCAAAGATTGGGAAAAGATCTTAACTAATGATCCATTCAATACAGGGTTAATATCCAATATATATGAAGAACTCAATAAGTTAAACTCCAGAGAAACAAATAACTGTATTAAAAATTGCATACAGAGATAAACAAAGAATTCTCAACTGAGAAATACCAAATGGCTATGAAGCACCTAAAAACATGTTTAACATCCTTAGTCATCAGGGAAATGCAAATCAAAACAACCCTGAGATTCCACCTCACACCAGTCAGAAGGGATAAGATTAAAAACTCGGGCAAGAGCAGATGCTTGCAAGGATGTGGAGAAAGAGGAACACTCCCTCATTGCTGGTGGAATTGCCAGCTGATATAACCATACTGGAAATCAATTTGGTGACTCCTCAGAAAATTGGACATCGTATTTCTGAGGACCCAGCAATACCACTCCTGGACACATACCGAGAAGATGCTCCAACATGTAATAAGGGCACATGCTCCACTATGTTCATAGCAGCCTTATTATTTTATTAATAGCCAGAAGCTGAAAAGAAGACAGATGTCCCTCAACAGAGGAATAGATTCAGAAAATGTGGTACATTTACACAGTGGAGTACTACTCAACTATTAAAAACAATGAATTCAAGAAATCCTTATGCAAATGTATGGAACTAGAAAATATCCTGAGTGAGGTAACTCAATCATCAAAGGACATACATGGTATGTCCTCACTGATAAGCGCATATTAGTCCAGAAGCTCGGATTACCCAAGATAAAATTCACAGACCATGTGAAGCTCAAGAAAAAGACTAAAATGTGGATTCTTTGGTCCTTCTTTAAAAAGGGAACAAAATACCTGTGGGAGAAGTTACAGAGACAAAATGTAGAACAGAGACTGAAAGAAAGGCCATCCATAAACTGCCCCACCTGGAGAGCCAAAGCCAGACAGTACTGTTGATGCCAACAAGTGCTTGCTGACAGGATCATGATATAGCTGTCTCCTGAGAGGCTCTGCCAGTGCATGACAAATACATACGTTGATGCTTTCAGCCAACCATTGGTCTAAGCACAGGGTCCAATGAGGAGCTAGAGAAAAGACCCAAGTAGGTAAACTGGTTTGCAGCCCTATAGGAAGAACAACAATATGAACTAATCAATATCCTCAGAGCTCCCTGGGTCTAAACCACCAAACAAATAGTACACATGGAGGGACCCATGGTTCCAGCAGCATATGTAGCAGATGGCCTTGTTGGTCATCAATGGAAGGAGAGGGCCTTGTTCCGATGAAGACTCTATGCCCAAGCATGATGGTGCCTACCTTTAATCCTAGCAGTCTGGAGATAAAGACAAATAGAGCTCTGTGAGTTCATGTCATTCCTTGTTTACATAATGAGTTTCAGGTCAACCAGAACTATGTAATAAGACTCTCTGCTAAAAGAATAGTAATGATTTTAAAAGCAAATAAATACACTTTAAAAACATAAGATTTTTTTTTAAAAGTTATTTTCAGATCATGTACTAAGAGGACAATAAGACAAAATTGTCAACTAGAAAAATGTTTATTCTAACATGTAAATATGCTCATCAAGTTAAACTTGGCACCATTCATACACATAAAAGCTTTATGTAACTTTAAAAGATATGTTGAAATAAAAAACACCCTAGAACACCCCAGTACCCAGACATTTAATTATCAAATTTTAGTAATTTATTTTTCTAATCTAGTGGTTTTTAATTAAATGTCTTTCACATGTCAATTCTGTTTAATTTGTAAATACTCAAAGGCTGTGTTATTTGAAGTCTAATATACTTAAAACATGAACTAATTTCATAATACTATTACTTTTTATTTTTATCCTTACAGATGAATGCATCTTTAACCTTTCATCAGAGAAACTACTTTTGATTTGTTTGTTTGTTGGTTTGTTTGTTTGTTTTGTTTTGTTTTACAACAGATTATGATTAATATAGAGACCCACAACTGGAAAAACATGCAGCAAATAAGAGAGTGTGGAGTTCTCAGCTCTAAATAGAACATCTGTATCACACCTTCCTTCAGACCTCCCCAAGACTCAGACATCAAAACAGGAAAAGGGAGCAGAAAGATCTTCAGTGGAACAATTGTTGGTTGACATGACAAAGCCCTACATAGATGTAAATATTGAAGCTTAAAGAACTGAAGAGGGCTGGAGAGATGGCTCAGCCTTTAAAGGCTAGGCTCACAACAAAAATATAAGAACTGAAGAAATCTGATCAAAAACACAGAGCTATTAATACAAATGGGACCAGAAGTTCATCTGTGTCATTCCCCATGTAAGTTCTTTTAAACTAGTGTTTCCTCCTTCTAATTCAACACAATTTACACCTTTCTCCTCCGTTTGGTCTTTACAGGTCCTAGTATAATAAACACAATTCTAAGTCCATTCTTCATGGCATGTATGAAGACCTTCCAACATCTATCCACTGATGTTTGCATGACGACCTTGGAAGATAGAGGAAATATCTCCTCCTGAGACAGAAAGAGATTGTTTTCTGTACCAGGATAATAAAGACCATGTCTCACTGCACAGGAAATGTCAGAAAGGTTTGGCTAGCGGTTTCTTTGTGACTTTGGGAGTGTGGGATGAGTATTCCCAAGCAGACTCCCTGTGTTTAAGTCACCCTCTAGCACTCATTAGAAGTGTCATGGGGGGCTAGGGAGATGGCTCAGCAGATAGAGACACTTGCTGTGCGAGCAGAGAATCTGAGTTCCATCCCTGAAGCCCAGAGACGAAAGAGAGAACACATTCCTGAAAGTTGGCCTCTGATCTCCACCTACATGTGTGGCACATGTGAACATGCATCTCTACACAGGCACTACACACACACACACACACACACACACACACACACACACACACATGCACACACACGCACACACACATCACATGAAAACAGTAAATAAAATGAAAATACAATATGCCCTGTGCAACCGCAGAGTTACAAATTGTACATACTTACTTAGCTGACAAGGACACTTGTCTCCTATGAGCCTTTTAAAGTACAAACATGTCTCACACGTTGTCTCTGGTCACCCTCCCACTTCCTCTTTGGCCTCATTANTTACCTCTGGAGAAGGTAGTGCACATGAATAAGCAGGGATCTGAAAAGAGCCTTCAGGCTTTAGCAGAACGTGAGACACAGTGGGGAACAAAAAGCCCAGGCTGACAGGCAGAGTGTCCGTCCACTTGTATCATGTCTTCTGAGATGACAATTGTTGCCAAGCTATTTCCTTTTGTTGTTTGAAGAAAGAGTAAGTAGAAGTAAATACTTTCAGAAGTTCCTTTTATAGGATGGTCACTACAGACCATCTATCTATGGAAGCTACGGTGTCCAGACTGCCCAGAGGAGACCGTAAATGGGAGGTTTACAAGGAGGAGTTCAGAAAATGACAATTTAGAAGGAAATAAAAACAAGATGTTAAGTCCCTAGACAGTTAGATCAGGGGATTGGACAATCCTGAAGGTTGATAATAAATTGTGGGGTTTCAAAGGCTGCAGAAAGTAGAAGTTTTCTTTCATGGTTGTTGAATAGGTCTTTGAATTAAAAGAACTAACACTAGGTCATCACACTGAGGAGTCAGGCCATTCCTAGATTAATGATCTAGAACAAGACTGAAAAGGTAAGGTAATGATTTCTTTTACTTGGATCAATGAAAAGAAGTGGGGGTGTTTCCTTACCTTGTAGCTATTCTTCTGTGGCTTTTGTGAAATGGTCCAATTTTAAAAAGATCTGATTTCATAAATCAGAGATCAGAGACCTCAAAAGCATGCATGTGTTATGCAGGAGTGTGGGCGGGCAGGTGCCTAAGCGGAGGTGAGGTAGATCCACACACCCGTATACAGAATAAGCTTTACTATGCTTCAAAGGTAGTTTTTCCATTTCATAAGCATGGGTTCAGCTTTCCAATTCATGGAGAACAATGATTATAAACTCTGACAGAACTGGAACAGTGGTCTAATATATATGAAATAAACATTGTGTATCTAGAAAACTCAAAAAAAAAAAAAAAAAAAAAAAAAAAAAAAAAAAAAAAAAAAAAAAAAAAAAAAAAAAAAAAAAAAAAAAGAAGTGTCATGGGACTTGGGAAGGAGTGGAGATTAAATGAACATACACATAAACTTCTTGACTCCGGCTTTGCCTAGTAATAAAGTCCCAGGGGTCATATGTGACAAACAAATTTGTCACCTTACAATTTCTGCAAAATCATAAACTTTTCACAGTTCTTGAGTAGAGTGGGTTCTATTAATATCATAAACCTATTGGCTTATTCCACTGAATTTAATTGGATGGTATTCAAACATTTGAGTTTTAGTGACCCTGAATGTATATTAAAAAATGGTGTGAGTATTTAACCACAAAATAAATTTCTCAGTCAGAAATCCAGTTTCTGAAATAGTAAAACAACTTGATATAACTCAGTAAGTAGTAATACAATTTTTTGTCAATTTTATAACACTAAAGAAAAAATTAGCTGAAACAAATAGATAAAATATGCGTATTCTGAGCAGCCAACCTGCTGTATAAATTAATCATATTAGATTATTGATAATTATAAAAAATACCTTGAGTTCTTCAGTTTTAAGTCAATTAGATTGGATTTCAGATTCTATTTTGTTTAATTTTGAAAAGAAAACAAATCACTTCTACACTAAAAGAAATTTTGTTCCTATTATTCTAAATATGTTACTTATCTAGCTAAAATTGTCACAAAAGCTGAGTGACAAATATCCTGTCATTGATTTTAAGTAATGTAAACTGCAAATACAAGTAAAACATTAAATGTTTTCTATATCTTTTGTTAATACAATTTCTTTCTAAAGTAGAGGCTTCTGACCTTTAAACCCCTTTCACTTAATTAATGAGCAGAATGATGCAATGTGCACGGGGAGAAGAGAGTGTTGTACTTTGAAAGGCCACGGAGAATGAAAAAAATAGACAGTACAGGCTTTGGAATAAGGAGATTAAAAATCAAGGTTCTTGCATCAGATTTCAGAGGGCCCATCTTTCCCCCTTTTAGGTTCGGTTAGTAATTTGTAGAAGAGTGAGAAAGGATAGCTATACAGAAAGAAAAAGACAGTTCTATTAAATTTCAGCTAATTTCTGAATATTCAATAGGTACTTGAGTGTGCTGGGTCTTATTATATAGTGTAAAATAAAGCTCCCAGATTCCCACATATCCTGTTTTTCAATGCCCTTCTCTGCACTTCTGTAAATTGTGCCTACTTTTTTTCCCCAGAATTATTTATGCAGAAAACATACAAGAAGAAAAGGCAAGGAAACTTTTCTATTATCATACTACCTGTTACCTCCAAGCCATGTCTTTTCCCATGGTTTAGATTCCAATCAACAGCAGCCTATTTTAAATCAACAGGATAAATCCCAACTCTCCCTGATATTCCATGTTTAACTCTCAGTTTCCTGAAACTTTATGCCCTATCCATTGATCATACAACTTGTGATTCTAAACTTTTATAAGCATTGGAACCAGACAAGATTCATCCTCTATGTACAGATTTATTGTGCATGGTTGTGTTGTTTTGTTTTCTTTTCTTTTTTTGGCTTGAATGTGAAATGTCCCCCAGAGGTTCTTCTGTTGAAGACTTAATCTCCAGTAAGTAGTATTACTTATATTACTGAGAGGATAAGAACTTCAGGAAGTGAGCAAGGGACCCAGTCACTAGGCACATGGATCTAAAGATTATATCTGATCCTTGGTCCTTCTCTCTACCTGCTACCTTGTCACAGTGAAATTAGTAGCCTCTAATACTGTAGTTATGATGTTCCACCTCAGGCCCAGGATGAATGGAGCAAAGTATTATGGGTGAAACCTTGGATTCTGTGAACGAAGCTTCTATCTTCAGGTATTTGGTCATGGTGATAATAAAACATTCAAAGTGCTGTGTGATTTTGGACTACTAACCCTCCCAGATGCTAATTTTTTGACACACCCACTCTTAAATTATCACTGAGAAATTATGTTTTACCAAGAGTACAGAGAAGCAGCAGTACCAGACATTGAGGCTTTTACAGTCCTATTCTCTTTTTTTAATTTGAATTTTAATATTTTTGAGAATTCCATGTACGAGTACTCTATTTACACAATT
The DNA here is from genome assembly GCA_902729485.2 of Mus minutoides. Classification (NCBI taxonomy): domain Eukaryota; kingdom Metazoa; phylum Chordata; class Mammalia; order Rodentia; family Muridae; genus Mus; species Mus minutoides. The sequence continues at coordinate 195,324 of LR750833.1, forward strand.
CCAACCATGGTTTCTCTCTGGTTCAACTTTTTCCATGTTCCCAACATCCTCACAAATTCATAACATACTTATTCTTTACTGATGTTACAAATACCTTTATTTTTTCTTTCTCATGAAGGTGAATATTAAGGGAAAAATAATAATCTATGTTATTACTATGATAGCTATGAATAAAAAGGTTTGCTACTGTGAATTAATTTTTGAAAAGATTAGTTTATGTTACAGTTTAAATAGCTATTCTAAGGTTATTTCATATTTTTATTCTATTTAAATAAAATATGAGCATATAGTGATTTGCCATTTATTTGGCTACACATACATTATGTCTGATATTTCTTAAGGTGTTCTAAATAAAAGTATTTCTAAATAGCATAGGTTCAAAGTTTGTATTTACACAGGCTATGGCTTTACAATACAGTAACCCCAGGATTCAGGAGGCTGAAAACACACATACAGATATATATATATATATATATATATATATATATATATATATATATATATATATATATACACACATAAGCATACATACACACACGCATACACACACACATGTATTCACACACCGATATATACATACAGTCATACACACATATGCATATACGCACACATATACACATATATGCATACACATGCATACATATATGCACAGATTAGATTATTACAACTTTTATTGTGATTATATGACTATTGATAGTTAAACTTTATAAATCATCTACTAGGAATAATATAATATCACTAAACTCAATAATGTAAATGTGGAAAACCATTGGCATTTTGCAATAGTTATGCACTCTTTCATAAACTCATATAAAATTTTCTACTAAGCTTATAGGACTACTTAAATGTTCATAAAAATTTCTCTGAATATCTTTTAGATCAATTTGTTAGGTAAACAAAATCTTGAAACTAAAATCAGACAAATGTCACACTTAAAACTACAGTCTATGTATACAACTCTTGAAAACAGATAGTAAAATGCTAGCCAAACATTAGGAAATCTTACCTTGTAATTATAAAATGGATATCATTATCAGAATCTATCAGGGTTTATTGAAGGAATAAAACATTGGCAAAACATTCAAGCCATTTCAATAGGTGCTCAGAATGAAATTTCTCATCAAATGAGAAAGTTTCTTCCACTTGATAAGCATCTGTTAAATACCTACAGGTAACACCATCCTTAAAATCATGAAAAAAATATTTTCTGCTAATTTTTCTACTCAGTATTATACTAGAGAACCTAGCCAGACACATAAAGAAGTAAAAAGGGATGTCAATTTAAAAGCAGAAGGAGAAGGAGAAGGAGAAGATGAAGGAGAAGAAGAAGAAGAAGAAGAAGAAGAAGAAGAAGAAGAAGAAGAAGAAGAAGAAGAAGAAGAAGAAGAAGAAGAAGAAGAAGAAGAAGAAAGCTGTTTACATGATATACTCACAAAGCAAATAATTGAAGTCAGGATATCTTACATCTTTATACATAGTACTCAAAGACTGAGGCAAGAACACTTCCACAAGTTTCATGCCAGTTAACCTACAGAATGATCCTGTCTCAAGAATGAAAATAGAAAGAGATTGGGTACATAGCTCACTTGGTAGAGTCTTTGCTAAGAATTCAGAAAGCCCTAGCTAGGTTCAGTGTCCAGCATAGCAGCAAACTGTGGTGATCCCCCAGCACTTGGAAGGTTAGGACAGGAGAATTAGATCATCAGTGTCATCCTCTGCTACATAGAAAATTTAGAGTAAACCTAGGCTATATAAGATGCTGTGTGATGGTTTGTATATGCTTGGCTAGAGGAGTGGCACTATTAGAAGGTGTGGCCCTGTTGGATTAAGTGTGGTTTTGTTGGAATAGGTGTGGCACTGTGGGTGTGGGCTTTAAGACCCTCAGCCTACTTGCCTGGAAGTCAGTATTCTGCTAGCAGCCTTCAGATGAAGATGTAGAACTTTCAGCTTCTCTTAACACTTACACCATGTCTACTAGGATGTTACCATGTTCCCATCTTGATGATAAGGGACTGAACCTCTGAACCTGTAAGCCATCCCCAATTAAATGTTGTCCTTATAAGAGTTACCTTGGTCATGGTGTGTGTACACATCAGTAAAAACATAACTAAGACACCCTGACTCAATAGAAAAGGAAGGAAAGGAAGGAGGGAAGGAGGAACGGAGGAACGGAGAGAGGGAGGGAGTAAGGGAGGGAGGGAGAAGAAAATGGAATTAGACATGTAAAGTTGCTGTGATGTTTAATAAGCTTGACAAGGTCTAAAATCACCAAGAAAATAAGTAACAAATCACGGTGTGGGAGGGACTATCTCTAGATCTATCAAGGTAGCTTTTAGTAATATCTGTTAAGTATCATCTAAATAATATTGAGGTGGGAAGACTAACCTAAATGTTGATAATATTGTACCATGGATTGAGACCTTGGACTACAGGAAACCAGATAAGGTAGCTGAGAGTCTCTGTTTCCCTAATATGGATGCAATGTGGCCAGTTGCCTCTTCAAGTTTCTGCGACATGATGGATTCATACACTGTGAGCCTAATGAAGCCCTCCTTCTGAAAGCTGCTTTTGTCAGGTGCTTTGTTATAGCCGAGAAGAAAGTAGCTAGTGCAGACAATGAGCAAAATAATCTTATTCTTCTACCAAGAATAATCAGAAATACATGTTTTAAAAAGAAATACTGATTAAAAACTAAACATCTTCAGATATTGAGTTTTTATTGACAATTCCAGTAAGAGATTTAGGTAGGTCTAAGAAAATGAAACTCTGCAATAGAATAGCAAATGATTCAATAAGGTGTCAAAATTTCCCAAATTGGCAAAGAGATTCAATGCAATTTTTACTGTCCAAGTAGTGTTCTTGTCAACGACTTGAAAGCTGATCTTAATCAGTCAGTAAACTCAGACACTATTGCATAGGACAGCTAGTGCCTACTTAAGGGAACCTGATATAGCTGTCTCATACAGAAGTGGATGCTCATAATCATCTATAAGAGGGAACACAGGGCCCACAATGGAGAAGCTAGAGATAGAACCCCAGGAGCTGAAGGGCTCTGCAACCCTAGAAGAGGAACAACAATATGAACTAACCAGAACCCCCAGAACATGCGTCTCTAGCTCTACATGTAGCAGAAGATGGCCTAGTCGGCCATCATTGGGTGAAGAGACCCCTTGGTATTGTAATCTTTATATACCCCAATACAGGGGAACGCCAGGACCAAGAAGTGGGAGTGGGTGGGCAGGGAAACAGGGTGGGGGAGGGGGAACTTTCAGGATAACATTTGAAATGTAAATTAAGAAAATATCTAATAAAAACTAATTGAAAAAAATGACTTCTACCATACTAAAATGTCTTAAACCATAGAAGGAACCAGGAATAATCAAAATAGTTTCAAAAATAAGATTAAAGTTAGAAAGCCACTGCTACTGTCTCATCTCAAGATTTTTCATAAACTAAAATAATTAGAAAAAATATACTGCTAATCTCAAGATAGGCATGTAGGTCAATTGAATATATCTGAGTTCACAGGCACATCATAGGCAGTCAAATTCTACACTATTATAATAATTATAATTTACAGAAGTTCCAGATTAAGCAAATCTTTATCCTTATCTTAAAGCAAACAAAAAACAAGTTATAAAATAAATCTTCAATATTAACATAAAACCTAAACTTATTTTAGGGATAAAAATCCTTCTGTAATTGAAATAAAAATGTATCTTTATAAATCTAATAAAAAGCACTATGATTATGAAAGATGTATAACTGTTACTAAAGAGTCTGAAACCCTCTTATTATTGTTAGTGGAAATGTAAAATATAACTACTCTAGGAAATGGTTTGATTGTTAATTTAAAAAATAATTACACACTTGCATAATCCAGTTACATACACCAGTATGTATCCAAGAAAAATGAAAACTAATGACCATGTGAAAATCATATTCAAGTGTTTACAGAAACTTTATTCATAATTGCCCATGCCTGATATCAGCTGAATAGCTCAACTAGATAACCAAAGTGTGCTGCTACTGTACAGTGCAATATTAAACTGCAGTAAGAAGAATAATGAAATAATGGGTCTGAGAAATACCTGTGCCAAGCAAAGGAATCCATCCAGAAAAGGTATGCTTAGCACTAGCAATGTCCAGTTTCATATTTCCTTATATTCTGGATATTCTCTTTTGGGAAAGGCAAAATTATAGGTATATTAATCAAACCAGATCTGACAAAAGCAGATGACTGATCATAATGTTTGGAAAAGGTTTCTTGAACAATTAATATTATAGTCTTGATTGTGGCAATAGTTGTTATTTAACATTACAGAACTATTTAAACTCATTAAGAACTACCGTAAAATACATGCTAAAAATATATAACTTAAGAAAATTAACCAGGCATGCTGTCACCTGCCTGTAGTCCCAGAACTTAGAAGGTAGAGACATGAGGATTAGGAGTTGGAAGTCTTTTTCAGTCATATATAAAGTCTTACGGCCAGACTAGGCTAAATGAGATTTAAATAGCACTACACTAATTCTGACATACTCTCATTTTCATTTATAGCCTTTATATTTTAGAGAAATTCATTGACATTTCATTTTTATAGTATCTGAATGGTTGGTTGTCCATTTCCATCCTTTGATAAAATCTCTGCTATTTCAAAAGAACCATGAACATAAAATTGGGGGATATCTCCTCTTTTTTTCCCTAAAGAGTACAAGTTACATGCAACTTTTATTTATCTATCCAAGCATTTCGATATGACACAAAACGATAAAAGCAAAATAATGAACTCAATATGAGCAATTATTTCAAAGAGCAATTTAAAAATCTTACACCTAGGAATTCACAATAATATAAAGAACTGTTACTGTTGGAGAATGGTATTTAAGTAAATGATTATTTTTAAGAGGGTATATAAACTAAGCATTATCTTTTATCATGCTTTTCTTATCTGAGCTGTACCATGGATTGCCCAAAAGAGGGGAGAAGTTTCTTTAGAGGACTTGGGAATTGGTGAACAAAGAAGAAACTATAGCATCAGAGAACCTCCACTTAGAGATGAATTTAAAATCTCAGGAATTCATCAACAGCTGTTTCCATCCCAGAAAAAAGGAAGACAATGAGACACGTGGTCCTGAGGATAGAAGCCACAGTTTCTATTGAGGAGACTGCTTATTCCACAGGGGAAAACATATTATAAATGTATATATGCTTGTGCACAGAACACAATCTAATCATGATTCTGATATTCAGTCACTGGAGGAGACAGAGGAGTTCATAAAAATATGCAAAGGCAATCAACATAAAGTAGAATGTGGGAAACTCTAGAGAAAAATGCTCTGTTTCTTCTTCAATCAGTTACCAGGCAGGGAAAGGCAGTGGGGGTGAGAGTAACCTATATATCAAGAAAGCCACAGGAAACGCATGAGCCATCTGTATCATTTAGATCTTACCTTCATGATTTAAACCAAACAGCTTGACACTGGTAAGACAGAAGTGTAAGCAATGGACAGTATGAAATAACTGTTAAGATTTTCTGAGAATTGTATTAAATATGTGTGGACAAAGAGTCTGTATAGTTTAGACACACATTCCAGAATATTTAAGGGATAGAAGAGGAAACTAAGAGTAGTAGATGAGGTCTTATTAAGGTATTCTGACAAACTTAATGGCTTACAACATTCCATAGGAAGAATATTTTAAGGAAGGTACAGAAATTCATGTAAAATGAAATATTTTTTGAGCTTTTTAGAGCTTGCTCCCAAAATCACCTCACAATTTCAGACTTAATACACTCAGTACTTGAAGGTATGAATAGGTTTGACCTTTCTGATTTTTCCTGCAGATATGAATTTTCTTTGCCCTTTCTAATCTTGTATCTAACAAGCTCTTCAGTTTTACTTCTCATTCAATATTTAAAAATCAAAGTTCCCTTTAGAATCACCTTTCAGAGTGACCACCACCACAACATACTTCCTTCTCTGTGCTATTCCAGCACTTTTAGATCCTGTAATTAAACATTTTATATAATCAGCTTGGAAAGACATCTGCTTTAAACAATGAATCCTAGTGTCTAAACACCACAGAAAACCCCAGCACTCCTTTCTTCATTTTTGTACTTGTGTCCTTACCTAAAAACAGCAGCATGCTCTGTAAGTTTGTCTTAACTGACTAAAGATATACAGTTACTTGTGAGGTAATATAGGCCTATGTTTTTCAAAACCTATTTTAATAGGGGCTTTTTAATGCTTTAAGCTCCCTTCTAGACTATCACACACCAGAAATAAAAAGTTAATAGGACAAAGGAGGATGCAGACCTGTTCAGAAATAGTTCTTTGGGGTGATTCCAATCTGCATTGTTCAGTTCACACAGTCCACTTTCAAACACCATTCATGAATCATCAATGGCAGTTGGGTCCAGTAGAAACCACGAGGCTCTGCCAATCAGAATCAGTCCTTAGAAGCAGCAAGAAGCCACCTGAATATCAAAAGAAGTGCATTGATGTGTTTCTCTTTTTGAAGTCACAACAAACAAAGATCAGTGAAGAAGGCAAAACAAACCAATGCCACAGCATCATCTGTTCTCAGTGAAACATCCTTTAATGTGTCTGCTTTAGCAAAACATCCTCTCATAAGACAGTTTCCAGAAAAACATCACGTGACACAACTGAGTCTCCAAAGAAACCAGAAATCTTCACTTCAAGGTAAGAACCCAGTATCTTAAATTCTTACTTCCACTTTCTGTTTGTTTCTAACACTATATTGTAGCCCAGGATGCCTGACATATCCCAGGCTGTCTGGTCTTGAACTATTGGTAATCTTCATGCTTCAGTTTGCCAAGTTCAGGAATTATATGACCACTCATATCCTTTTGTTATTGAAATGCAACAGTGCTCAGAGATATGGTTTTGAGCGCTTGGTTGAATCTTAAGGGCTAGATTAATTCATTTATGTAGCCTTCACTTAAGAAGCTTGCCAAAAAAGCTCCGTAATAAAAACACTCTTTCCTCTTTATCACTTTCCATCTCCTTTCTAGTTTCCATGGAGAGTATAGCTTTAATACCAACAAATACTCTCTCTTCTGTGGTGTTCCACCTTGCCCCAGGCCTAAAACCACCTATAGTTTGAGACCATAAACCAAAATAAATCTTTCCTCCTGTAATTGGATTTTCTCTGGCACTTTGTCACAGCAACAAGCACCCTATTAATGTAAGATTGTGGTCAGGAAAAGAAAGAATATATCAAACACAAGTGTGATTTTCAAAAATTCTTTTCACCTAATCAGGCTATAAATCCCCTTAAAATTTTGATAGGATTTTACCAAGAAAGACCGCACAAATATAATATTTCTTTTTTCTAAATATCTGATAACATTTTTAGTGATACTCTAGGAAGAAGTTGAAGAACCATGCTAAAGAAGGTTCTCTGCAGCTATCAGGAGAACAGACAAATATCTGTTGTTTCCTAAGTTTAAGTATACTCACACTAAAAAGATTTAGTTTGCCTTTACCATGAATTTTCTAAGTAACACATCAAATTTCTGCCGTACTCTTTGGCATAAAGTAGTGTAGTCAGGATTCTCTAGAGTCACAAAATTATGGAATGTCTCTCTATACTAAGGAAACTTATTGGAATGACTTACAATCTATAGTGAAACTAAACCAACAAGGGACAGCTGTGAATAGGAATTCCAAGAATCTAGAAGTTGCTTAGTCCCACAAGGCTAGTTGTTTCAGTTCTTCTTCTGTAGAAGGTGGAATCCTGAAGAAGTAGGTTCCAACAAATGTGCTGGCAAGTAAGTGCAAGCAGAAGAGTGAATCTTCCCAAAGGGTGTGGCCCAGATTAAAGGTGTGTACCACCATACCTGGATTTGGAACTTGCTCTGTCTCAGGCTAGCCTTGATCTCAGAGATCTTCTTACCTCAGTATTCTTGGATAAAAGGTATGCACTGCCTTTCTTGTGACTAAGGTTTTCATGGCAACTATGACTCAAGATCTGAATCACAGATGTGCAATCCATTTCTGGATTGTATTTCATTCCATATGCCATCAAGTTGAGAACCAGGAACAGCCATCACAAGTAGAATAGTTCATAGATCACCCTGTATCACAGCTCCTTTGTCTACTGATCTAATTGCTTAAGAGAAGAAATTTTATCACATTCATCTTTATTTCTCTACAATTAGCAATGCTTGACAAAGTCATTAGTAAAATTGTTAATAAAATTACTTTGCCATCAATATTTTTCTTCTTTTATCAAGAGTATGTTTCTTGAAGATACTTGCATAAATATATTTTTAAAAAGACCTCTTAAGTTCATTCAGTGGGAATAGGACATGGACATCAACTGTGAGCTAGATGATAGGCTAAACCTCTCATCAGCAGTGAAGTGATTTGCCCTCCCACTCCCACCTCCAAAATACAACACCAGCCAAGAAGAAGGAATGAGAGTTTGGCTAGTACCATTACCTGCTCCCAAAGACTATACCTAGAGTGCCCAGATATTGCTCCACACAGCCAGCCATGACTGCTTACAGCCCAGTACCCATGCTAATACTTCCATTTCATGCTGTAGATGACTTCATTGAGAAGCAGGAACACAGTCTTGATCCTGAGAACTGGCAGAGAGCCATGTCCTACAGTTATATAGTTATATAATGGGAATATCCCTAACATAAAAGTCCTCTGCCTTCTGTTCGCTCCCCTTACTCTCACTGTGCCCTCATACCATGTTCACTTTATTTAAAGAAAAATTTTGAGACTCTACATTTTATTTATTTATTTATTTATTTGTTCAGATAAAATGAAGCATGGTGAATTTCAATTTTCAAAGTAACTGAAGGTGCTATTCATTTGAATAAAGGTCATCATTAAATGGCATGTTAGTCTTTTGAACTTCAGTTAGGAAGCTGGAAATTTTTTTGGAATTATTTTTAAATAGAAAAATCAGAAGAATGATCAAATGTACNTTTATTTATTTATTTATTTATTTGTTCAGATAAAATGAAGCATGGTGAATTTCAATTTTCAAAGTAACTGAAGGTGCTATTCATTTGAATAAAGGTCATCATTAAATGGCATGTTAGTCTTTTGAACTTCAGTTAGGAAGCTGGAAATTTTTTTGGAATTATTTTTAAATAGAAAAATCAGAAGAATGATCAAATGTACCCATCTTATACCCAGATACCAGATACCACTTCCAATTATATCACTCTCACATGAAAACTCCAGGTGAAAATTCTCTGGAATTAATTCCCGTGCCTCTGGAAAAAAAAAATGTCATACTGCTTCTTCTCTTTATTTCATTCTCTTTACATTCCTCACCTCCCCAATTCCTCCTCTCCTTCAAGTCTCTAACAAATCCCACCCCTAATTACCCCCTTCCCTTCTTCTCAGAGAAGCAGAAGCCCCTCTTGGATACCACTCCACCCTAGGACATCTATTTATAGTAAGCCTAAGAACATCCTTTCCCACTGAGACCCAATATGGTAGTCCAGATAGGGGAGGGGGATCCAATAGCAGGCAACAGAGTCAGAGACAGCCTCCACTCCAATTGTTAGAGGACCCACATGATGACTATCTTCATGTCTGCTACAAATGTGTAGGGGACTTAGATCTAGCCCCTGCATGCTCTTGGGTTGGTGATTCAATCTATGTGAACCCTCATGGGACCAGGTTAGTTGACTCTCTGTGCATTTTGTCCCTGATCTTTCCAAGACTTTTAACATGAAGGGGTGTTGAAATTTTGTCAAAGACTTTTTCAGCACTTAATGAGATGATCATGTGATTTTTTTTCTTTCAGTTTGTTTATATTGTGGATTACATTGATGGATTTCCATATATTGAACCATCCTTGTATCCTTGTGATAAAACCTACTTCATCCTCTTGGATTTATGTCTTTGACATGTTCTTGGATTCAGTTTGTAAATATTTTATTAAGTATTTTTGTATCAATGTTCATAAGGAAATTGGTCTGAAATTCTCTTTGTTGAGTGCTTGTGTGGTTTAGGTATTAGGGTGACTGTGGCCTCATAGAATGAGTTTGGTATTGCTGAAATATCCAACCCCAGTAAGCCTCTATAAACGAACATATAATCTAGTTATCATAATTATAAGCTATTTGCCTAGATTGGCCAGATCTATCACTATATTAATTTATTCTCCAGCTATAAGACCCTTTGCTACTTGTTTCTCCCAGCTACATGGTTCTGCTCCATCATGGCTTCCTCCTCCCCTTCTTTATCTTCTCCCTTCCCTTCTCCTTCTCCTCTCTCCATTTGTCCCCACTCTCAAACCTCCTGTCCCACCTTTCCCCATCCACTGCCCAATCAGAGGATCTATCCTTTATTGACCAGTTAAAATGGGGAGAAAGTTCACTTGAGATCACCTGAGTACATGATTGACTGCTCATCAGAGACAATCCCTCTTGAGGAAACAAAAGTAACATCAAAAAGCAAACAGCATGAGGCAAACCCACAACAGTTTGGCAATGTTCCTTCTGTTGCTATTTTGTGGAATAGTTTGAAAAATACTGACTGGTATCTCTTCTTTGAAAGTGTAGTAGAATTCTGCACTAAAACCATATGGGCCTGGCCTATATTGGATTAGGAGACTTTCAATGAATGTTTCTATTTCCTTACGATTTATAGAATTATTTAGGTATTTTACCTAATCTTTATTAAACTTTGGTAATTGAAATCTGTCTAGAAAAATCCTCCATTTCATTTAGATTTTCAAATTTTATGGAATACAGGATTTTGAAGTAAGATGAAATAATTCTTTTGATTTCCTCAATGTCTGCTATGTCTCCCTTTTCACTGCTGATTTTGTTAATTTGGATACTGTCACTTTGCTTTTTAGTTAACTTGGCAAAGGGTTTGTCTATCTTGTTAATTTTCTCAAAGAAGCAGCTCTTGGTTTCATTATTTCTTTGTATTGTTCTCATTGTATCTAAATTTATTAATATCATCTCTGAGTTTGATTATTTCCTACTGTCTTACTCCATTTGGGTGTGTTTGCTACTTTTTGTTTTAGAGCTTTTGTGTGTACTTCTAAATTATTAGTATGATAATTTAATTATCTTAAATAGAAATTCTCTCTAATTTTTTTCAATTTTTATTAGATATTTTCTTAATTTACATTTCAAATGCTATCCCAAAAGTCCCCTATACCCTCCCTCACCCCTGCCCTGCTCCCCTACCCACACACTCCCTCTTCTTGGCCCAGGCATTCCGCTGTACTGGGGCATATAAAGTTTGCAAGACCAAGCAGACTCTCTTCCCAATGATGGCCAACTAGGCCATCTTATGCTACATATGCAGCTAGAGACACGAGCTCTAGGGGTACTGGTTAGTTCATATTGTTGTTCCACCGATAGGGTTAGAGACCCTTTCAGCTCCTTGGGTACTTTCTCTAGCTCCTCCATTGGGAACCCTGTGTTCCATTCATCAGCTTACTGTGAGCATTCACTTCTGTGTTTGCCAGGCACTGGCATAGCCTCACAAGAGACAGCTGTATCAGGGTCCTTTCAGCAATATCTTGCTGGTGCATGCAATAGTGTCTGCATTTGGTTTAATCCAGAAAATCAAATAACCCCATTAAAAATGGGGTACAAAGCTAAACAAAGAATTCTCAACTGAGGAATACCGACTGGCTGAGAAGCACCTGAAAAAATGTTCAACATCCTTAATCATCAGGGAAATGCAAATCAAAACAACACCGAGATTCCACCTCACACTAGTTAGAATGGCTATGATCAAAAATTCAGGTGACAGCAGATGCTGGCAAGGATGTGGAGAAAGAGGAACACCCTTCCGTTGTTGGTGGGATTGCAAGCTGGTACAACCAATCTGAAAATCAGTCTGGCAGTTTTTCAGAAAATTGGACATAGTACTATCCCACAATACCTCTCATGGGCATATATCCAGAAGATGTTCCAACTGGTAATAAGGACACATGCTCCACTATGTTCATAGCAACCTTATTTATAATAGCCAGAAGCTGGAAAAAACCCAGATGTTCCTCAACAGAGGAATGGATACAGAAATTTTGGTACATTTACACAATGGAGTACTACTCAGCTATTAAAAACAATGAATTTATGAAATTCCTAGGCAAATGGATGGATCTGGAGGGTATCATCCTAAGTGAGGTAACCCAATCACAAAAGAACTCACAGAACATGTACTCACTGATAAGTGGATATTAGCCTAGAAACTTCGATTACCCAAGATACAATTTGCAAAACACATGAAACTCAAGGAGAATGAAGACCAAAGTGTGGACACTTCGCCCCTTCTTAGAATTAGGAACAAAACACACATGGAAGGAGTTACAGAGATCAAGTGTGGAGCTGAGACAAAAGGATGGACCAACCAGAGACTGCTGCAGCTGGGGATCTCTCTAATTTCTTTATGAAGGCATTAGTGCTATGACCTTTCCTCTTACCATTCCTTTCATTGTGTCCTGTAAGCTTGGGTACTGTGAACCATTGTTTTCATTGAATTGTAGAAAGTTTTTAATTTCTTTATTCATTTCTTCTCTGATCCAATGATCACTGAATAGCTAGTTGATCAGTTTCCACAAGCTTGTACGCTGTCTGGTGTTTCTATTGTTGTTTAAGTCCAACTTAAATTCATTGTGGTCTGGTAAGGAATGAGTTATTTCAATGTTCTTGTATCCGTTGAAGTTTGTTTTGTGACCAACTATATGGCTTATTTTGGAGAAGGTTCTATGAGGTGCTGAGGAGGAAGAGAATTCTTTTGTGTTTGGGTGAAAGGTCCTCTCTCTATATATATATATCTGTTAGGTCCACTTGATTCAAAGCTTCTGTTAATTTCATTATTTCTCTGTTTAGTTTCTGTCTCAATAACCTATTCTTTTGTGAGAGTTGTGTGTTGATGTCTCCCAGTATTAATATGTTGGGTTTAATGTGCAGATTAAGCTTTAGCACTATTTCTTTTACAACTGTGAGTTGCCATGCATTTGGGGCTTATATGTTCATAACTGAAATGTCATCTTAGTGGATTTTTCATTTCATGAGTATGAAATGTTTTTCTCTATATTTTTTATTACTTTTGTTGAAAGTGTATTTTATTAGATATTAGAAAGGATACTCCAGCTTGCTTCTTGCATCCATTTGCTTGGAAAACCTTTTCGAGCCCTTTAGTCTGAAGTAGTATATACATACTACTAATTTGTTGCTAATATATGTTTCTTGTATGCAGCAGAATGATGGATCCTGTTTTCGCACACACTGTTAGCCTGTGTCCTTTTATTAGGGAAATGAGTTTGTAAGATGTTGAGAGATATCAGTGACCAATTCCTGTTGTTGTTGTTTTTTTTGATGGTGTTAGTGTATGTCTGTGTGAATATGTGCATGTGAGTGTGTGTGTGTGTGCGTGTGTGTGTGTGTGTGTGTGTGTGTGTGTATGTGTATATTTGTGTGTGCTTCTCTTTTGTTTTCGCTGTTGTGAAATTTCTTTTTTTCCCAATTTTTACTAGATAGTTTCTTCATTTACATTTCAAATGTTATCCCGAAAGTCCCCTAAACTCTCCCCCATCCCCCACCCTGCTCCCCTACCCACCCACTCCCACATTTTGGCCCTGGAGTTCTCCTGTACTGGGGCATATAAAGTTTGCATGACCAAGGGGTCTCTCTTCCCAATGATGGCCAACTAGGCCATCTTTTGCTATATATGCAGCTAGAGACACGAGCTCTGGGGGTACTAGTTAGTTCATATTGTTGTTCCACATATAGGGTTGGAGACCCCTTCAGCTCCTTGGGTACTTTCTCTAGCTCCTTCCTTGGGAACCCTGGGTTCCATCTAATAGCTGACTGTGAAGATCCACTTCTGTGTTTGACGGGCACTGGTATAGCCTCCCACGAGACAGCTATATCAGGGCCCTTTCAGCAATATCTTTTTTTCTTTTAGATATTTTCTTAATTTACATTTCAACTGCTATCCCAAAAATCCCCTCCCCCTTCCCCCTCCCTGATCCCCTGCCCACCCTCTCCTACTTCTTGGCCCTGATGTTCCCCTGTATTGGGGCATATAAAGATTGCAGCACAAAGGGGCCTCTCCTCCCAATGATGGCGTATGCAATAGTGTCTGGGTTTGGTGGCTGATTATGGGATGGATCCCTGGCTGCAGCAGTCAATGGTTGGTCCATCCTTTTGTTTCAGCTCCTTGCTTGAACTCTGTAACTCCTTCAATGTGTGCTGTGTTCCTAATTCTAAGAAGGGGCGAAGTGTCCACACTTTGATCTTCATTCTTCTTTTTTTTTCTTTTTTTTTTTTCTTTTTTTGTGAGACAGGGTTTCTCTGTATAGCCCTGGCTGTCCTGGAACTCACTTTGTAGACCAGGCTGGCCTCGAACTCAGAAATCTGCCTGCCTCTGCTTCCCGAGTGCTGGGATTAAAGGCGTGCGCCACCATGCCCGGCGATCTTCATTCTTCTTGAGTTTCATGTGTTTCGCAAATTGTATATGGGTAATCTAGGTTTCTGGGCTAATATCCACTTATCAGTGTGTACATGTTATGTGAGTTCTTTTGTGATTGGGTTACCTCACTCACGATGATACCCTCCAGATCCATCCATTTGCCTAGGAATTTCATAAATTCATTGTTTTTAATAGCTGTGTAGTACTCCATTGTGTAAGTGTACCATAATTTCTGTATCCATTCCTCTGTTGAGGGATACCTGGGCTCTTTCCAGCTTCTGGCTATTATAAATAAGGCTGCTATGAACATAGTGGAACATGTGTCCTTATTACCAGTTGGAACATCTTCTGGATATATGCCCAGGAGAGATATTGCAGGATCCTCTGGTAGTACTGTGTTTTCTTGTGTGTAGTTAACCTCCTTGGGTTGGAGTTTTCCTTCAAGCGTTTTCTGTAGTGTAGGATTTGTAAATACATGTGTTTAAATTTGATCTTAGAATATCTGTTTCACCATCTATGGTAATTGAGAGTTTTGCTGCAAATAGTAGGCTAGGTTGGCATCTGTGTTTTTCTAGAGACTGTAAGACATCTATCTGCCCAGGCCCTTCTATCTTTTAGAATCTCTGTTGAGAAGTCAGAAGTACTTCTGACAGAACTGCCTTTGTATTACCTGGCATTTTGCCCTTGCAACTTTTAATATTCTTTCTTTTTTTCTTTAGATTTAGTGTTTTGACTATTATAGTGGGAAGGAATTTTATTTTCTGGTCCAATCTATTTGGTACTCTTTAAGCCTCTTCTATGTTTGTAGGCATCTCTTTCTTTAGGTTGGAAATTTTTTTTTCTATGATTTTGTTGAAACTATATCTTGTCCTGAGAGTTGGGGCTCTTCACCTACTATTCCTATTATTCATAAACTAGGTCTCTTCATACTATGCCAGAGTTCCTGGATGTTTTGTTGTCAGGAATTTTTCAGATTAAATATTTTCTTTGTTAAGAAAATTTGTGAATCAGTTTTTCCTATTATATATTCTAAACCTGAGATTCTTATCTTTATCTCTTGAATCCTTTTGGTGAGGTTTGTGTCTGTTGTTCCTGTTCTCTTCCCTTGTTTTTTCATCTCCAGGATTCCCTCAGATTGTCCTTTCTTTATTGCTTCTCTTTCTATGTTCAGGCATTGAACAGTTGTATTCATTCCCTTCACCTGTTTAATTATATTTTCCTGTATGTCTTTAAAGGATTTATTAATTTCCTTTTTAAAGGCATCTATCATCTTTAGAAGATTGGGTTTAATGACATTTTCTTGTGCTTTGCTACATCCACTCCAGTAGTGACAAGCACTACAGGCCCCCAAAACCTGGGCGCTGTCCCAAGGTGAAAAGTTTAAGGAAACTTAGTCTCCTGGAATCCTGGCATCCTGTATAATGAATGCTCCAAGGTCCTTGCTTTAGTTGGTATACAGATCTATGAGCTTTCCGTTAATATTGCTTTATTACAAGGCCTCCTAAGGATTGATTTTTTTGACATATAGCTAAGTTAGATTCTAGACAGTCCTTCATCCGACCTTGGACATAGATAGCTAAGTCACTGACCTACACAGGAATTTACCATTATCTAGGAAGAAGGAAGTTTGTGATCTAAGAAGGAACTAAAGTAAATACTTAGAACTATAGATAGCTGAGTTACACCTTACACAAGTATTTACAATGGCCTAAGGGGAAGGTGGACTATACAATTGTCTAGAATAGAAACTATGGCAAGGACATGAAGCCCTTGACCCTGGCTTCTAAGATTAAGTGGACCTTAGGTGGAGCTGTTTTTGATCCCAGTTGTTAACATTGAATTTTATCCCAGTTGGTTCCTGCCAGTCCTTCTGTGTTTGCATTCCTCTGTTTTGTGTAAGAATCCAGTAACCTCATTGTACCTTACTGGTGTGTCACCTAACTTCCCTCCTGTTTTCTTCTGCATAAAAAGTTTGATGCTCTATTTTACAAATTACATTCAGATTCTACACACTGTCATGTGTGGTCTCTGTTTCTCATTCGCCGACTCCTTGTCCACCTGCACCAGAGACCCGTTTCACACAGGTAGAAGACCCAAAAGGGGGAAAGTCTGTGGCAGTGCTTCACTTGTGTTAGGATATCCAGGGCTTTCTGTAGTGGGATAGCTTTGCTCTGAAAGTGTTATGTTGTCCAGGCTCTTGTTATTTGTGTTCTTAAGATAGCTTTTCACCATCTGGCTGTCTATGAGTGTTCCTTGGCTGGCAGGCTGGCATAGAGGTAGTCAGACAATGGAGTTCAAGGGGCATAGTGCAGCTAACTCCACCATACTGCTTTTGTTGTAACTAAAACCTGAATTATTATTTTAATTGTGACCCTTGATCCTAAAGAAAACTTGGTATTTCTACCAAAGTATTACCAACTACATAGTATATAACTTACCCTTATTAGTGATATTTAAAATAACAGTATATATACAGTTTATACTATGTATGTATGTACATATTATAATATATTGAATATATTATATATCATATTATAATATAAAACAATGCACATGTTATATATAAATGCCATTACGTTTTATTCCTTTATTGTTTTATGTGGAATAGGAGCTGTTAAACCAAAATAGTCAGCTCAGGAAAATAGTCCACTTTTACAACTCAGGTGTAATGAAGCACAAGCCATCATCTGTAAATGTGATTGTAGAAAGCAAGATGTTATTTAATGACTATAGAAGAAGTGGAAGACCCAGTATTAATATGTTGGATGTGAAGAACCTATAAGTCTGTGTATCTGAATATCAGTTCCCCCATTGGTGGTTCAGTTTAGAAGTTATGAAACCTGTTGGAAGTGAGACTTTGTTGGGTGATGTACATCGCCAGAAATGGGTTTTGAGGTTGATACTCTCAGCCACTTCTTGTTCACTTACTCTGTTTCCTGAGTGTGCATTAAGATATGATCAGCCAGCTACCGGATTGTCATACCTTCCTGCCATTAGGACTCTAGCTTCCTCAAACCACAAAACCCAAACAAATGCTTTATTTCTTATGCTCCTTTTGACTATCATGTTTTATTCCAGCTGCAAAATGTAACTAGTATATCCTACAAGGCCTGTCCTTTTTAAGGCTTCTTGGCTTCTGAGATAGCATTCTTTCAATTTGGTCATAGGGTAGAATATGATCTAGAATCTATAATCAAGAGACTATCCTAATTTTTACAAAATAGGGAGATTAAAAATAAGGATTCATTTTTAGTTTTATAATGCAATCGTTTCATTAATCCACCATGTGGAAGAAGAACTCTATATCTTGATTCATTAAAAAAATAAAGAGTGATTACAGACAGAGGACCCTAGGAGAAATGTAACTTCAGAGGCTGTATCTGATCCCTTCACTTTGAGGGTAACATTTTCTAAAGCCCAATAATCTCACTTAATATTCTTTAAATATTCACAAAAACTATTCTATTCTTCATATAAAGAACAAAGGGCAGTCAGTGTGACACATGCTTGCATCATAGCATCTGCCATGCAGATGTGACAAGATGTTAATGAACCTGGGCTACATATAAAGAGAACCTACCTCATAAAAGAAAATCAACCAATCACTTGTACCAACAAACAAACAAACAACAACAACAACAACAAAAATAATTTAAAACTGAGGCTTAAAAAGGTATTTTCCAACATATTTTTTTCATTGATTATTTGGAAGTTTCATAAACTGCTCCCAATCACACCTTCTTCCTATTCCTCCCTACTCCCCCCTCTTACCCTTGTGCCCCTCCCCAATATATATAAAATCCAATATCTGTTGCCCATATATTCACTGAAGCACTATCAAACTCCAGTGGTCAGCCTCTTAAAGATTTCTGAGTCCTTTCCCAGCCCCCTGCCAAAAGTCATCAACTTGGAAGAGCTATACTTCAGCATCTTTGTCATAATTGTTAAGGACTATCCTTAATGGCTTCCTGTCTAGACTATTTTTTGGGGGTGGAGGATATGGTAGAAGTCGTCAATGTCTCTCATTCACATTATAAGACTGGAGTCATGGATACCACTGCAAAAGACGCTTCCTTGCCCATAACAGCCAGCTGCAGCATGGACCATTAACTTCCATATAGTTTCTAGCGGCATCGGACAGTAACATGGCCCTTTGGGACAGCATGCAGCACAGACATTCACACAATCTGTCTGAAGCACAGCCACAGACATCAACATAATCTCTTGTGTTGAGAGGAAAGCAAACATCAATATAGCCTCAGAGAGTGAAATGGTTCACGGGCATCAATACAGCCTGCATCAGCAGGGACCATGGACCCAAGCTGTAATATGAACCTACTACACCTACATGGGGTTTTGTTTAGGATGCTAATTCCAGAAAATGAACAGTTCTCCATATTGAACATTCTGTTGTTTCTCAAAGTCAGAGTGATCATGAGAGAGGGGCAGAGACTGCTCAAGCCCCGGGCTGCTGCTCACCCCATTGCCAGCACTCCTCAACAATGACATGCTCCCTCTTCCACTCCAGCTCCGGTCCCACACTTGCGTGTCTATAGTTTGAAGATCTGCTCCAATCTGTCATCCTTCCTACCTCTCCATTGCAGCTTTATTCATCAAAGTGACATTGCAAACTTCCGTGTATCACACAATATTTTTGTAGATTCATTTCTTTATCTCTCCTATATTACCTCACAACCTGTCTCCATTCTTTCCTCCCCTCCCAGCCCCACTCCCACATTTCCTCTCCCCTACATTCACTCTTCCTCTGTTTACCTTTAGAAAACAGCAGGTTTCCACGAGCTGGTCTTCCTTCTTGATGTTCTTGTGTTTTGCAAATTGTATCTTGGATATTCTAAGTTTC
>LR750833.1:224471-276382 GCA_902729485.2 Mus minutoides
CTTTTAGATGGAACACAGGGTTCCCAAGGAAGAAGGAGCTAGAGAAAGTACCCAAGGAGCTAAAGGGGTCTTCAACCCTATAGGTGGAAGAATAACCATGAACTAACTAGTACCCCCTGGGCTCGTGTCTCTAGCTGCATATATAGAAGAGGATGGCCTAGTTGGCCATCAGTGGGAAGAGAGGCCCCTTGGTTATGCAAACTTTATATGCCCCAATACAGGGGAACGCCGGGGCCAGGGGGTGGGAGCGGGTGGGTATTGTAGCAGGGCCGGGAGGGGGGAGGATATAGGGGACTTTCTGGATAACACTTGAAATGTAAATGAAGAAAATATCTAATAAAAGTTGAAAAAAAAATTCCAAATCCATGACCCACAACTAAATTAAAACAGAATTGCTGGAGAGAAGTCATGATGTCAATAAAAAAGAATACAACCAATAATAAATAATTAAAAAAAAAAATTCAGGTAATAGCAGATGCTGGAGAGGATGTGGAGATAGAGGAACACTCCTCATTTGCTGGTGTGATTGCAAGCTTGTACAATCACTCTAGAAATCAGTCTGGCTGTTCCTCAGAAAATTGGACATAGTACTACTGGAAGATCTGGCAATACCACTCGTGAGCATTTACCCAGAAGATGTTCCAACTGGTAATAAGGACACATGCTCCACTATGTTCATAAAAGCCTTATTTATAATAGCCAGAAGCTGGAAAGAACCCAGATGTCTCTCTACAGAGGAATGGATACAGAAAATGTGGTACATTTACATAAAGAAATACTACTCAGCAATTAAAAACAATGAATTTATGAAATTCTTGGGCAAATGGATGTATCTGGAGGATATCATCCTGAGTGAAGTAAACTAATCACAAAAGAACTCACTTGATAGGCACTCACTTATAAGTGGATCTTAGCCCAGAAGCTTAGAATACCCAAGATACAATTTGCAAAACACAAGAAAATCAAGAAGAAGGAAGACCAATGCTTGGATACTTCATTCCTCCTTGGATTAGGGAACAAAATACCCATGGAAAGAGTTACAGAGACGAAGTTTGGAGACAAAAGGAAGGACCATCCAGAGACTGCCCCACCCAGGGATCCATCCCATAATCAGACACCAAATGCAGACACTATGGCATATGCGAGCATGATTTTGCTGAAAGTACCCTGATATATCTGTCTCTTGTGAGGCTAGACCAGTGCCTGGCAAATACAGAAGTGGATGCTCACAGTCATCTATTTGATGGAACACAGGACCCCCAATGGAGGAGCTAGAGAAAGTACACAAGGAGATGAAAGGGTCTGCAACCCTATAGGAGGAACAACAATATGAACTAACCAGTACCACAAGAGCTTGTGACTCTAGTTGCATATGTAGCAGAAGATGGCCTAGTCAGCCATCATTGGGAAGAGAGGCCCCTTGATCTTGCAAGCTTTATATGCCTCAATACAGGGGAATGCCAGGGCCAAGAAGTGGGAGTGGGTAGGTAGGGGAGCAGGGAGGGGAGAGGGTATAAGGGACTTTCGGGATAGCATTTGAAATGTAAATGAAGAAAATATCTAATAAAAAATTGACAAAAAAAAGAGGGTTATTTGGTTCTCTGGAGTCTAACTTCTGGATTTCTTTGTATATGTTGAATATTAGCCTTCTATCAAATGTAGGATTGGTAAACATCTTTTGCCAATCTCTAGTTGTCATTTTGTCATGTTGACAGTGTACTTTACCTTACAGAAGCTTTGCAATTTTATGAGGTTCCATTTTTCAATTCTTGATCTTATACCATAAGCTACCGGTGTTCTGTTTAGGAAATTTTTCCCTGTTCCCATGTTCTCAAGGCTATTCCCTACTTTCTTTTCAATTATTTTCAGTGTCTCTGGTTTTATGTGGAGGTCCTTGATCTACTTGGACTTGAGCTTTGTACAAGGAGATGATAATGGATTAATCTGCAGCATTCTAAACTAGTAGACAACATCAAACTAAATGGAAAGAAACTTGAAGCAATTCCACTAATATCAGGGACTAGACAAAGTTACCCACTCTCTCCCTACATGCTCAATATATTACTTGAAGTCCTAGCCAGAGCAATTAGACAACAAAAGGTCAATGGAATACAAATTGGAAAGGAAGAAGCCAAAATATCACTATTTGTAGATGATATGATAGTATATTCAAGTGACCCCAAAAATTCCACCAGAGAGTTCCTAAAAACCTGTTTTAAAACTTCAGAAAAGTAGCTGGATATAAAATTATCTCAAACAAATAAGTTGCCTTCCTCTACTCAAAGGATCAACAGGCTGAGGAAAAATTAGGGAATTAACACACTTCACAATAGTCACAAATAATATAAAATACCTTGGTATGACTCTAACTAAGCAAGTGAAAGATCTGTATAACAAGAACTTCAGGTCTCTGAAGAATGAAATCAAACAAAATCTCAGAAGATGGAAAGATCTCTCATGCTCACGGATTGGCAGGATTGACTCAGTAAAAATGGCCATCTTCCTGAAAGCAATCTACAGATTCAATGCAATCCCCATCTAAATTCCAACTCAACTCTTCATAGAGTTAGAAAGAGTAATTTGCAAATTCATCTGGAATAATAAAAAAAAACAGAATAATGAAAATTATTCTCAACAATAAAAGTACTTCTAGCGGAATTACCACTCCTGTCCTCAAGCTGTACTACAGAGAAATAGTGATAAAACTGCATGGTATTGATACAGTGACAGGCAGGTAGATCAATGGAATAGGACTGAAGACCCAGAAATGAACCCACACACCTATGGTTACTTGATCTTCGACAAGGGAGCTAAAACCATCCAGTGGAAAAAAGACAACATTTTTATATATTTTTATTAGATATTTTCTTAATTTACATTTCAAATGCTATCCCGAAAGTTCCATCTACCCTCCCCCGCCTTGTTCCCCTACCCACCCACTCCCACTTCTTGGCCCTGGCATTCCCCTGTATTGGGGCATATAAAGTTTGTAATACCAAGTGGCCTCTCTTCCCAATGATGGCCGACTAGGCCATCTTCTGCTACATGGTGCTGGTTCAATTGGTGGTTAGCAAGTAGAAGAATGCAAATCGATCCATTCTTATCTCCTTGTACAACACTCAAATCATAATCTCTTAAATCACAATGTGATCCACCCGCACAGATCTAAGCAAAGGAGCAAATACAAATAAAAGTCACACAACCAGCTGCTAATAAAGTCTTATTCCTAATAAAAGGCTATGTTCCTCTCAAAGAAACCATCATCTGGGTCTCAACTCTCCGAGTTTCCCTCAGCACTATTACTTTCCAGGCTTCCACAAAAAACTTCCCATTAAACTGTGCTTCTAACTTTCAAAATGCCTTTTGTAGCCCAATATATCAAATGCTTCCATATTCCTGCCACAAGAACAACTTGAGGCATAAAAGCTATATGATTACATTCTCACAGCAACACTGCTACCTCCTCAGTACCAGTTTATGTTCTAGTTTCATATCTGTTGATAAAACATCATCCAGTATAAAGCAAAATGGGGTGCAAGTGGATTTTTTCAACTCATGAGTCTATATTATGATCAATCACTGTGGGGAAGTTGAGACAAGAACTTCAAACAACTAATCATATCGCATCTACAGTCAAGGATAAACATGAATACATGTGCTCAGCTTAATTTTTCCACTCCTATATAGTTCAGAACCATCTGCCTAGGGAATACGGCTGCCCACAATAGGGTGGGACTTACTACATCAATTAACTAAATTATGACAATCCATCACAGACCAAGGTAATCTGACCATCCCTCAGTGAGATTCTATTTTCAGATATTTTCAGATCGTGTCACATTGACACTAGCCATCATACTTCTTCTGTATCTTATTACTTCTCTGCTTATATATTTCCCCAAAGTATTGTGCTTCCTGTGGCACACACTGTTCCTTGAAAACAGAAAGCTGTTTCCACATCTTTATAAGCAGAAGAAACCCAGCTTAGTTTATGGCAGTGATATCCTTTTTATTAATTTCTTTTTTCGGTTTTTATATATATTCATTCTCCTCTCAGCTACCCCTTTCTCCCTATTCAGCCAACATCATCTCATGTTCTTTCTATCAAAGGAAAAAATTGCCAAACCAAAACAAGTACAAAACACGGAGCCAGTTTCTTGCTTACCAACTACTCCTGACCATGAGGTCTACTCTGGAGTATGCTTAATATATATCCAGTGTCTCTCCATTGATGAAACTGCCTTATTGAAGACTGCTCTTTAGACCACAATTAAACACACTTATAGAATTCATTCACATACACACTTACATTCTTTTTACCTTACCTTGCTTCTCCCTTTCACCATCTTAAATTATTTCCTACATATACTTTCCTTCTTCCTCTCCATCACCTGTTTCCTATCTTCCCCTTTTCTCGTTCTCCTGCTTATCTTCCTGTTTTTTCTCATATACTCACCCATTTCAGATACCTTTCCTCCTCCATGCTCCCACTTTCACATGTGTTCAGTCTCAACTACACCCTTACATGCTCACACTCAGATTTTCCACCACACACACATTCTCAGCCGCTCAGTGTCTTACACACTCCTCTTCCTCTATGCCCAACTCACTCAGACTCTCATGTACAGTCTCCGATTGTCTCAGACTTTTTCGTTCTCTTTGTGAATGGATGTACATTCTACATATTGCATCTTTATTATGCCCTGTTGTGTAAATAATCCACGAGAATTAAAATATAAGTAAAAGATACTGTAAAAGTAACTTTGTAAGTGGGATTTTAGCAGTGTCAAAATCTGTTCAGGTTTGGAATTGTACATAGCACCATACCCAGCAACATAGTATGTTGAGAACATTTTGGGTTGTTTAAATGATTTAATTTCTAATACTCATATAATTATACATAAAAATGATCATGGTGTTTAACTGAGGTAATTTCCAATGATTTTAATAGTTACATAACCCACTTTGGAATTAGTTGTAGCTGAAGAACAGTGCTTGTGTGTAGTCAGAGGAGTAAGGCAGCCTGCATTAGAACGCCAACTGAGCAATCTCAAATCCCAGAAGAAAAGTCACTGTTCAAAATTTCAATGTGTCTGTCTGTAAAATTAGTATGAAAGGAGTATCTACACATAAAATTTCTATGAAAGATAAATTAGATATAGAATGTCTTTGGCTTACTTGCTGGTTCACATAAAATATTCAGTAATTGGTTATTCTATTGCCTAACAATTTAAAGTCATTATTAATATGTTGTTTTCATAGGGGGAAGGGGATAAGGGATTTTCCAAGGGAAAACTAGGAAAGGATATAACATTTGAAATATAAATAAAGAAAATATCTAATTAAAAAGAATATACATTATACAGCTAGGCTGGTAAGATGGATCAGGTGGTAAAGGTGCTTGCAAAAAAAAAAAAAAAAAAAAAGATTTTGTTTTCAGTTATATCCCTCCCAATTGGTAGCCATCAAGAAATTGAAGAAAATATTGCCCCAAACAAATGGATACTATTTCATCAGGGCCAAATGAACTCAATCTTTGAGGAAGGAATAAAAACAACCAGGACTGTTTTCTCAGTTGAATTGCTATCTGCATTAATCTACATCATGAATCCTTAATGTTCTAAGAATGAATGTATCACTATCCTTCCTAAAAGCATATGAGTAATATCCTTTCTGGGTCATAAATCATACTCAAAACTGTCCTTAACTGTGCATTAAGAGATACCTACAATTGCATTGAACCATACAGAGCCTAATGAACTCTGAAGATGGAAATCAATAATGACCTATATAATAAGATTGTCACAAAAGTAAAAGTATTGATTGTGAGTCTAAAGGTGAATATTATAATAGTATTTGCATGGTAAATTATTGAGGAGAAATTTTTTGAATATGCATATTCAATTGTCTTAATTAACTAGTTATAATTTAAATGGGACACATTTTCAAAATCAACACCTTATCCTTCACATCTATTCTGGAGTAGAGTGATTTAGCATTCTGGATTTCAAAGAAAGTGAAAATTATTTTTCTTACCCATTTTATTATAGTACTACTAAAGCAAGAGTCTAAACAAATTATGCTCATTCTAAGCTCATAGCTGACTACAGGTAGAGAAGATTAAGACAAGCGGCAACATATAAACACAAAGACCATGGTGGCTTCTGTCTGTTATTTCATCAATTTTATGTGTGTCTGTCCTAGTATTAAGAAATTTCTTCCACCAATCTTGTCCACAAGAACACTTTGCTAACATCCACCACTTCTGGGATTTTATTTTCTGCACTGTTTATGATTTTCTGCCATTTCAAGGGTAAACCTATAAGGACATACAAATAATCCTGGAGGAAATAGAGGAAAGATGAATGAAGAAGGCAAACACATAAGATAGAACACAAAGAAGAAAAGCTAGTCTGAACATTCTTTTTTTTTTTTTAAATTAGATATTTTCTTAATTTACACTTCAAATGCTATCCCAAAAATTCCCTCTACCCTTACCCCGCCCTGCTCCCCTACCCACCCATTCCCACTTCTTGGTCCTGGAGTTCCCCTGTATTGGGGCATATAAAGTTTGCAATACAAAGGGGCCTCTCTTCCCAATAATGGCCAACTAGGCCATCTTCTGATACATATGCAGCTAGAGACATGAACTCTGGGGGTTCTGGTTAGTTCATATTATTGTTTCTCTTATAGGGTTGCAGACCTCTTCAGCTCCTTGGGTACTTTCTCCAGATTCTCCATTGGGGGCCCTATGTTCCCTCATATAGATGACTGTGAGCATCTACTTCTGTATTTGCCAGGCACTGGCATAGCCTCATAGGAGACAGTTACATCAGCAAACTCTTGCTGTTCTATGCAATAGTGTCTGGATTTGGTGACTGATTATGGGATGGATCCCTGAAAAGGGATAGATTAAGGAGGTCACCCTGAATAATCAATATTGTAATAGTTGTGGTAAAACTTGGCCTCTTTGAATAATCTGAAAAGGAAACTAAAATTTATAGCATTGGGTGCTAACTCTGGATGACTCATAATTTGTGTATTACAGGAAATCAACTGTTTGGAGATGGTAGATATAGCATTCTCACCTGGAGCCCAGAGTCTACTACCGTGTACCCAGCTTGTAAGAAATACATTATTGGTTGAAGTCACATTTGAATAGTGACTTACAGTTGACAGTGTACTTTAGGAAAAGATCTGATTTCTTGTAGTTTTCAATAAATTATATGCAGATTGTCAATCAAGTTTTAAAACTTGGTAGATACAGAGATTGCAGAATTAGTCATGCTTTGTACATGCTACATAAAGTAGCTTTGGAAAAATCATCCTCTCAAAGAAGTCTTTGCATAAAAGCTTTCTACTAACTGTTCACATTAATCAGTTTAAAGACATAATCAATATGACTCCAAGGCATAATTACCACCTACAAAGGAATGATCCTCTTGTGGAAGGAAGGAATTAGGGTGCAGATCAATATACCTCTTGGATTTTCTATTTTCTATCAGCTTGCCCTTTTGGGGGCATTGTCAAAATAAATGAGCAGTCCATTTTCTACCTTCTTATGTGAAATATCACTATTTAACCCAACTGAAGATGACAAGAGACCCACAAAGTAACAGGATCTGAGGAAGGACTCCTGCACCACAGTTCAGAGCTTGCAACGGAAAAGTCTTCAGAGAACACAATTATTCTCATCTTTGAGATGTGCAGGTGGTGACAAACTGATGTAAGCCAGATGGAATTTTGTGACTCTGTCTAATAAAGAAAATGACAAATATTTTAAGTGATGGAAGCAAAACTGTTAGCTCAGGGAGGAATATGAAGAATAATATAATGAAAAATTTTAGTTAATCCCTTGGAACCATAGAGAACACCTCTGTGCCACTAACAGCAGAAAATATGATCTTCAAGTCAACTTCTAGATTCCATTTTGCTATTTGTTGTTTGTTTTGTTTTATGGTAGAATACCTATTTGTCTTTATCCATCCCGGTGCTATAATAAAATTTGTGAGACTAAATACTCTCTAAAAAAAAAAAAAAAAAAAAAAAAGATTTATTTCTCACAATTCTAAAGACTGGGATGTTCATGTCAAAGTATTTGCAGTTTCCAATGTCTGCTAAACACAGCTTTCTACTTCCAAAATGGTGCCTAGCTGTCACATCTTCTAGAGGGAATGGATGCTCACATAGCACAAGATAGAAGGGCAAAAAGGGGAACAATTCCCTCTCTGAAACTTTTTTTATCAAAATACTTAAGTTCATTAAACAAAGGCAGGACAAACATTTGATGAATTCCCAAAGGCAACATGACCTTGAAATTTCAAAATGGATTTTTGAGAGGACAAAAAATTTCAACCCCTCACAGAATTCTCAGGAGTCAAAAGTCATAGCTTTTTTGCCTTTCAAAGGTGACCAACATTTTGTCATTATACCATGATGGTGTCATCTGTGATGGCTAGTCTTTATTGTCAACTACATCTAAAAATCAACTAAAATTCAACTAGCTGGTCACATCCCTGAATTATTTGCTGGACTGGATCATTTGAGGTAGGAAGACTTGATCTAAATCTGGATCACTTGAGACCCATCTTAAATATGGCTCACACCTTCTGGTGGCATCTGACATAAAAAGACATGAGGAAAAAAAAGGGATTTGGATTTTTGCCTGATGGCTCTCACTCTCACTGGCAAGTTCATCTATCCTGTTGCTGAAATACTCCTTCCCTGGTATTATAACCTATTTCTGAAGGATTCTAAGATAGTCTGAATATGAGCAGCTCAAGACTTTACATCCACTTAAAAGTCCTCCTTAACTATTTCTTTAAGTAAATGTTACACTTACAGTGGGTGGTCTTAAGGCAAGTACACTGTAGAATACCTTGTCTTTAAAAGTAATTGTGTGTATATTATGTAGGACACCTTATCTCTAAAAGAAACCACATGTGTATTATGTAGAATACTCTGTCTCTAAAAGTAATTGCATAAAAGTAATTGATGATCATGTCCATGAGTGGCATGATCATCAATGAATGTTCAGTAACATGAGTGAAGAAGTATTTATATATTTGCTTCTTGTCAAATCTTTGTATTAGAAGACTGGTTCTATTTTAGTGTCCATCTGATTATAGTAGTACAGGAACAACTGTATTCATCATTAAATGTTAATGGAATGTTTCCTTAATGTTACATGTTATATGTTTTGCTCCTATCTAACTTTATATATTTTATCATGAGAAAATGGTGTTGATGCTGTATTTACTCAGATACTGTGCTCTTCAGAACCTGATTATAATGGCACAGCATAGACCTCTTTGTATCTTTAGCTTCCTACCACTATTTATTTAAAACCAATTAAATTATTTCTTATGAACCTCTAAATCATTTGATTTCAATAACTCAAGAGTTGTTACTATGTTTCCAGAATAGTATTCATAAATAAAATTTTACTGTGAAGATTCAGGAAAATGAGAATGTATATTATCTCCAGCTGGTGGCTTGTTCTCCTATACTTTATATCAACCCATTGTCTTTTCTTTTGAATTCTTAAGATTACATTCACACCATTCTGAGGATGTAATTGCACCCAGTGTTAATGACTCCTCAAAACTTTCAGTCACTACTATCCATGTCTTTCACACATGACAACCATTAGGAAGGATAGGCAAAAGGGCTGGGAGCAGAACTAGAAAGTCACTCTCTAATTGCTGGAAGAATGTCTCCATATTCACCATGGCTTAAGACCAGACCAAAAAAGTCAATAATATCACAGTAATTAGAGGTTAACAGGATGGACTCAATACCTCTGTAATGTCAACCAGAGAAAGGCAGTGCTCAGAATTGGCATAGGTGAGAGCTATTATGTTATACCACACATATATCTCATGTTAAGTGCTAAGTGGCTTGCTTTGGTTGCACAGAGCCATTATTTTCTCTCTTTATTTTTCTTTCGTTCTTCTGTTCATTTTTCTTCCTTAACTTGAAACAATCATTCACAATCAAAATATCAGCATCATTTTGGTTGTGTACTATTAAGCATTCTTATGAAAAAAAAATATACCAACTAAAGAAACAAATACAATCTGCCTGTCAGCTCAAGAGATTCTAGGATATTCTAGGACTTAGAGGATCAATACCAAAATATTATAGGTATAATATAAAGCAGATGCTCAATATCATTTTTAACTGGAAAAATATTCTTCATGGTTTCTTGAAGGGGAGAGATAGAGACCAGGTTGACAACAAGGTTAGGATATCCTATATGGAAGTCTATTTCATCACAAGCATTAAAAAGGAACATGAAAAATTCTAATAAACATTCTCAGGGACAGTGGACAGGTTTGTCTAGATCAATGTTGATACTATTTGAAGGACTTTAGTCACACAAATACTATCCTTAATGCTGGGTATTATCCTGTACTTGCTGAGAAAGGTAAAATCTTCAACTACCATAGCCTTGCTTCAGTATCCTTCAGCTTAAAAGGAAAGCATGACCATGGGCCTCAGAGGATAACGTTTGAGAGACAATTTAAAAAAGTAAATGGTGGCTCCAGCCAGGTAAGCAGGTAGATAAACTTCCCCCATCTCCATCACATCATTTAAATACTCTGCCCCAACCTTCCTTTCTCCAAATCATCACTTTATACAAGTGTCCAACTCAGCAGACATATTCCCTAGAACTCAGAGGCCAGGCCAGCCTGAAGTAGAAATTTCTGGTTGTGTCATGTGATACAGACTCACATGTTGTTTTGCTGAAGCAGATTCACATGATGTTTTGCTGAGGCAAGACCTGTGAAAGAACACATGATGTTTGGACAGAGAACTAGTAGGACTCAATGGACAGTGATGTGGTGCTTACATAGCTAGCTGTGCAACTCTTCATTGGTCTCACATCTTCATTTTGTTGCCAGAGGCACAGATGAGAACTCCTGCCATTCCAGTTGGTCCTGGTAGCTCCTGCTGACTTGTACCAATTCAGCAGAGGCCTGGTGGCTTCTGCTGGACTGTGTCACTGTTGCTGATTTGTGTTTGATGATACTTTTGAAATGGATTGTTGGTTTCCTGATAATGCAGACTGGGTCACCCCCCAAGAATACTTCTAAACTGATAGACATATCCTTGTTCTATTTACCATCTTTTCCCCCTCCCTTTGGATGTGGGCTAGAAAGGAGGTTGAAGAATTTGAGAACCCTTATTAAAGTAAGTTTTGAAAAATTTAAGCCTACACCAGTGAATGGAGAAGGTAGACTGATTACCTCTCCTTCCAGTCATGCAAATCCAATCCACAAGTCTTATCCCCAGATCTGGAGCAGACCACCTACTCTATTATTCCCTGACAACCTCCATTTCCAACAAATTATGTAGAGACCTTTCCTAAAAATTTCTATCTCCATACTTATCCCATTTTCCCATCTCTGAATGCCAGCAGAGATTCCCTGGAAGCACAAAAACCAGGCCAGTCAGGGAAACTGGTAGTCTAACTGCAAAGTTAGACCTCTCCCTCCTTCCACTTCTCCAAATTAAACCTCATTCTCATTCTCTGCTCTTTTGCAGCTTCACTTTCATCCCTGTCCCCATCTCCTGTGAATTACACAAGTCTTTGCCTCCAATCCCCTGCACACACTCATCATGTTATTCAAGTGCCTAACTCCAGTAGGCATCCTCTGGGGACCTACCACCAAAATCTGCCAGAGAATCAAGTAGGCTAGCAAAGCTGATGGGAAAACTTGAGATTTTCATTCTCCTTCCTCTCTTTCAAATTCAATCCCCAGTCTCATGCACAGTTCTGTAGTGGATAACTTGCTATGGCCTATTGTCACTCTATAACCCCATTTCCAGGGGAATACCCAGAGCCTGTGGACCATCCTGATTTGTCTCAGTATTTGCAGCCAATCTCAACACTCAAATCCAGCTCCCTATACCTAGAAACAAACTTTGCCTGGATACTTGTGTGTCCATACATACAGACCTAATTCCCTTATGAACATAGGTACAAAAATTGTCAATAAAATATATAGAAATGAAATACAGGAACACATCCAAAAGATCATCCACCATGGTCAGGTAGGCTTCATTCCAGAGATTCAAGGATGTTTCAACATACTTAAATTGATAACAGTTATTCATCATATAAATAAACTGTAATAGAAAAATCATATGATTATTTCATTAGATGAAGAAAAGGATTTTGATACAATCCAACATCACTTTGTAATAAAGTTCTAGAGAGACAGAGGGTACAAGGTACATACTTCAACATAACTAATGTATTTTACAGCAAACCCATAGCCAACATCAACTTAAAAGGAGAGAAATTCAAAGCAATTCACTAAAACCCAAAAGACAAGATTGTCCACTCTGTCCACAACTACTTAATATGGTACTTGAAGACTTAGAGAATTATGACAATTGAAGAAGACCAAGGAGATACAAATTAGAAGGGAAGAAGTCAAAGTATATTTAATTGAAAATGATATGATAGTATATATAAATGACCCTAAAAATCCCACCAGGGAGCTCCTACAACTAACGAAAACTTTAAGGAAAGTAGCAGGATACAAAATTAACCCAAAAACTCCAAATCAGTAGCCGACTTATACACAAATTATAAACAGACCACAAAAATAATTAGAGAAACACTACATCTTACTATAACCTCACTTACTATAAAATATTTTGGGGAAATTAACTAAGCAATTGAAAAACTTTGGTTGTAAATATTTTAAGACATTAAAGAAATAAATCGAAGAAGATAGGAGAAAGTGGAAAGATCTCTCATGCTCATGCATCAGTAGTATTAATATAATAAAAATGGTGATCATACTAAAAACAATCTACAGATTCAATGCAATCCCCATCAAACTCCAAATCAGTTCTTTACAGATCTTAAAAGACAATTTCATTTTCATATTGAAACATATACACACAGACACACACACACAGACACACACACACACACTCCAAGATAGCTAAAACAATTCTGAATAATAATAATGATAATAATAATAATTATTATTATTATAGTAATAATAACTATACTAACATTATTACATTATTATATTTTATAGTAATAATAAATTCCAGAAGTAACACCATTCTAGACCTCAAATTGTATTGCCAAGCTATAGTGATAAAATAGTATAGTATTTGTAGGAACAGACACATTGATCAGTGGAATCAAATTGAAAATCCAAACAAAAATCTACACATATATAGAATCCTTTTCAAAATATAAAAATAAATAAAGAAGCCAGAAATACACAGTGTAAAAGAAAGAAAAAGAGATAACATCTTCAGCAAATGGTACTGGTCAAACTGGATAGCTACATATGTGGAAGAATCCAAAATAGATCCATATTAATCACCCTGCACAAAATGGATCTTAGCCCTCAACATAAAACCAGATACACTGAACCTGATAGAAAAGAAAGTATGGAATAGCCTTGAACTCATTGACACAGAGTACAAATTTCAAAACAGAACACTGTTAGCACAGGCACCATGACCCACAATTAGCAAATGGGATCTCATAAGGCTTAGTAGCTTTTGCAATACTGTCATTTGGACAAACAGCAACCGACAGAATAGCAAAAGAGTTTTGCCATCCACACATACAATAGAGGGCTAAGATCTAAAACAATTAGATATCAAGAAAACAAATAGCTCAATTTTTAAAAATGTAATGCAGAGTCAAACATAGGATTCTCAAAAAAATAAACAAAAAACAAAACAAACAAACAAAAAACTCTCAAATGGCTGGGAAAAACATAAG
Source organism: Mus minutoides (assembly GCA_902729485.2). Lineage (NCBI taxonomy): Eukaryota > Metazoa > Chordata > Mammalia > Rodentia > Muridae > Mus > Mus minutoides. Next base: position 238,240 of record LR750833.1, read on the forward strand.
GAAATGTTCAACATCCTTTGCCATCAAGGAAATGCAAATCAAACGTACTTTGAGATTCCATCTTACACCTGTCAGAATGTCTAAGATCAAAAACACAAGTGACAGCTCATACTAGCAAGGATGTAGAGTAAGGAGATGTAAGGAGAAAGCCCATCCACTGCTGGTGAGAGTGCAAACTTTTGCAACCATACAACCATAGTGCAGCCGCTATAGAAATCAGTGTGACAGTTTCTCAGGAAATTGAGAATTAATTAATGACAAGCTACATCTATACAACTCTTGAGCATATACCAAAAGATGCTTCATTTTACCCCTTATGGAGATATTTGCTCAATGATGTTCATTGCTGTTCTATTCAGGAAAGAAAAACAACCTAGACTTTCCTCAAAAGTAAATGTGGCTCATTTACACAGTAGAGTATTACTCAGCTGTTAAAATAATTAAATCATGAAATTTCCAGGTACATTTACACTCCATGCATTGACAGAACAACAACAACCAAAAAGTCACCCTGAGTGAGGTATCACTGTATCTTTAATTTAAAAAAAAAAAAGAAACTACTTTTAATGAGGATTCTAAAATGTGTTAACCTCCCTCTAGCCCACCATTCACCAGAGGTAGTAGAAAAGAAAGGATACAGGGGAAGTGAACCTATTTAGAAATTGCTCTTTGGAGCAAATCCCATCTGTGATGTCAGGAAATCAGCAGTTCAGTTCACAGTTCAACAGTGGCAGCTTGATCCACTCTCAAATACTTCACAAATATTCTAGCAGTCCAGTTCCGGTAGAGTCAGGATAGCATCAGCAGTAGCATGACTTAGCAGGAACAGCCAGGCCTCAGCTGAATCGGCATGAATCAACCGAAGGAACCAGGGATGCTAGGTGAAGCTCTTGGCTGTGCCTCTCTCAGCAAAGCAAAGATCAGTGAAGACCTGAAACCAACAAGCATTGCACAGCTAGCTCTACAAGCAGGCCCCTCTCATAGTCCCTTGAGGTCTAGTCATAGTCCCACCAAGCATCATGTGTCCTCCATGGGTCTTGCCTCACCAGGTGTCTTGCCTAAGCATGCGCATGTGTTTTAGCTGATATCAATCTGCCAATCATCTTCAGTCAGCAGAGTCAGCAGAAGCGGCAAGAAGCTGCAGCATACCACCAAAAGCTTTTGGTGTGTTCCTATTTATGGTGTCCTGACAAATGGAGCTCAATTGTGCAATGTAAGGTGGACTATTACATGTCTTTAGTGAAGAGTTCCTCATCATGAGTCCTTTCAGTGTCTGCTTTAGCAAAACATCCTTTCATCTGTGTCTGCTTCCCATGTTTGCCCCAGCAAAACACCATCCATACAAGTGTCTTTACAAAGAACATAGAAGAATCCACTTCATATCCCAGTTCTAGAATGACAAATATGGTATATATTTCCTCATAGGTAGATATTAGCTGTTAATAATGTAATTTTGTTAAAATGATAGCCAAGCCACAATATGTTGAACCACAAATTAAGGCATAGAACAAGAAACTAAGGGATATAGATAGATCTTGTTAGGAAAGGAAAGTGGAATAGATTGTTATGAGTGGGTGGGGATATTGGAATGGGAGGATCTAGTAGAGAGGAGAAAGAATAGAGAGACTAGGGAAGATATATGGGAGAAAGAGTGAAAATTAAAGACAATTTGAGGTAATATAGAAATGTAATACAGTAGAACCTTCATAAAATATATACATATATGAACAACAGTTGAATGAAATCACCAAATAATAGGAAAGAAAGTCCTAACTCTTGTCACCAAATGAATCTTACCAAGATTGCCTTACACCTAATTGACTTGTTGGCCAAAGGTGTCCCATGGGTGTCCTCAGACAATCCAGGCTGTTGACAAAACTATGCATTGCTCTCCAGATACTGACAGTCCCCATTGCACAGCACCTATACAACTCAGTAGAGTTGAGTTTTATCTCATTTTATAATTTTTACCTGACTTGCTCTTGAAATTGCCTAAATCCTTGTATAATTTGATCTAATTCTGATTTAAAATATTTTAAATGTATCTAAAGCACAATTCTCCTTCATTTTATATTAGAAATTATTTCTAATTTTCCAGGAGGAAGTAAACTTGAATTTTCTCATAATTTAGTAAAAAAGGAATTACACCTCAAATTTACATTTTCAGTTCCCTTTGAGGAAATGAGCATCTTAAAGATAAGAACAGTAAAACCATGAAATTAAACATGAAGCCAAAGCAATTGTTCTATTACTTTTCTATTTTTCAGGAATTGAATTTTCAACAATAGTTCCTAGGTTTAATCTTAGATATTATACTTATCCAGTGAAGCAGCTATTTTCTTCTTGTATTTGATTGATGCATGACATTTGTACCTCTGTAAGATTTTCGAGATCAGACAGGTCAGCCTGCTCTTTGCTTATTGAAAATTGAGTGTCTGCAAAAGTCCTGGCATAAAAGTCCTGCAGAAACTTAATGATAGAAAATGAAAAGTTGCTGTGCTGGTATATATTTTTAATAATAATAAAAAAGACAAAGAGGTTAACTGATTAATTCAGAGAATATCCAAAAGAACTCTGACCTGGAGAAATTAGCAAATGAATAAAAAATTAGTCTTCATTTTAAAATATATATAAGACGAATCTTTATAAAATGGTACTCTATCTTTATTTATATTAACTGTAGTGCAGTGACTCTCAACCTTCTTAATTCTGTGACCCTTTTATAACAATTTGTTCATGTTTGAGTGACCCACAGCCATAAAACTATTCTGTGGCTGCTTCATAACTGTAATTTTGCTACTGTTATGAATTGTAATGGCAATATGTGATATCTAGGATATCTTATATGTGACCCCCAAAAGGGGTGGTGACCCACGGGTTAAAAACTGCTGCTTTATCACAACTCAAAGGTTGGAATCTCAATACTAATATGCTATCTGTGCAATATGCATACATATATCTTTAGTCTATATTTACATAGAGATGTTGTTGTCCAATGTGGCATTTAAGTTATTATATAAATCAGCATTAAAAAAATTCTCCAAGCCTCCGTCTTCCCCAAGCTGGGGTTAATGGTATGCTTACCAAGTGCAGCATAATTCTATTTTTATTTAGTTCTGTAATTCTCTGAGAAATGCATTCAATTTCCTATCTAGATTTTTTAAATATCTCTTGAACATATATTCTTAAGAATGTATTGTTTTCTAACAGAATCCCTTTCTTTTAACGCACCTCCATCCCTTAGGGATTCTGTCTCTCGGTGAAAAGCCAGAATGCCCTTTCCTCATCTCCAGGTTCCTATCAGACTTTACTTTTAGGCAATATTTATTGCATTGTGCCTCCTCTGACCCAAAGAGGCACGTTTTGACAGAGACCAACAGCCTCCACAATTGGCCAGGACCCAGAGTGGGCAATATCAAACAAAGAACAGAACATTAATCCAACAAAGCCAAGACCAGATATCTACACCAAAAAAAAATTTCTAATATCATAACTCCAAATAGCTAGATCCAGGCATCCTGCCTCCAAAAGGCATAGTAACTCTTGTTTTCACGAATGCAGCCATACCATCAAGTTCTGGAAAATAACCAACAGCATTGGCAATAATTTGTAATATTTGGGCTTGGGGGATATGAGACCCCTTTGGCCAACAATTAAACAATATGGAACCCACTGGTGGCACTGGAGGTTTTATTTGGTGGCATAGGATATCTATTTGAGTAATTATATTTCCCATTATATGGTTATTCCATTTAGATTACTTTTTTAATTTTTTTCTTTTCTTTTATTGGATATTTTCTTACTTACATTTCAAGTGTTATCCCCTTTCCGGGTTTTCCTTCCAGAAACACCCTATGCTATCCCCCCTCCCCCTGCTTCTATAAGGATGCTCACCCACCTACCCACTCCTGCCTCCATGCCCTCACATTCCCTTACACTGTGGAATTGAGCCTTTATAGGACTGAGGGCCTCTCCTCTCATTGATGCCCGGACAAAGCCATTCTCTGCTACATATGGGCTGGAGCCATGGATCCCTCCATGTGTATTCTTTTTTTTTTTTTTTTTTTTTTTTTTTTTTTTTTTTTTTTTTTTTTTTTTTTTTTTTTTTTTTTTTTTTTTTTTTTTTTTTTTTTTTTTTTGGTTTTTCAAGACAGGGTCTCTCTGTATAGCCCTGGCTGTCCTGGAACTCCACTGTTTAGACCAGGCTGGCCTCGAACTCAGAAATCTGCCTGCCTCTGCCTCCCGAGTGCTGGGATTAAAGGCGTGTGCCACTACGCCCGGCTCCATGTGTATTCTTTGGTTGGTAGTTTAGTCTCTGGGAGCTCTGGGGGCTCTGGTTGGTTGATATTGTTGTTCTTCCTATGGGTTGCAAATCCATCCAGCTCTTTCAGTCCTTTCTCTAACTCCTCTATTGGGGTTCCTCTGCTCAGCCAATGGTTGGCTAGGAGCATCCACATGAATGAGAGCATCCAAATCTCTCTATTTGTCATGTTCTGGTAGAGCCTCTCGGAGACAGCTATATCAGGCATCTGTCAGCAAACACTTCTTGGCATCCACAATAGTGTCTGGGTTTGGTGACTGTATATGGTATGAATCCCCAGGTGGGGCAGTCTCTGGATGGCCTTTCCTTAAATCTTTGATGCACATTTGTCTCTGTATTTTTTCCTGTGAATATTTTGTTCCCCCTTCTTTTTTTATTAGATATTTTCTACATTTGCATTTCAAATGCTATTCTGAAAGTCCCCTATACCCTGCTCCCCAACCTACCCACTCCTGCTTCCTGGCCCTGGCATTCCCCTATACTGGGACATAAAATCTTCACAAGACCAAGGGCCTCTCCACTTATTCATGGCCTACTAGGCCATCCTCTGCTACATATGCAACTAGAGACACAAGCTCTGGGGGGGTACTGGTTAGTTCATATTGTTGTTTCACCTATAAGGTTGCAGACCCTTTTAACTCCTTGGATACTTTCTCTAGCTCCTTCATTGGGAGCCCTGTGTTCCATCCAATAGATGACTGCGAGCATCACTTCTGTATTTGCCAGTCACTGGCCTAGCCTCACTAGAGACAGCTATATCAGGGTCCTGTCAGCAAAATCTTGCTGGCATATGCAACAGTGTCTGAAAGCACCAAAACATCTGCTCTTCAGTTTTCCTTCTTCTTGAGCTTCTTATGATCTGTGAGTTGTATCGTGGCTATTCAGAGCTTTTTGCCTAATATCCACTTGTCAGTGAGTGCATACCATGTATATTCTTTTGTGATTGGGTTATCTCACTCAGGATGATATTTTCTATTTCCATCCATTTGCCTAAGAATTTCATAAATTTATTGTTTTTAATAACTGAGTAGTACTCCATTGTGAAAATGTACCCCATTTTCTGTATTCATTCCTCTATTGAAGGACATCTGGCTTCTTCCGAGCTTCTGGCTATTATAAATAAGACCACTATTGCTACACCCACTCCAGTAGTGACCCACCTGACAAGCTGAAAAGCCTCAGCGCAGTCCTGAGGCAAAAAGTTCATGGAAACTTAGACTCCTGGAATCGTGGCATCCTGTATAACGAATGCTCCAATGTCCTTGCTTTAGTTGGTAAACGGATCTGTGTGCTTTCCCTTAATATTGCTTTATTATAAGTGCTCCTAAGGATTGATTTTTGACATATAGCTAAGTTAGATTCTAGGCAGTCCTTGATCCGACCTTGGGCATGGATAGCTAAGTCACTGCCCTATGCAGGAATTTACCATTATCTAGGAAGAAGGAAGTTTGTGACCTGAGGAGGAACCAGAGTAGATACTTAGAACTATAGCTAGCTGAGTTACACCCATATACAAGTATTTTCATTGGCCTAGGGGGAAGGTAGACTATGGCAAGGGCACTAAGCTCTTGCCCCTGGCTTCTAAGTTTAAACTGACTTTAGGTGAAGTTGTTTTTGATCCCAATTGTTAACATTGAATTTTATACCAGTTCGTTCCTGCCAGTCCTTCCATGCTTGCATTCCCCTGTTTGTGTAAGAATCCAGTAACCTCATTGTACCTTGCCAGTGTGTCACCTAACTTCCCTATTTTCTTCTGTATAAAAAGTCTGATGCTCAGTGTGACAAATTACATTCAGATCCAGCACACTCTCTCATGTCTGTCTGTCAATTCCTGCTGACACTATGCCCATCTGTCTGAACCCCTGATCCCCACGGATTGAGGGGGGCAGACTAGGCCCAGTCCATGGCACACTATGAAAATAGTGGAGCATGTTTCCTTGTTATATGTTGGAGCATCTTTTGGGTATATGCCCAGGAGTGGTATAGCTGGGTCCTCAGGTTGTGCTATGTCCAATTTTCAGAGGAATGGCCAAACTGATTTCCAGAGTGGTTGTATAAGCTTGCAATCTCACCAACAATGGGATTTTGGCAGACACTAAGGAAATTTAGAGAATCATAGGACACCATTTTAAAACCCTGTATTCCTTCAAACTAGAACACATAAAAAAGAGATGGAATCTCTTGATGCATGTGATCTAAAAACTTAAAACAGGATAACACATGCAGTTTACATAGGCCCATCACCTCCAGTAAAAGAAAAACAGTAACTAATATTATCCCAGTCTCCCCACCCAAAAACAGCCTAGGGCTAGATGTCCTGACTGCCACCGTATGAATGCCCTATGAATGCCAACACTTCCCTAATTATGTTTCTGTTTCCCTACAAAACAGAAACCTAGCAACATTTCCCAATTCTTTTTAAGATGCCACTGTTACCTTGATTCTACTACTAAACTAAGTCTTAAAAGAGCAAAAACAACAACAACAAAAATCAAGACTCAAACATTCTAAACAAAACATTTGCAAACTGAACCCAACAACACATCAAGAAAGAAAGAAAGAAAGAAAGAAAGAAAGAAAGAAAGAAAGAAAGAAAGAAAGAAAGAAAGAAAGAAAGGAAGGAAGGAAGGAAGGAAGGAAGGAAGAAAGAAAGATCATCTTCCATGATCAAATAGATTCTATCCCAGATATCCAGATATGTGGGGATAGTTCAACATATATAAGGCAAAAAGTCTGATTTGCCAACTAAATGCTTTAAAATTATTAAAATCACATCATCATCTCATTAGATACAGAAAGGGCCTTTAACAAAATACAACATTCCTTCATAATAAAAGTCCTGGAATGTGCAGGAGACACCTTTCCTGAGTAAGTTACTTTTCTTTCTCTCCTTCTCCAAAACCATCTTTCATCTGCAAATTCATAAGTCTAGCTCCAGACCTTCATTCTACAAACCCTTGGGTACACATAACATTTCCTGGGTATGTAGCATCTTCCTTGTCTCCCCTTTCCCAACACTGCTCCATCTGTAACCCTGGAAAACTATTTTCAGACCTGTCACTGGAAATCTTATTTACTCATGAGCCCTTTGCCTGGCCCAGCAATAGAACCATGGTTTTGGAGCCGTCTTTCCCTGGTGCAACTAAATTGCTCATTCACTAGCCTTATCTGGCCTATCTCATGTAACACCTATCCTTTACTGGCCTGATCTAATGAAGGTCAGAGAATCATGTCAGGCATACAACCACAGGAAAATATTAGTATGTCCAGGCCAAATTACAAAAACAAGATAATATTAATGGCCAAGATAACAAAATAGTATCAAACTCACTAGTCCTATAGAAGTACAGTCCAATGAGATCTGCTTAGAGGAAACTTGGGCACATAATTTAAAAGAATGATCATAAACTTTATCAAGAAATTTAAAGAAATCATGAAGAAATTCTTCACTGAACTCAAAGAGGGTAGCAGATAACATGACTCACCCATTCTCCAAGAGTCAATGTCATGTTCCTCACATGTCTGAAGCCTTGCTAGACACACCACTAACAGTTACTAAACTTAGTTTTTCTTCCTTTTATTTTCCTTTCAGGCATAATTTTAAGTTGACATGCTTTAAGGTATTTAAAATATTTTTTTGAGGATTTTAGATATGAGTACTATATTTACATCATTTTTATCCCTTACTAGACACCACAATGTAAAGTAACAGAAAGCCCAATAAGAGGAATGAGTTTTCTCTTTTGGAGCAACTAGTAAGTGAGGTACAATGGACCAGCTAACATTATAACATATTGTCATTGTCTTTGGTTACCATCTATAACTTACCGAAAGACTGTTTTTCTGAAGATGCTATGCCCTTTGAGAACATGGAGAAATCAAACTGTCACTGACCTGGAAGCTCCATCCTGGTAGTTTGACACAGTACTATATAGTACTGTGCACACCACAGAAAGAGAAACGTAATCACCAATCTGACCCAGATGCAAACCCTAGAAGCTATAACAATCAACTTGCCCAGCAAGATATGTCCAATGGTATAGTAGTGGAATGGATGTTAATGGAAGTGGCCAACCACTTTTTGATTGAATTTAAGACCCACTACACAAAATGTACCCCATATCTAGCACCAATGTTTGGGCATGAACCTTTGTTAATAGGTTAAATAGGATATAAGCCCTGAGGAAGAAACTACTACTATCACTCTGCTAAATGGACAATATTAAAGCAACTCCTAATGGCTTACTGTCATATTCATAGATCAGTATAGCTGTTACCCTTCGTCAAAACAGCTTTTTTTTTTTGCAATTAGTGGTGATTAACACGGAGAACAACAACTGGTAACGTGCTAAGAATAAGACTGTGGAGCTTTCAGCCCTAATAGGACATCTGTATCATAACCGTTTCTTAGGAAAGTTCATAGATCATTATGGAAGAAGGAGCAGAAAAGCTGAAGATCTAAACATAGTGGGTCACTAAAAGGAAACTGTTTTCCAAATTGTCTTAGATACTATTCTATTAGTGTGAAGAGATACCATGGTGAAGCAATCTTAAAAAAGAAAGAATTTAATTGGGAGCTTAGTAAAGTTTCAGATGGTTAGTCAACAATCATCCTGGCAGGAAGCATGGCAGGATGCAGACCTTCATGGTGCTGAGGGAGTAGCTGAGAGCTTATATCTGAATCCACAGTCAAGAAACAGAGAGAGAGAGAATGGGCACAGTGAGCATTCTTTGAGGCCCCAAAGCCCAACCACAGTGATGCATTACCTCTTCCCACAAAGTCATGCCTCCAAATCCTTCCTAAACAGTCCACCAACTGGCAACCAACATTCAATTATATGAGCCTACAGGGGCCATTTTCCTTCAAACCACTGCACAGACACAGCCAAGCAGCTGCACCTATAAACTTACAGTAGCTGTGACAGCTTCAACAAGATCTGCACATGCTCAAGACAAACAAAATCTCAGCATGGAGGGAGATAGAAGGTGGAAATGAAGTACTACCTCCAGCTAAGGAACTATCAGCAATTGATAACTGCTAGAAGAAGAAGACTGTTTGTTTGTTTGTTTGTTTGCTTGCTTGCTTGCTTGTTTGTTTGTTTGCTTGTGGGTGTAGCCTCTGGTGGGTTGGTTATGTTCCAAGATCAGATGAACATCAGGAACTACTTGTTGCGCCACCAAAGTTGACACAGACCATGAGTGACGGCACATCCCTTTAATCCCAGCACAGAAGGGACAGAGGCAGTGGTTATTTCTGTAAATTTGCAGATAGCCTGGTCTACATAGGACAGCCAAGACTACATAGAGGGACCCTGTCTCAAAGAATTAAAGTCAAAATTAAAAAAAGAAGATTCACAATTGGATGGGTATGGAAAAGAGAATGGATTCAAGAGAAATGTATTTTAATACTATTATATTATTAAATACATAAATTATATAATTAAATATGTAATATTTAATACTATTAAAGTTTAATACTATCAAATCAGACTATGAAATTCTCAATGAATTAATGAAAAATAGAGAAAATTGATAATACTATTTCACATGCCAAACTGGATGTGAAAATCTCACAAAGTCTAAATGAAAAGCTATAGTCAATCAATGACTGTTGGAATACTCCCTGCGAGGATGATTCCCCCAAAAAGTTATCCAATGCTAAATGGTTAGCCATTAGCATATACATATGACAGTAATACTAAGTGGACTCTGTACATTTTGTGTGTGTGTGTGTGTGTGTGTGTGCAACAATAATAAATAAGAGGTCATGAATCTGAGAAGGATCAACAGGAAAGGAGTTGGAGAAGAGAGGGTGAGTGAGAGAAATGATGGTAACACAGTGCTCATTTGTGAAATTCTCAAATATATATATATATATATATATATATATATATATATATATATATATATATAAACTAAGATAATGAAATGAAAGGAAAAGGAAAAGTTAAAAACCTTAATTTGAAAACCAATAAGTATACCATGGGCAAGGCCTCAGACATAAGTGACAGGTGTTGATACTGGGACCTGGAAGAAGGTTGAGCTGTTATTAACTGTCAGAGAACGTTGCTATACTGAACATGAAGTATAATTTGTACCCAAAGTGGATATTTACTTGAGGAAACATCCATGCAAAGTAGTGAAGACAAAGTATTGTTTCTTCTTTTCACTAATATCAAAATACAAGAAGAAAGTAACATATGGAAGAACATAGTATTAAGGAAAAGAATCTAGTGGTTGTATATTAGAAAATTATATATATATATAATAAAATTAACAAAGCATCTCCTGGAAAGAAAAACAATTGTGTTACCAGGCAAGCTTATATTAATGAGATAAAGCATGTTTGTTGTTAATGCAATTCAATCATCTCGGCAGCAATACTGCCAGTCGGGCTGAGAGACAGAAACTACGAGACAGAAGATGGCTGTCAGGTTCCTGGGACCTACAGGAACGACACTGACTGGCCTGTATTATAGATAAGAAAAGGGAAGAGTGAGCTCCAAATGTGGTTCAGAAGTTATCAGGGCTGCTCCCTCTGTCAACAAGGCCTTGAAAGACACAGACACATAACATAGCTCTCATTTTCTGTGTTTGAAAACAATAGGTGATGATATCACAGAGGAGCAAGTGGGCAGAGACTCTGTCCAAGAACAAGATATGAACTTGAGGTCCATAAGGATTCTAAAGCTTAAAACATAATGAATTTTTTATGCTAGGTTTACAACTTACTGGTGATGCATTGCCTCTCATTACTTCCAGTTTTCTTTTCATGAGCTGGGAATGTCTTGCTTTGTCTTGAGACAAGGTTTCACTATGTAGCCCACATGGGCCTGGAATTAGCAATCCTCCTGTTTCTGTCTCTTTGCATAAATGCCTAAATTATACTAGGCATGAACCACCATGTCCAATGTAAATAGCTATCATTTGTTGGATCCAGTTTTGTATCTTACAAGCAGAGAGATCGTTTGTTTAGTTTCAGAGGTTCAGCAATGAAGAGGAATTTTCCCCTTAGGATAAATATTACTCTGTACGTACACATAACTGATTTTAATGATTTAAATAATTAAGTTTGGAACTTTGAGATGATGATGGCTAGGGAATACTGGAACTTACGTCATGGAAATTTTGGAAGATGTTGCAATAGAGCAAATGTATTTTGCACGTGAAGGCACTAATTGGGAGAGCTGGACTATTTTACCTTGAACTGCATCATCCTCTCCCCCAGAAAAACTGCTCATAATACCTCAGAATACAGTCTAATAAGTAATATCACTTCAGAGGTAAACCAATAAAATAAGAGATACACAGGGGGAAGACAGCATGAAGACATGCCCAAGATGACAAAGTCGGGGAGCTCAACTGGTGCAATCACAAACAAGTAGTACAAAGAACGCCTGGCCAATAACACCATAAATAAGGAAGAAGCAACTAAGCCCTCTATTGACATTAATAGCCTTCAGAATTGGGAAACAATGAACTTGCATTGCTTTGAGCAACATAGGTCATGACTCAACTTTGCAGTCAAATGAATCATATATCCCAATGAAGCTATTTTTCCACTCAAGTCAAATTCATGCCCTGAATTATATGGCAGAAAACTGGTTCCAAATCAGAGACAGAAACAAATAGATGAACTGTTGTTCCAATATCTGATCCCATCATAGTAAGCCAGATTCATACCTCTAGGTAGTAAAAACGAAATTTTACCTCAACTGACTCTGAAGAGTTCTGGTTCCTTTATATTTTGGCAAAACATACATATCTCTGTGTTGGTGTGTCTCATAGGTGTTACGGAGGTGCTTCTGTGAATCTAGGGGACTTGTGCAATTTTATGATGAAAGAATAAGTGAGCCACAAGCACCCCCCCCCCTTCTCTTATGTGCCCTAGCCCACAGCTCTCAAAAGGAGTTCAAACTCCTCACCTCTTGTCCCTCTCCCAGCTCTAGACCTTTATAACCTGATCTTGAGAGACCCAGACAAATGCAGTTTGATACCCACTCATTATAACATCTAGGATAAGCTGGGCCTGGGTACCCCACAACCCTGTTCTCTGACTCACAATTCTCTCCAAGACAGCCAGACATCCATGTGAGCTAAGACATATAGTATGCTTCTGTCTGAAGAACACACTTATTTTTGGTCTTCCTAAAGGAAATCATCACCATGAGGTTCATGTGGCCTGGGTTCTGTGTTAAATTCTGCACACATTTGCTTTGCTCCTAGTATCCCTAGTATACAATACATGATTTCCATTTTCTGGAGGAGTCAACTGAATGAAGCTCATAGAGTTTAGATAATCTACCTCATCCTGCATGGAGTAAACAACAGAGTCAAGATGAAAACCAAGAACCATCTATCACAATATCTAATAAAAAACAAAGAATATACACAGAACAATTTACATTCTCCCTATTTTGTTCAGTGTGCACTAAAACTGCAAGTGTTTTACTGTATGTTTCTCTTGGAACATGAAAAACAAAAGTACCTTAGTATACCAAGTGCCCTGGAACAGCATCGTTGGCTCTAACAAGACATTTTTCCTTGTCTCCTCGTCACTGGTGACCTGGCTAGCACCTATGTAACTTTAGGTCATAGCCTGTTCTTTCACTTGGCAAGAGCTCCACTGTGATGCCTACTGTCCTAGATCCAACTTGTCCTCAATAATGCCATATATGCTGAGTGAATTACAAGTGGCATGCTCATAAATCCTGAGATTTGGGGTCAATTTTTTTCCACTGTAGTGTATCTCTCCTGGCAAACTCCAACATTTCAGATGAATCCTGAAATAAATCTTCATGAGATGAGGAAAATTGGTGATTTTGAGAATCTACCCTAACAAAAAATTTGGCAAAAACTCAATAGAGGTCTGTTGTTAGATATTATTATACCTGCCATGACACTTGCAGGGTTGGCAATTGGCATGTGGTTGCCAACTGGCTAAGGATAGCAGAACTAAAAGATGTAAGGGAATTTATAGAATTGAGAGTGCAAATCTGAACAGGCCCAGCTTTGTAAAAAAAAAAAAAAAAGAAGTCTAGTCAGGCAGGTCTACAAATTGAATTTGAAGGAGAGTGAAGAGAGGTACATGAAATGGTTAGGAAAGTGGAAAGGGAAGGGAGAAATGTAATTATATTATAATCTCAAAACATTTTTTAAAAGTAGGTATTTCTGTATATTACAGCATGATCATTTAGATTGTAGAATTGTTTCCATAATGAAAAGAATATCCTTCGTTGTTAAAGAGACATGGAAAAGGATGGCATGAGAAAATGAGTACGTATTTGAAAGAAGACATATGGCTTTGTTTCAAGGGAATATGGAGGAAGTGTGGCAGGTGAGACCAGACCATTCTTGAATGAATGCAATCCTGGACATATTGAGGTATAACAAATATGCAGAGCAGTACGTCTGTTGTTGCATGTAGCTGCCTGGGTGAGATTGTTCCAGTACAGAAGATTGTAGCAGAGGAAGAGACTCAGTGAAGATTCTCTGAACACCCTATTTTCTTCATCTTGTGAAGATATATTCCGGGATCCACCTGAAATGGAGACAAGGTATGAGCCTGCCAGAAGAGATAGATTCCAGGGGTTGGGAATGGAGAGGGATGACTCTGTATTTCAGGATCTGGAGATACACTCAATTGAATTGCCACTTGCAATTTAGTCAGCAGATATGCCATCATTAAGGACAAAGAGGATCTAGGACAATAAGCATCACAATGTGGCTCTTGGCAAATGGAGGAAAGGCAGGCCATGATCTAATAGATGGGAGTTAGGTCACTTGTAGCCTAAATTTATCTCTAACTATATAGCTGAAGATGCTATTGAACTGATCTTCCTCCACCTCCCATAGGGTGAGATTTCAGGCATGTGCCAGCATCCTTGATTTTTAAGATGCTCGGTACTAAAGCCAGGGACTCATCCATGCTACATGCTACATGCTACATGCTACATGCTACATGCTACATAGGTCTACCAACTGTTCTACCTCCCTAGTTCTGGTTTTGGTTTATTGTTACTTGCAGTTTTGTTTTTGTGGTTTTTTGTTTTTGTTTGTTTGCTTATTTGTTTTCTTTTTTGGATCTTGTAAACTTCTTTTTTTTTTTTTTTTGTCCAGAGTGGCACTGAGTGGCATATGCATACATATTCAAAGCAGATACAGGTTTGTGTTTTGGAGCAGCTTAGGCTACAGAAGGAAAGCCTATTTTTCTTAAAAAGAAAAAGAAAAGAAAACTAAACTTACACTAAAACTGTATGAATAGTTCCTCTTGCTTAAATCAGAATTACTATTACACCACATTTTTATTAGTGCTTGAATTATTTATTGCTAAGTGTCTCAATATAGTTTTTGCATTCCCAAGTAACTACTTGATGTTAATTAGATTGATACAACACTTATATGTAATTGTTTTCTAAAGCCTCACTTTATATACAATATGTGTTTTTTAATTGTCACTGCCAACTAAGTGATGTGTAAGCCTTTAATCAATGTATGCATTGAGTCAACTGTCAAACAACTGCCCAGTGTTTTCCATGGCAATGACAACTATCAGTAGCAGTCTCTTCCTCTAACTTCTCAGAAGTGCATCTGACTAACTCTGCAGAGATGACTCATCCCTTCACTCACTGGGAGCCTATTGTTCCTTAAATGTCATGCCCCAAGGTGAGCAAATAAAGGAAAACAGTCCCCTAAAGGAAGGAAACAGAAAACCTACCATCTTTGGAATACCAACAATGGTGTAAACTCTAAATACTAAAAGAATATGAAAACTAATTTGGTCTCTTCCTAAATACTTTAGTAATTATTTCCTGAAGTCAAGACTTTACAGTGTCCATCAAAGGTAAATGACTACTGTTAGATAAATGGATGAATCAGGTTAGTCAAAGGAAGACTACACAGACGGGGATGAAAAAGGAAAATAGATTTCAATAATAATTTCACCACTAATTGAAAATTAGTCTGTCACCAAATTGTTATGGGCTACTTTCTGAATTTCAAACGAGGCAACATTTGTTAGCTAACATTGACTTCAGTCATTTCAGTGGGCTAATGGCCAACATGCATTTGGAAGACAATAAGTCTGTATTTATCCATCTAATGCATCATTTGGCTATTAGCAATCGTATTTGACTTACTGAGATTTGACTTACTGAGAGATTTTCTGTTTCTAAATGACACTTTGGTTCTTATCCAGTTGTTTAAACCAGTTATAAATGTTGTTGTATATTTTCCAAAAAATCACTTGTTCCAGATGCCAATTGAAACATGTGTTTGAATAGCTTGAATACACATATCTTTTTAAGGAGGCTCAGAAAACACAGGTTAAAATGTCCATACTCCCCTGACAAAAAAATAAAATTCTTAAATATCAACAACATATGATTTTCTTTAAAAAAGATTATTTTAGAAAAGCAATTAGATCTTCCAATAAAAGATATTCTCTTTGATATATAAAAGTGTCAACCAAAAGGAACTTATTCAAATGTAGAAAAATCATGGAATAGGGAAAGTTGGGGATAATAAATTCTATTCCATCATCTCTTTTTAACTAAAAAAGATCCTATTTAACATTATTATAATGATGTAGTCTTCAAATAAAACAGACTAGATATAAGGTTTCAACCATCAACTTCCTAAGCACTCTCAAGTACATTAAGAAGGGTTGTGTAAATTAGATAATAGTTGTAACTATCCAGACAAGCTAATTGAATTGACTATATTTGAGCATTAAAATTGGTTGGTTAGAAATAAACATGGTATTCAAGTCCAATTTTAGATAAGAACATTTACATAAACTCTTTTCTAGATACAAAAAGGTGAAATGACACATGCTGATGAGGTCAAGGATCAACTCCTCTCAAATTTCCATTTCCACACATGTCAGCAAACAGCTATATGCTAATAATAGCAGAGGCTGTGCATTTGACCTCTTTAAAATTAAACAGGTTCTGCTTTGCAAAGGTCAAAAAAACAAAATATTACAGATTTAAACCAATGAGTATTTGTCTCAGCCACACTCAAGTTACCAACAGCATTATCTTCCTTTGGAGAGTTCAACACAGTAGAGTCTAGGTCCAGTGTTTTTCCTGCATATCTACCTTACATACCCCATCTATGCCAAGTCCTAGGTCTTTTTCAGATTAACCTTCTATTCTGGAAAATCTGGACCTCACCTGCTCTCCTAAATGAGCTAGTTCCTCCAAAGAGTGAGCCATGATTTTAGATCCTTTCAGTGGGGCCTTTTACCTCTATTTGCTAAATCTAAAATACAGCCATCTTAAATCTCTTCTTCTCCTAAATGTTATCTGCCTGGATCAGAAAGCTCTTAAGATTAAGCCTCACTCAAATGGAACCTAACTTTAATATTACTACACACTACATGGTTGACTCTTTGCACACCCCAAATTCCCAGGCCATTTTCATCAGCCTCTACAAATTACTTGCCAATCCAATCAGGTCTCCAGGTCAATCTTTTGTCCTGGGAGGCACTTTTATTATACCAGGTAACTTGGTATGTTTGGCAATGGAAAAGGCAAAATTCATATAAGAACACTTTAATGTCTTGCTAGCCACCCATGAGCAGCCCCTCACCCCACGGGCTGATGCCAAGCAGTGAGTACATAAGAAGAAAAAACAAAAACAAAACAAAACAATAAAACCTTTTTCTTCTTCATTAACAAGACTGGATTTTAAAACTGTGTCTCCAGCTCTGTTGCTAGAGAGCAAACAGCTGGTAGAGGGACTATAACAAGGAAAAGATTTAAAGAAAGCTGTGATTTTTCACAGCTCTTCTAACAAGTGTGTGATGCAGCCAATCTGGAAGCACAGGCAAAGAAAAACTGAAAGTGTATTATCCAACTTTGTGTGTAGGAGTTCTTCAGTGATGTGGCCAAGCTTTCTCCCTGGAAGCACAAGTGGCAACCACCAATAGGTAAGCTGGGTTTACGGAGAAAATGCATTGACATACTAATTAATTCTCTCAAAAACCATAGGAGAGTGTGTGTGTGTGTGTGTGTGTGTGTGTGTGTGTGTGTGTGTGTGTTATAGAAAGATACAGTGACAAACACTTTAAGAAACTTATTGGAGATCACACCAAACTAAGGAATAGAGTAAATACAGTATTATAAACTACGTGTGCACTTTAAGTAAGTGATTCTCAACATTCCTAATATAATATTCCATATATTGTGATGATCCCAACCATAAAATTACCTTGTAGATATTTCATAACTATAATTTTGCTACTTTTATGAATTATAATGTAAATATCTGATATGTAGGATATCTGATATGCAACCTCTGTGTCAGGGTCATTCAATACTCAAAGGGGTCATGACCCACAGTTTGAGAACCACTGCTTTAAGTTGCTAAGAGAGTAGAATTTTAAATAGAGCGATATTCACCTTACATACAAGGATTTTTATTTGTTGATTATACTTCAATATACATAGAGAAAAAGAATTAATTTGTTTGATTAAAAAATAGCAAAGTAACAATTATAAACCCAAGTCATCTGAGTTAAGATGATCTTAATTTTCAAATGGCAAACTTAACCTAGGGGTGGCAATGCGTACTTTTGATATCAGCACTTGGGCAGCATAGACATATGCTTTTGAGGCCACTATGGTCTGTATAGCAACTTCCAGTCCAGGCAGTGTTACATAGTGAGACTCGGTCTCAAAAAAAATAAAAGTAAAATATATCCCAGTTAGGTAAAATGTAGAAATTAATTCACAAAGTCCTATGTACAGTGCTGCTACTGACCTTGCCATTTTCAGCCCTTCTTCTTCAATGATTAGAAAGCAAAATCCCAGCTCCAGCAAAAGCCTTTTGTTAAGGCTGGCATGGTCCTTCTTCTAATCTCCTTCCTTGGACTCTATTCTAATCTCTAAAGATCTTTCCAGACAGTATCCCTGGGTATAGCAATCTCTAGATTGGCCTTCACTGGGTCCCATTTCTAGTAGACACAGAAGCAAAATATTATGTGAAGCAATCAATCAAGGACAGTTACACAAGGGAATTCATCTACCCCTTAAAAAAAAATACTTCACGGCAATTTGCTCCTTGTGAGCTTGGCAGAATTGCTTCTTCCAGGGGCAAATACTAGAACTAGATTTGTGCTCTAACAAGAAGAAAAGCTGCTGTTGCTGTTGTTTCCTCTTTAACTGACTTCAGGCACAGAGAGAAATGAGAAGCACAGTTAATGCCAAGCTGGCTTACAAAATATCTGCTTTATCCTGTCATTCTACAAGCTTACGGAATCTGGTGGTCGTTCCTAAGTTCAAGGGAAAAAAGTAGGGTCGTTCTCCTGGAATGGTGTGGTATATTTTTATGCCAAACTGAAGTATAATTGGCCCCCGAAGGACAGTGAGCAAACTCCCATAATTCCAGAAGTTGGTTTACCTAATCGCAGGACATAGGTACCAGTAGAACATCACAACCCCCAGAATTTTACCTGTTGAAAGAGATCCATAATTACTCTGTCATAGTTTCTGGGATCTCAACACAGGCTGTTTGTGTTCTTTATTTCAGTATCCCACAAGGTGTTCCAGTTTTATTTCTCTTGCTCTAACCAAAAGCAACATATTGCTCTGATATATAGGAACATATTTGGCTTATACTTCAAAGGTTCAGGCCATCATTTTTGGAAAGTCAAAGCAGTTAGTCCCTCCATATCCAAGGTCAGGAACAAAAGGAGAATAAACATACCCTTGCTTTCTCTCAAGTAGCTTGTTCTCTCTTATATTGTTCAGGGCTGCCTGCCTAGAAAAAATTGGTGCCCTCCCCCCACCAAATGACCTGGGTTTTTCAATAATTAACAACCCAGACAGTCACCCACACCAAAATTAAATAGACTCAAGCCTATATAGTTCAGTGGACTTATATACAGCAAGAATTTGCACTCAAAATGTTGTAAAGCATCCTGTTAATATTTTAACTCTGTATATCAAATATATTCTCATCCACTGCCCAGCAAACATACAAATACTCTACACATGACAATTAGAAATAAAAAAATTATCTTTGTATTCTCTTTCATATCTTGTGTGGTATTTTATTTATTTACAAGTATTTTAGTAAAGTTTAATTTTTAAAAAGCTAACCTCCCAGAGAATTGATCCCAGTCCAATTTGACCTAGATAACTATTGCAGATGCTAACAAGAGCTTGCTGACAGGAGCCTGATATGTCTGTCTCCTGAGAGGCTCTGCCAGTGCCTGGCAAATACAGAAGTGGATGCTCACTGGATGGAGCACAGGGTTCCCAATAAAGGAGCTAGAGTAAGGACCCAAGGAGTTGAAGGGGGTTGCAGCCCTATAGGAGGAACATCAATATGAAATAACCAGTACTCCCAGTGCTCCATAGAACTAAACCACCAATCAAAGAAAACATATCATGGGACTGGTGGCTCTAGCTGCAAATGTAGCAGAGGATGGCCTACTCAGCCATCAATGGAAGGAGAGGTCCTAGGTTCTGTGAAGGTTCTATACCGCAGTATAGGGGAATGCCATGACCAGGAATGGGAATGGGTGGATTGGGGAGCAGGGGGAGGGGGAACGGTATAGGGGAATTTCGAAGGGGAAACTAGGAAAGAGGATAACATTTGAAATGTAAATAAAGAATATATCTAATAAAAAATAAAAGAAAAAAGACTCCCTTTTTGATAAGCAATTCTAGGTTGTGTCAGGTTGACAGTTAAAACTAAAAGCACATAAGCCTATCAAGTAGTGTTCTTACCTGAGCTTCCTGTCTTATGAAAGCTAATATGGCTGGTGGAACACTTCAACTCCTGTTATCTTATGTCCTTAGCGCCTCCAAGAATCTCGAATCTCTTGCCACATGGACCTTCCTACATAGACAGCCCACAGTGTACAGTGTGCTTTTGAAAATCTATCAAGAGAATCTCTGAGGCAAAACTGCTAAGAAGGCACCCTTCTGAAACATAAAACAAGAATGGAAATAACACCTTTTCACCTTGGTTGTTGTCCACAGGTTAGAAGCAAAGCCATAATTCCAACCACACTTCATAGGACGTAGCTTATAGGAGGCTGTGAACTCCATGATGCTACCAGGGAGTCTCTCTGGCATAGGTGGTATTTTAGGAAATTAGTTGAGAATCTTTAGGATTCTAGGGATTAGAATTAGAGAGAAGTTCTCAACCTGTGAGTCTGGACCTCTTTGGTGGTCAAGTGGCTCTTTCACAGAGGTCAGATATCAGATAGTATGTGTATCACATATTTACATTATGATTCATAGCAAAATTACAGTTATGAGATAGCAGTGAATTTTATGGTTTGGGGTCACCACAACATGAGGAATACATTGAAGACTCACAGCATTAAGAAAGTTGAGAGCCACTAGATTAGAGTATGGCATTTATATATTCTCTAAAATCATGGCCAGAAATATTCCATTGTTAGATTACTGTGTTAAAACATTGGAAATTTGGTGTTAGTTTTACTTTAATCTCCTTGTATTTCACTTTCTCTGAGGCCACTTGGTAGGAAAACAGTTGAAGAATATGCTTGGCCAACCTTGAGATGTAGCCTAATGGTAGAAAGCCTACTTGCAATGTATAAGATTCTGAATTTTATTTCCAGGCTTACCTTACCTTAGCAAGGAGGGGAAAATGGCCACAGGTTTGACAAAAACATCTTTTATTCTCTACATTTGTTTGTCTCTGCTTGCTGCCTTGAATAGAACCGATTTTCTTTGAACCAACCCTAAATATATTCACATTGCAAAAGTCTCTTCTTCTCATGGTCTTGTGAACTCCCTTTTAGCATTTCTACATTAGTCACAGACAATGTGAGTCACCAAAATAGCTAATAAATACAACCTATGCAAAGCAGCTCGCATTTCTATCAGAGTAAGAGAGAATGCTGGGCTCCGGGTTTCTACAATTAGTGCATATTATGTGTCTGTAAGCCAAGCATCTCAAATGAAAGTGGTTGCCAGAGAAAAGACTGAATGAAAATGTTTGCTTACCAAGAAGATACTTCTAAATGTTAATTATGACCAATTTGCTTCTCCATAAGACTAAAATAATGCTGCAAGAGACTTTTAAACATGCTGGCAAAAATAAATTTGGTTGTTTGTAACAGTTTATTGGTATAGCTATTTCAAGGAATGTTTTGACTTAAGAAGTAAAAGGATAAATGAGTTTTGAAGGGGAAAAACATTTACCAAGCAAAGACTATCCCACTGCCATATTAATCAAGCAAATGTAAGAGGAAACGTATTATGTTTTCTTCCTTTCAATTATGAAAGTATAAAAGAATCCTCAGCTTTCAATAGTATCTTATACTGAAATAAAACAGCATTTACATTAAATTTACTAAGTACTATTGGCAATATCCATGACAATATAAATCCTTATCCCACAGGCTGTATGTTGTTACTGTCCTTAAGGTTGTTTAGTAACCCTAATGTAGACACAAAAGGAATTATTCTGGGTTCACAAGCAGATCGGCAGATATCCATGTTCCCTGAGCACATACTCAAAACATCTCTGCCACTCATATATGTGACAGAACAAAGGGTTTGAAAGTGGTACATTCGTGACACTGTAGAGAAACAAGCAGTCCATACACTGAGTGTTGGTTGAAATTGGGGGCAATGTTACCAGGCAACTTGGTAATATTCATCATGACATTAAGATATAAAAATAAGGAGCTGTTAAAAATGAGTGTAAAATTCTGTTATACAAAAATCACTAAGCTCTAGGATCTAGTGTACAGCAAAGGCCCTGTAGTAGGTAATACAGTACTGGGCATTTTGAAGTACATTAAGAGCATCAGTCTCACGTTGCTCTTCTTAGCAAACATCCCACAGAAGAACACGGGAAAATTGGGAGCAGCGATAGATCTCCATAGAGCTTTGTCATGGTGGTTGATAGGCACACATGTGTGCATATATCCACGTGTGTCCAAATATTCACTGTACATTCACTGTGTAGAAGTCCGCATATGTCACATACAAGTCAACAGAGCTAATTTAATTAGAATATCAATCAACACAGACCTGACATTTCTGGGTATATGTGTACTTGTAATAATGTGCAAAATTACACAGAAACTGTAATGCTTACTATATTTGTATATTACTGTTTATAACACAAGATGAAAAAGGCAATACACAGCTGTGTGTATCCAAATGTTCCCACCTGCATAAACTGGTACTCATGTGTGTTTATGGATATTCTCCTCTCTGGAAGGAAAAAATAATAACTTTTGATCACTGTTGTCTCTAGAAAGGGAAGTGGAAACAGAGACACACATGTGACTTTTTCACCATGACAACCTCAGGTCCTAGCAGCAATTTTTACCATTTCACTTTTTTATTAAGAAAATAGGAGTAAATATAAACAAAAATACAAATGAAATTTGTATGTACTATAAGTAAAATAAATACAATTTTGAAAAAGTAGTAAATACAAATAAAAATCAAGCTGATTTTGTCTGAACCCATCAGATACTCTGAAAGTCATATTCTAATTATAATTATGGAATTGCTTTGGCTTCTCAGCCTGACTGCATTTCAAGCAATGTCCTTAAGTGATGAAGTAAATGGTGGAACAGTTGCTACTCTGAATGTTAATCCCTTCCCCTGGCGTTCCTAGCAGTTATGATGCTTTGAAAGCTCCTTCCAGTCTACAGCATCCTCAAGAAAACCAGCGGCCAGGCTCAGGGTCGACCTCCATGTGAAAACACTGAGTTTCTCAGGTTCAGAGAAGGTAGCATTTAACACAAGGTTTGCATCGCACTGCTGTTGGCATTCAGAAGCCATTTAACAGGAACAAATTCAAACTATAATTCAAACTCTTCCAAAGAAACACCATCTGAAATCAGGGCAGTTACAATAATCACCAAACTAGGTCAACCGACCTTATAACTTGTTAATTTTTTTCTTTTAAATAAGTTATATTTAAAAGACACATCTTTCTCTGGAGTCTAGCCCTGTAGTTCCCTCATCAAGGAACCTTCTCTTTGAAACTGATAGAAAGAATGACAGAAAACCACAACAGATCAAAGTAAACAGTTGTAGAACCCGGTCCCAGTTGATACATCTATAACACAGCTCTTTCACCTAAGACTCAGGGATCACTGCAGAAGAGAAGATGTAAACATTGCAAGAGCCAGAGGAAAAAAGGAGTTTTCTGTGAGATTGTGTCTTCTAGAAATGTTAGAAGCTACTGTACAAAGTCTCACCAATGTGACTGCCTAAAGATGATCTGAATAAGGGAGACAGCAACAGACATACTAACATGGAAGAGAGAAAGCTCCAGAGACCTCACCTGACAAAGAAATATAGACAACAAAGGACTGCCGGAAGCGGGGGAAATCATCCTTCCCAGGGAAGGGCACAGCAACTGGTTACCTAATACCAAATAGCCAGCCCTGCAAACATATATATTCAATTAACATTATATGGATGGAGCAGATTCTATTTATGTGCTTAGTAACACATAGGATCTCTGTCTATATAATTAAAGAAAAAGGAACCATGAGCTTCAAGGAGAGTAGATTTGAAGAAAGATAAGGGGAGGGAAAAATAATTATATTATATTATATTCTCAAAAGATAGCTGCCCTGCTTCTCTATATACAACAAGCCCAGGAACTGCAAACCAGGAATGTCAAGAATGAGCCAAAACCCATCCCAAATTGCCACACACACCCTCCTAGTTAGGTCTACTCATCTAGTGGAAAATCAGATTGATTTTTTTTTTTGTAACTACCCCTTGGTGGTAGTTACAAAATATATTTCTCCTAAATCATATAGGCCTTGAACAAACAAAACGTTTATTATGAAGACAGTTAAATTTCCCAGGGGTTACAAGTAGTCCACTTTGCCTCTTGGCCAAGCATTGGTCTCAGAATGGCAGCAAGAATGAGGCTCACATAGAAAAGACAATTATTGTATAAGAGTTTATATTTTTGATGAAACTGTCCCTGCAGGCAAATACGTTTTGCTGCCTTCCCATTTAAAGGCTAAAATATTATGCTACTCAGTGCTACCTGGCCGAACATGTCAGCTGCCATTGATTTTATGGATTGATGTCATCTCGGCATACTCAAAGTCACCAAAAACACAGAATATAGCTTTGTTTTCTAAACTCTGTAAGTCTTAAGGAAGAATTTGAAACTTGTGGTGAGAATGGGTTGACTCAAATTCTGACATTCTCATAAGACATGACAGTTTTCTGAATCTGGTAGACTAGCTGTGGTGACTCTGGTTACAGCTGGGATATAATTTTAAAGTTCTTGGCAGAAAACATAGTTTGGTGGGCAAAAGTGCTTGCTGTGCATGAGTAAAAATCTGAATATGAATCCCAGGATGCAAGGTAAAAAGCTGGGCAAAGCTGTGTATGCTTATAATCTCAGCAAGACAAGTAGATTCTACCTTCAGATTCAACAAATCACCACCAGTTTTAGAATCTGTCCAACCAATCACCAGATGGAAAATCACCCTTTCCCATAACGCCTTCCATCTTCTTAGATAGTAAAGCATCGCAAAATGACTCTACCTAGGAACTGAAATAAAAGATAAAATTAATTGATGGTTGCAGAGAATCAAAGCCTCCAGCCTTTCTGGGCAAAAGTGGAAACCAACAAGTCTTATTAGGATTTATAACTCCTGTGACATCTGAGCCCGGTCCTCTCTAACCTCACTGGCTCATTTCTTCCCTTTTGTATTGCTACAGCCCCTTACTATACCGATGATCTTACACAGCAGGTAAATATTTTAAAATGACCCATGATTAACAACAACAACAAAAAAGGTACTATATTGGACATCTCCATTTATTTTCTCTTTTTGAAAAACCGTTTTTCCAATAGTCTTAACTCATGATTTCACTCTTTTTTTTTAAAGTCTGACTCTAGCATTACTGTAATATCACTGTCTTATTTAATATATACTCCCTTGCCTGAGCATAATTTTCATCGACTTTTCACATTTCTATATCTTATACACTTTAAATGATAGATATTTAGTTATGTTTGTATATTTCTATCTCCTGCCTTATATAGTAATACTTACAAAGGCTAGGAATTCAGTTTATTATATTTTTCTCATGGGATATCACATGGGTAAAATACTCAGTAAGTACAGTAATATCAATAAAGGGAACACATAAAGCAACATCGTGTTTGGGCAAATCTGTTCTTTTTCTGTGCAGCATAGAACACATCTAGGGTAAAAGAGGTAAAACATAGCACATGTGTGTAGGTCAGCAGAACTAAACAAAGTCAGAGAGGAATGCAACAGAAATCTGCTGACATCGTCAGTAAAATTGCCAGACAATAGCAGGCACATGGCTCCAGCAGCTGCTTGAATGTTATCTACCGGAGTCTGTCTGCTAACCTGGTCTTTGTTGTCATGCAAAGACTTTGCTTCTGACTTAAAAGACATTTTAGTTCTTCTCTGCTCACTGCCCCCACTTTCCATCTCTTCTTAAAATCCTGAAAGAGAAATGTCTGGAGGTTAGTCTGAACAACCCAATGACGAGAAATATGCTTCCTTTTATTCATATATATATATATATATATATATATATATATATATATATATATATATATATAAATGTTAGTATATGGTATCTATAGTAACTGCTATTTAAATAGCACAGAGTTATTATGAGTTGCCCTAAGACTAATATAGATTTCAAGTTAATGATTCTCAGATCCTAAAGTTATCTATTAAAATCATCACATATGGGTCTGAGTTTGTGCAAGGTCAAGATTAATGCTCAGGTCTCATCTCTACATGCTCATATCTATGTGCTCATATCTATCTTGAACTTACCACAGCAGTCTTCTCTGCTTTCTGAGGAATGTTTCAGGGGCAAACATTCTGAGGCTTTTAACTTGATTGTTACACTAACTGGTTCTCTAATACCAAATAGTCAGTACTGAACTATTTATATATATATATGTGTGTGTGTGTGTGTGTGTGTGTGTGTGTGTGTGTGTGTGTGTAACACTATATAGATTAAGTGGGTTATACTCATGTACTTAGGAATATATATATATATGTAAATATGTATACACGTATGAGTATGTAATAGCAATTATTAAAAACAAAACATAAATTTGAAAGAAAATGAGGAGTATATGGGAAGTTTGGATTAATAACAATTATTAAAAACAAGACATAAATTTGAAAGAAAATGAGGAGTATATGGGAAGTTTGGAGAAAGAAAAGATGATATAATCATATTCTAATCTCAAAAAATAAAATAATTTTTATACCAAAACTGAATTTCAGTGTTTGCTTAAATAGTTCCTTTTCCATGTGTATTATCTGTTAATTTTGCTTTTAAGCACAGAACTGGAAGAGTCAGAAATGATATTCTGCTGGGAAAATACTTTTATATATATATATATATATATATATATATATATATATATATATATATATATATGAGTTAACATGGACAGAGTGTGATTTTTAGTGATGCAGCTGCTTTTGAGTTATCTCTGCTCTTTGTAAATAACCCTGCACTTATACTCGTATTAGTAGCCCTTATAAAAGACACTGATTCTAACACTTGAAATGTAAATGAAGAAAATATCTAATAAAAGTTGAAAAAAATAAAAAAAAAAAAAAAAAAGACACTGATTCAGCAAGTTGTTACTTTGGTCTTTTATGGTCTTCTATTAGATCTGACCTGAAGTGTTCAGTCAAAACATCCATTATTTTACCATTTCACAGGCCCTGCTGACCTGTTTCTACATGGCTTTTTGAAACAACCTTAGATTAAGCAACTGAGGTTATAGAGAACAAGTTAAGGAACTATCTTATGGTCTGAATATGTAAATTTTCCTCAGGATAGAGTTATCAAGTTATAAGTCATTGAAGTGGCATAGCTGTCTGCTATTCATTTTCATTCCCATAATTCCATTGGGTATAAATTAGAAAAAAAAAAGCTGCATTTGTTTCTCATCTTGAATTCTCTCATCCTTGAATTATAGGATTTCTTTATACATAGTTGACTACCAGGAACGTTATGGATATGCATGACTATTTATGAGTGACATTTTGTCACAAACACATGACTTTTATAGACTCACCATAGACTACTTAAAACTAGAACAAAATCAACTACATCTTCACTAATTATTTAAAGTAACTGATAGTTGCCAGGATCTATCACGGAGAAGCTAAAAACTAGCAGGTGATCTTTCTGAGATGGTTCTGCCATAGACTGTCAAAGTTAATGGAGGATTTGATTCTCTAGACAAGGTCAAGAAGAATTTCATTTTAGGAAAAAAATCCTGCTATTAATATGCTTTTCTTGTTATTATTAAATTTATATAATAATCACTATGTATTAGCCCACCTTTTTGAGTAGATCTCAGCAGAACAACAATAATTTATTGTCTTGTAGTGACACTATATAGCCAAATATAGATGATTTTTTTTAATTACTAGTGATCATTCTGTAAGAATTCCTAAAATTATATTAGTAATTGCTAAGATCTTTTATAATAGGACTACTATTAAGTCCTTTCTGATCTCAAAAGTGCTTTGAAAATTCTGCAAGTCTTCAAGTGTCACAAATTAATTGCTTCTGAGATAGTAAGCAGGCATCTACAACTTAGAGCACATTACAAGAGATTGTAAAACAATTAACAAAAGGTCATACAAAGGGAACTAATAATTTATTATAGGTGCAAAGACAGAAGATAAAATAGTGACCAGGTTTATCTATACAAAACTACAATGATAACTTAGTTATGATCTTTAACATTGCATTGGGAGTAAAGGCATTAGAAGTAAGAAATTGGGAGCAAGGGCATTGTGACATCAGAGCAGGAGGAGAGAGTAAGATTAGAAGGAGAATGTAGAATGGAATAACTTAGAAATTATAAGGCAACGTAAAAATAAAGAGAACAATATTCAGAATGCAGAGGGACAGAGGAAAAGAGAAGATGCTACTAAGAGAGCAGAAGAAGCAAGCAGACTTCTCCTTACTTTTCTGAATAACAAGATAGGCTTAGTCTTACTAAAGAAAACAAAGCTTTCTTCTTACAGATTTGGTTTTAATTCATTTAGCAATAAAAGTGTAGAAGATTTGAAGTTCATTTTTTATCCAGAATGAGTGCATTCTTCCTGCACTCAAACTGGTGTTTGGTCTTTTGCTCCATATACATATGTAAGTATAGTTGTGTGTGTGTGTTTGTAAGCACATAATTATGAGATAAGTATGCAAGCTGGCCCCAACTGGTTAGAATGGGTATGTATGAATATGTAAGCATGAATCTGTATATGAATTTATGTGATTTTAATCCATATTTGCTTGTGTAAATGCTTTTCCTTCTGTGAATATGGCTTTCTTCTCCTGGTGCAATAGAAGCTTATTGCTCCAACCCTCTCCCTAGTAAGTGACAGGATCTGGACAAGAAGGAAAAGGCTCTAGAAATTAATCCTTTACTTAATCCCCTGTTGCTTTATGAGGAGGTGCTAAAAGCCAGAGACTGCAATTTCTGGTCTCAGAGGAACTCAGGCAGATCTGCTACAGAAGCAAAGTGACTTAGACTTAAAATAGGTAAAAGTTTTATTATTAAACAGCAAACCAAAATATCTCTCAAGGCCAAGTCTTGCCCCCATTGAGGCTCTTTCCCTTCTGCTGCTTCAAGAGGAATCAAGAAAGAAGTGCCAGGGCTGTCCTCTGTCAGGCCGTGCTATAAGTTCCTAAAACCTTTTATAGTAAAATAAAAAATAAACAATTTAAACTGTTTTTTTATATGAAACATATTAGAATATTGGGCGGGAGAGATGGTTCGGTGGTTAAGAGCACTAACTATTCTTGCAGAAGACCTGAGTTCACTTCTCAGCATCCACATGTCAGCTCACAACCACCTGTATCTCAGGTTCCAAGGGAATTAATTCCTTCTTTTGACTTACAAAGGCTCTTCTGCATGCATGTGGTACAAAACCCATACAGGCACATACATAAATTAGAAAACCAAACACAAAAAGCAGATAGATCACCTTTTAGAAAGGAAAACATAAAATATGTGACATTAATGATTTAAGTAAGAAAACTAATTTGTACATGAATGTTATAAAGAAAAAAGTTAAGATTTGTTAGTTAAAAAATAAACTGTCCATAAAATTATGATCAGTATCAGCAATCACATAAACAGAAGAGTAATAGATTTTTTTCTTAGTTTTCTTTCCCAACATGCTTTTACTATGTTCATGAACTCTCTATTCTGTAGGTCTCACTGGAGACCTAATAATTGCAGCGAATTTCTCTATTTACTGAGAAAAGCATACTTAACATATTGGATCAGCCAAACCAAAAACATGCTATGCCTTTCTTTTTAGTGTTTTCTGTATCCTCCAAGATAGGCTTCTATTCTCTTAAAAAATATATAACATGAACAACTGTTGTTGAATTTATTTCTATTTTTGAGTTTTGAGCAACACAATGAAAAAGTTCTTTCTATAAATAAATAAAAACATGAGAAACCAGGTAAGTGATATAAGAAGACTATGGTTTCTAAACCCAGTTATCAATGTGACTCATGAGGTCACCAACAGTCCAGGAGTTTCTTTTTCTTTCTTTTTTCTTTTTATTAGATATTTTCTTAATTTACATTTTAAATGCTATCCCAAAAGTTCCCTCTACCCTCCCCCTGACTTGCTCCCCTACCCACCCACTCTCACTTCTTGGCCCTGGCCTTTCCCTGTATTGGGGCATATAAAGTTTGCAAGACCAAGGGGCCTCTCTTCCCAATGATGGCCGACTAGGCCATCTTCTGCTACATATGCAGCTAGAGACATGAGCTCTGGGGGTTCTGGTTAGTTCATATTGTTGTTCCTCTTATAGGGGTCCAGGAGTTTCTTAAGATCATCTTTTTTATTATAAGATAGTGATTCTCAACAAAATATCCAAAGACCTGTCTGACCAAAGTGTTTGAAGTAAAAAAATGTTTAAATTGAAATAATCAGTTTCTAGACAGAAATGAACACATTCTTAAGACAGAGATGACTGAGATAACCCTACACAAGATTCATTCTCATAAAGCTCTTTGCACTGTACTAATTTGTTCAGGGCCTACACAAGAGAATGGAAGGAACACAGATCTAGCAATCTGCCAAAATAAACTTGAAGCACATGCAAAGATAGGGCTTTGAAATTTCAATTTTATCATCTTCCCAAATCCTGGCTAAATACTTGTGGGATGCTGAGTTTATCACTTTAAATGTTGTTTCAACTGACATTTGAAAAAGATTATTAAGGGTCCTTCTATTTAAAACAAAGGTGTGTGATTGGCAACAGGGTGACATTAACAGTTCAAAACAAAACAAAACAAAACAAATTAAACAAAACAAAACAAAACAAAACCAGCAACAGCTCCTGTCTAAGCTTTCATAGAAACAAATGCCTGAAAAACATTTCTTCTTCAAGTACCAGTCTCCATCTCTTTCTTAACTTTAAAAGTTGTGTTTTCTACCTATAGAGTTCACTGAGAAGACCAGTCACTTCCAATTCTTGTGGAATGAAACAGGCACTTGACAAAACTCCAAGAATAGTTTGTCCTATTTAAGAAACACCAGCTGGAACAGTTAATGCCTTGCCTCGCCTCGCCTCGCCTCATCCGCACTGACAACACAGCACAGCTTTTACTTTCTATCAAAACCAGAAAAGTTTTTACCTCCATGCAACAGAGAAATAGACACTAAATCTTTATCCTCTAGCACAGCTGCACACTGTCCAGGGCCCCGACCTAAGATTAGTTTCTAAAACAGTGGTGCAATGGGAATAGAACTATGAAAGAGAAGCATTCTGAGAGAAGATTTAATGAACAGTACTAGGACTCTAGCAAGAACTCAAAGATACATAAGGTATTTACATACTTAAAGAATGAAGAAGTGGAACATAAGCTTTATTCAGAGATGAAACCATTGAGCTTCCTGATAGCAGCCATCACAGAGGGGGAAAAGAAAAATCAAACGTTTATTGTTTACCCCAGTTACCTTCCTTCTCCTTTTAATCTTTTATGTGTAAGAATAAAAAGTAAAACTATATAACAGCTAAAATTTAAAGTATAGCATTATGTACTGAATGAAATGCATTAGCTGAGGCAAAACAGGGTATACTGGGATAATCATTTCCATGGGCTTAAGGAAACAAAGGTTAACGTTTTTGTTCATATCATAAACAGATGAGTTGAAGGATTTTACTGCCATTCTGAGCTGTGATTTTGAGATCTTTCATAGTGGAACAATGGCACCCTCAAAACATGCCAGTGTGGCAGTCCCATTGGAAGAAGAGAGAGCAAGAATGAGATATGGTAATTCTTAATGGCTTTTGCCCTGATGTCATTTTAGTACCCAATATGTTGCCCACATCTCCCATAATAGAAAAAAACTAGAAGTGCAGTAGTTCTGATATGCCACAACAGAAAATGAACACACACACACACACACACACACACACACACACACACACGTCTCTGCCACAAACAACATGGGCTTTAATCTCAGCAGACTATCTGAATCAAAGTAAATGTTAGTATATGGTATCTATAGTAACTGCTATTAAAATAGCACAGAGTTATTATGCGTTGCCCTAAGACTAATATAGATTTCAAGTTAATGATTCTCAGATCCTAAAGTTGTCCATTAAAATCACCACATATGGGTCTGAGTTTGTGCAAGGTCAAGATTAATGCTCAGGTCTCATCTCTATGTGCTCATATCTATCTTGAATTTACCACAGCAGTCTTCTCTGCTTTCTGAGGAATGTTTCAGTGGCAAACATTCTGAGGCTTTTAACTTGATTGTTACACTAACTGGTTCTCCAATACCAACTAGTCAGCACTGAACTATTTTACATATATATATATATATATATATATATATATATATATATATATGTGTGTGTGTGTGTGTGTGTGTGTGTGTGTGTGTGTGTGTGTGTGTGTGTAACTATACAGATTAAGTGCTTTATACTCATGTACTTAGGAATATATATATATATATATATATATATATATATATATATATGTGTGTGTGTGTGTGTGTGTGTGTATGTATGTATATATATATAATAACAATTATTAAAAACAGGACATAAATTTGAAAGAAAATGAGGAGTATATGGGAATTTTAGAGAAAGAAAAGATGATATAATTATATTCTAATCTCAAAAAAATAAAATAATTTTTATACCAAAACTGAACTTCAGTGTTTGCTTAAACAATTCCTTTTCCATGTGTATTATCTGTTAATTTTGCTTTTAAGCACAGAACTGGAAGAGTCAGAAATGATATTCTGCTGGGCAAATATTTTTTTCTAAAGCTTCACTATGTTTACAAAACCTAATTTTAAAAAAAAATTCAGAATGTCCAAGTGTTTCAATAAGCAGTGGCATGTCCAAGTGTTTCAGTAAGCAGTGGCATCTACTTGACAGCATGGTTATTCTACCCCTCTCTGACTGCCACACTTCACTGAAGAGCTCAGTTTACCACATGGGAATGGAATAGACTTTGCACACTGAGTGCTGTTGCATGTAGATGCAGACAAGACTAGCTCTGCTTTCCGTCATCCAAATTTCTTTCTTGAAACAAGTAAATAAGAACCTTGCCAAATGAAAGCAGAAAAAAAAATATGAGATTGCTTGTGTTGCTTTTTTTGTTTTATTGTGCCTTTAAGATTCATTTCTCACCACAAAGATCTGTCAACACAATCATTCAAGTAGCAAGAGACAGCAGCTGCTACCTAATGAGAAGTACAGTATTGCTCTTAGTGTGTGTGTCTTCTTACAGGGCTTGGTATAGCTCAAGATAGATATTATCTCTCAGGCCCTTCATTAGAAATCACTTCCTGTAGTACCACAGGTACTGCAAAGAAGCATTCAGCACCCACAAAGGAGTTATTAAATGGTGAAATTTGAAACATTCTGACTGCTTCTAGATTATCTTTGCTGTTTTTCTTGATGTTTTTTTAAAAAGGAAAACAGCAGTCTTTCTATTAGTTTTCCAAAATGTACTTTTGCATATATCAACCTTAATCAAGACAAACTTGAAATACTATCTGAGAAGACGTGAATGTATAAGCTAGATGCAACTCCTCCTGTATAACTAGTCAATGGTGTTTTGACATAGCTCAAACCCACGCTTGGCTCTATCATATTTGGTATCCCTAAAGCTACTTGAACCCCAAAAGATTTGCCGTATCACTGAGCTCCCAGCTACTTCTGCTCCTGTCTCGTCCTTCCTCAGTCACATTCTGGTTTCTGTAGGAGGAGGGTTCACTATACCCTGAGGTTCACTGATATAGGACAGTGAAGATATTAAGGAACTGATTCTCCATGGAACAGATGCAGGGAAACAATATCCCAGCTTTCTAAAATATTCCACAAATTGGCTGCCAGGATTCCTGAAGTCATTTTCCTTTTAAATTTTGTCTTACAAAAGATGGCTGAGTCACTACATATAGCCCCTCATAACTGAAATTAATTAAACTTTCAAAAAAAGGTTGAGAATTCTCTCTCGTGGTTCTTAATATCCTGGTGAAGGGAGTTTAATAAATTCCCCCTTCAAAAAATGTTGCTTCTTCTCCTCCTTGTTTGCTCTTTGTATATATCTGAACAAGAGAGAAACAAGGTTTGAATCTAGTCACCAACTTTCACATGTGGTAGTTGCTTAAAAGTTACAGTGAGGATGAGTTTGAATCCTGAGCAGATTCTTTGTCTATTACCCCTGCCTCCTCTAAGCATGGGCACCCGTATCCAGTTCTGACCACATTCTAACTGGCTAGTCACTTGCTCAAGAATAAGTTTCAAGCCGGACGTGGTGGCACACACCTTTAATCCCAGCACTCAGGAGGCAGAGGCAGGCGGATTTCTGAGTTCAAGGCCAGCCTGGTCTACAAAGTGAGTTCCAGGACATCCAAGGCTATACAGAAAAATCCTGTTTCGGGAGAAAAAAAAAGAAAAAAAGAAAAGAATAAGTTTCATCAGCATCAGACCCTAGAACCCAAGGTCATTAACACAGCAGGTAGGAATCAGATTCATTTTTTACCAGTATCCCTTATGACCCAGAAGGGCAAAGGGTCTATTTAGAGACTTCTCTTGGGCAAGTCCTCTCTGTATCTGTCTCTCATCTCCAAAATGAGGTGTTACTAGTCTATTCTTTAGGGTAATTCAGACATGATTAATGGTTTTGTGGTTTATATTTATCTTGCTGCTCGCATAAAGTCAAAATAGTATGGATAAAAGAAAAGAGAATATCATCAAGTTCACTGTAGTTTTAAGATAAAATTAGTTTATAGAAGCAAACAGAGAAAACTTTTGGAGAGGACCAGCCCGCTATACTATACTTCACATTAACGAATAGCTAGAAGCCCCTGAGAGCAGTTCTCTAAATCCAGGTTACAGGGAAAGTCAGACCCCTTGAATTCGAAAGCAATGTGAACATAAAGCTGCACGTAAAAAGCTTTGCAAATAAACTAAACAGGAGTAGGCTGAATTGTATCCGCAGACCACCCAGAGATTGATTGGGAGAGGTGGATTTGAAAAGTTAAGGTCAGACCAGTCAATGGATTGTGTACGGAATACTGTTCTTGGTGGCCAGATTTCCTATTTCAGTGCACATATGTCCACAGAGGATCAAGTCTCAGCTCTGAGCATTAACTTTTTACACATTCCAAGTTTAGAGTAACTGAGCTGGGAGCCATCTGCCACCAAGTATCTAGTTAGATTTGGACCTGGTCCATCTCTGCCAGGTGCTTGGTAGTCACACACTCTAGAAGCCTCCGTGCCAAAATTACATGCGAGTCACGGACCTGTGGCTGCACAATGATCCAATTAAAAATATTTTTAGAACTCAGCTTAACTGCTAATGTTTAAACTTTAACATTTACTACTATTATATAATCAGAAATCTGAAATGAAATTCAGCTATGCATGTGTGTGTGTGTGTATATATATATATATATATATATATATATATATATATATATATATATATATATATATATATATGGAGAGAGAGAGAGAAGATTAGAAAGAGAAAGATTAAACAGGGAAACTTCATGGTTTGAGACCATTGTCAATGTAATTAAAATTATAAATACATGCATATTTTAGGAATTAATATGCTTTAGCATATTTTAAGGCTATAATATTCTTAAAACCCTCATAAAATTAGATGACTGAGAAATTTTATTCCTGTTCTGATGATCAATATATATAAACAACTACATCCTATGCACTGCCTTTCAAATTTCTCAAATCTAAGAACCATAAACCTTTGCCTCATATGGTGGCACACAACAGTAATTCCAGTACTCAGAAGGCTAAGGCAGAAGAATAAAAAGATTTCAGATTAGCCTGACTTCATAGTCACTCTATCTCAAAAAATATTTAAAAAAAAATGGAGGGAGAAAAGGCAGAACAGGAGGGAAATAATCTCCAGGCTTTACCCCATCACAGCATGAGAATAAATGACATGTTTTTATAAGTAAGATTTTATGTTTCTAGTCATGTCATAACACTGAGTTTCTGCCTTCCTTATATTTATGCTATACTAAAATGTTGTTTTCAATGATTGAGTATTTCTATCATGTCCATTTTATAAATAAAGGAGTAAAAATCAAATATATTACATTTTTCTTTTCTAGCGACCTGAGACTAGAAACTGGCATTTGAGTCAGAAACTCAAATCTCTCAGACACTCCTACCTACTGCCCTGATGACTGTCTTCCCCAGACACAGACATTGTCCTTTTTTGGTCATCTATTAGCATTAGGCATTATGGGAAAAGATGGCCATGGATCACACACTGCAAACAGTGAACTAACATATATGCAGACTAGTGCCATCCTTTTTGTTAGACAATCGATACTTGGAAACTTAAAGGGTTCAATTATGTAAAAAATAAAAAAAGAACAAAAAATGGATTTCTGGAGGTTTCTAAACTATCCTCGGAGCCATTTATCTGACGACAAACGAGGACCGACTACTTAGCGGGAACTCAGAATGTGGCACCTAAGCAAAGCTCGTGGTTTTTACACATCATTCCTAAAACATTTTCTAGAGCACTAAGTCACATCTTCTTCCTTTTGATGCTTGTGCTCTTGACTTGAATTTCACTGACTTACACAGCTGATGGGTGGGAGCCAGAGCTAGAACACCACTCTCTCCCTGAGTGCCTATTTCCACAAGACCATATTCCCTTGCCTTGAACTACTCCAGGATGAACAAACTCTATCCCTTTATGCAGAATTATCCAAGGATTTTTCCAATGACCCTCCTTTCCATGGAGCTTTCTAAAAATGGAGAAAGTGTTTATTTATAGCTTTTATTTCAAGGTGCTTTTCAAATATCTAATTATCAAGTGACCCACACAAGAGCCAGAGGTGGCAAAGGACAGTGGACTTGGCTGCAAATTTTATAAGCACTCATGTGATGACTGAAATTCCGCCACAGACAAAGGATGCTCAGGATGAGAACGCTAAAACGTGTGGGCAAACATCTGTGCCTGTCATTTAAGATGTGCTGAGGGCAGAGGACAAAACTGGAAACTCTTTTAACCCTTTGAAGATAGGGAACAAAGTCTTTTATCCTTTAATAATACAAGAAAACTTTAAGAGTTATCTGGAATACAATTTATTTATATGCTCTCCTATCCACCCACCCCCTATTGAGACAGGGTTTATCTGTGTAGCTCTGGCTGTACTAGAACTCACTCTGTAGTCCATACTGGATCATTGTACTCAGATATGCCTGTCTTTGTTTGCCTCCTGAGTGCTGGGACTAAAGGTATGTGCCACCACTGCCCAGTTTATCTTTCCATTTTTCTTTTTTTGAGCTTTCTAAATGTCATCACAAAATAATACAATTCCGAATTATACTAGAGACTTCAACCAAAAACATTTATAATATAGTCCCTGAATCTTAGAAATGTTTCTATCTGTTATATCAGACTTTCTCTATCTGGAAGACTCTCCTACTTGATGTAGAAGATGGATGAACCCAAAACACTTGTGGAGGTTTTTCGAAGTTTCAATCCAATG
Organism: Mus minutoides; assembly: GCA_902729485.2. Lineage (NCBI taxonomy): Eukaryota > Metazoa > Chordata > Mammalia > Rodentia > Muridae > Mus > Mus minutoides. The sequence goes on from LR750833.1 coordinate 275,604, forward strand.
TAGGGAGTTTTCTGGTATACAAGTCTGTGGGACCATGAAAGATACTGTGGTCCCCAGTTGAGCTGAGGCTAAAAGCCCCAGCGACCTTGAAGGGACAGTAGAAGCTTTACCTGTTCCCAGGGAACCAGGCCCCTATCACAAACCGCACCCCCCCATAGATTTGTGGCTATCAATCATGGAGATGGCCTTTGCCTACAGAGCCACTGTCTAATCTCCTGTAGAAGGCCTCCAGCACCTGGGCTTTCCCACTCCTGGAGTTGTGTCCAGGGCTTCCCTAAAGCCCAACACCAACACTTTGCTGGTGTGGCTCTGTAGTAACTCAATTGATTTATTCTTTAGCCACTAAAGTTGCTGTTTACCATTGCTGAAATTAGCTCTCTGTTCATATTTTTGAAGCTCTTCATCATTGTCCTGTTCTTCATTGTCACCAATTTCCATCAGTTAGTATTTTCTTTGGGAAATTAATTATATTCTTTACTAAGCCACTGATTCACAGGCTGCAAACCTAGGTAGTGATAATGAATCTCCATATTAAAACCATTCCTTCCAAGTCTATATGGTCCTCTAGAATATATTCCACTCTCCGATTTCTAAATTTTCTTACTTCTAATGTCATGAGTTCAACAGAACAAAGCTTTGGGATTTAACCATGCCATTTATTTCTCATATTTATCTTCATCAGTCTTTTCAATTTCCATACAAAGGTTAGAAAAGAAAGGAAGGGAGGAGAGAGGGAGGGAGGGAGGGAGGGAGGGAGGGAGGGAGGGAGGGAGGGAGGG
>LR749545.1:0-148143 GCA_902729485.2 Mus minutoides
ACCATCACGGTGGCTCAGAGACAGTATAGCTATGTAGGACTTATGGTTTCTTCCCTCCTTTGAAAGCTTGCATGGTACATCCTGGTCTACCTTATCATCTTTTACATCAGTTTATCCTGAGGTTTATTTATCCATTGACAATATGGTGGGACTCTCCTCATCTTAATTCTACTTCATCCCTAAGGTTTACAACAAGACAATCACTTGAAGATTCGGGTGGAGCCAGGCTTATTTGAATGGACAAAGTGGGTTGCTGGGAGCACGTTACCAGCATGGATACCTCCATCAGAGTTAGCTGCAGCCAACCTGAGTGTTGATACAACCTACAGGTAACCCTTGACTTGTTTCCCTAGGGCCCCCGTGTCCTGTACTGTCACCAGACCATGTTCATCAAGCTGATGATAAACCTAGCAAAGCCTACAGGGAGTTCTACAGGTAGAAACCAAGCAACGATTTTAGAAAACAAAACTGGGGGGACATCCAGTGTTTACTTGTATTTAATATTAGCATAAATTCTACTCCTTCCCCCACCCACACTTGTGTTCTGATTTCCTAATTTTATTATCTACTTCAATGTAATTTCAATGTAATTTCAATGCCATTTTGTATGTTAGGGACATACTCAAAGTGGTCATAAAACAGCTCAGTGGATTAGGGACATGACAGTGTGTCACCTTCCATTTTTACTTTAAATTTTCCAAATCACTTGCTCTTTTATCCTTTTGAGACATTATGTAGCCCAGGCTAACCTGGAACCATGATGCCCCTGTCTCTGTCTCCCAAGTGCTATGACTACAGGCATGGACCACAACTGGATTTTTAATTCTTGTTTCTATGCTCATTTATTATTTCTATGATCCCGGAAAGTAAAAGTGGATAAGATGTGTGTATGTGTGGTGTGTGGTGTGTGTGTGTATGTGTGTGTGTGTGTGTGTGTGTGTGTGCACATGTAAGCATCTACTGAGCTATGTCCCCAGCCCAGATAGCCATTTTTATTTATGAAAGAGTCCAAGTGGCTTACCTATGTAAAACATGAGTGTAAATAGTGACTATAACATTACATTGTAAAAATCAACATCTATTAATATCTATTACCATTTTTCTGTGTGTTCTGCCTTGGAGTCATTCTCCTCCTGATCCATTTGTTTCCATTAAACCATACTCTGTTCTTGGTCTTTTGTTTTTTGATTTAATGCTCCAAGGCGAACAATCCGCATGCCTGGTAAAGAATTAACCAATAATAAGACAGTGACAATACCATTCAAAAACCCACCCACTCACTGAGGAAGGCCAGGTAATTACAACCATTCTGGTAGGGAAATTAAACTCCTCTGTCTTAGAGCGTGTTACAGTTATTGCTTACCCTGATGAGCCTGTGTAAAAAACAGACAGCCCAGTTATTGTATTTATAAGTTATATGTCTACATTGGGCAGATCTATTACTACATTGATTTATTCCCTATCTCTGAGACCCCTTGTTATTTGTGGCTTCTCCAGGCCATTGGTTCTGCTCCATCTTCCTTCCACCTCCTCTTCCACTGTTTCCCAAGACCTCCTGTCCCACCTTTCCCCTCCACTGGCCAATCATTGGCTCTACTCATTATTTGACCAGTCAGAATGGGGAGAAGATTCAGGGAGATCACCTGAGTATATGATCCACTCCTCTTTGGGGGCAATCCCTTTTGAGGAAGCAGAATTAACATCAAAATACAAAGGACACCAGGACACCCCACAGCGAGAGCAAGCAGAATTTGGCAGAGTGATCAGTCTGCTTGGGATAGTCTTCCACGTACTCTTTGCTCTCCTCTCCTTTCAAATACCTTAACTATGAATTATCCATTAAATCACTGGGCAAGAACTAAGATCACCCAATCGCTCAGCCCAGTGCTATTCTGGGTCTTAACATTAATTCCCTGGCATACATTAAATTGGACTCTTCACTATAGGCTTCGCACTTTGCTCTGTCCTATCTCTGGCTACCCTTTTTCTTTTTCTTGGGGGAAATAGCAGAAGAATACTATCCCCGTACCAACAGCTGTCACCTTTCTGGCTTGTTACTGCTGACATTGGTAAAGTAACTTTCCTCCCTCTCCATCCAGCCCTGTCCAGGTCGTCTTCAGATGACTAGACTAGGTTTTAGTTTCCTGTTTTACAACATTTCCCAAGATGGCCTACAAAGTTCTGCAAATGCTTCTTTGCTGAGTCTTTCGGTGTATGCGGGCCACACCCATCAGTTGTGTAGGCAGGATGGAGGCTGGGAATTCCTGGATCAAGACATGGTTGTTGTTCCAGGTTTACTTTTCTCTTTTAAAATTCATAGTAACAGGCAATAAAAATTCTTTGCCAGGCAAGCAGATTGTTCACCTAGGAGCATTAAAACGTAATAACCTCGCACAGAGGATGGTCTCATGGAGACAGCAGTGGACCAGGATGATGCCAAGGCAGAACACACAGATCCTGACACAGAAAATTTTCCGTCAGTTCTGAGGGGGACTAGGAAGTCTCTAATCCTGAGGAAAAGTTGAGAAAGCCCAGGGTAAAGCATACGAGAGGCTTAGAGTTGAGCTAACCACGGTGTCATCACAGAACCAAATGAGTAGATCTGTGGAGCAAGTAAATGAAAATCATATGGTGACATGGAGAGCAACCCCAAGAATCCGTGTCATCAAAACCAAGTCTGCTCTGCTCAGATAGCCCTGACTCTGGGGCTCAGTGGAGAAGGGCATCGGCTGCTCTTGCAGACCTCAGCGTGGTTCTGAGCACCCATATGGCTGCTCACAATTGTCTGTTACTCCATTTCCAGGTGATGCGATGCCTCTTCTGACCACCTCATGCTCTTATACACATGTGGCACACTTAATATACACTCAGCCACATACACATAGAATTAAGTAAGTAAGTAAGTAAGTTAAGTAAGTACAAAGGAGTCTTGGCTGCTTGCAACAAGGACCATACAGAACAGGAGGGAAGGGCTGGAAGCTGAGTGAGGGAGCCGTCTCAGGCTAGTGACTCATATCTCACCATCATCCACAGGAACAAGAGCAGCCTGTGGGCTGAAGGCAAGGGAGCTGGGCCAAGACTGTAAGAGAGAAACAAAAACAAAATATTCTCCCAACTGGGAAGCACTTCAGAGCAGGGTACAGGGCTCTGATGCTTGGTGGGAGAAGGGGGACAGGAAGGACAGAGGACTGAAGGATCTGAGGTGTGAGTGAGGTAAGCTTTGGATAAAGCTCAAGGCAAAAGCCTGGACTACAGTTGGACCAGTGTAGATTGGAAAAGAGGGTAGCCATGGGAGAGTGCTTGGAGAGCCACCAAGGAGCACTTAAACTGTAGGTAGAGAAGTAGTTGGGAGTTGACCTGACTCTAACAGCAATACAGGACCTTATAGGTGTAGCTAGCAGTGTGATAGGTCCTGCTTATAGGAGAAACTTAGACTTTGCCCCATAGCCATCAGGACAGCCTTGAGGATACTGGGAGAAGCCAGAGGCAAGAACAGATAAGGAGCTAGGTCCTAGAATCCCATTTTTTATTTAGACAAATCTCAAATAAGACAATGTAGTCTCACCCTTAATGTGACTCCCTGACCATACAATGTGGCTTTTTGTTACAGAAGGGGGAGAAGGGGGAGCTCCTGGGAGAAGGGTAACATGAATGGCAGTGGAACCACATAAGAGGTGGGATGGAAAGAGGAGGCCAGGGAGAAGAGTTCATTCCAGAGCTAAGATATCCATCCCTAAGTGGTGGTGACCCTTACCTCTACCTCTCCTTCAGGGAACAGTCAGGTAGTGAGAAACAGGAAGCTTTCTCTGGGTAGAAATGTGCCTGCTGAATGATTAGAAAAATGAGGTTTCCTCCAAACACAACAGTATTAGGCTTCCTGATAATAAAATAGAGCACGGATTGGGCAGTCTTCTAGGATGCTTGTTTATTTGATTGGTTGGTTAATTGGTTGGTTGGTTGGTTTTGGGTTGGTTGGTTGGTTGTTCATTTGTTTATTTGGTTTATTTGGTTGGTTGATTTGGGGTTGGTTGGTTAGTTGGTTGGTTGGTTGATTGGTTAGTTGGTTGGTTGGTTGGTTGGTTAATTGGTTGTTTGGTTGGTTTGGGGTTGGTTGGTTGGTTGTTCATTTGTTTATTTGGTTTATTTGGTTGGTTGATTTTGGATTGGTTGGTTGGTTGGTTGGTTGGTTGGTTGGTTGATCCGTGTATTTGAGAGAGTATTTTGCTTTGTAACACAGGCTGGCCTTCAACTTCCAATGGCAATTCTCCTGCCTTAGGCCTGTGAAAGCTGAAACTTCAAGTTTGTGTTGGCATACCCAACTAAGATGAATGATCTTGAAGACAAGCACATGCTGCCCTGTTTAAGTGATAGGTTCAGATCACGGCACATCCAAGACTCAGATTCAGACCTCAGCTCTAACAGTTACTAAAGACTCAAACAAGTGGGCTGTCACCTTGGGACCTGCTCTGTCACCTTGGGACCTGCTCTGTCACCTTGGGACCTGCTCTGTCACTTAGAGGCTTAGAATTTTTGGAAGTGTTGTGAAAAGATTATCCTGGAAGAATGCAGGAAGTACACTTGCATATACCCCCACACGTGAAAGCCCCTCAGTAAATATTCTTAGCACTAATTTTAACAGTATATAATTTACAAATTATAATCAAGATGCCATGTGAGTTTAGAGAACTTAACACTACCTGTACCAGGTTCCACATATTCAACAATTAAAGGCACTGGAAATAGGAAAGGCATAGGATGAAAGATAAGACAAACATCTCCTGGATCAGAATATCTATAAAATAAAAGGAGAGTGTAAACAGACCAAGGTGGGCCCCAAGGGACTGGTCAACATGGTGAGTGCTTTGATCCCTCTCTTAAAAGTCCTTGTAGATTGTATCACAGTTATGGTTTCCATCTATAGCCTCCTCGATCTGGTTCACACAGAGAGCTTCTTAAGTGGAGAAATTAATTCATCGTTATGTCCCTCAGGCTTTTCCTAGTGCTGGGTGCATGGTTTAAAATAAGACACAAAGAGAAGGGAGTGGCCGATGGAAGTTTCATAAGCTCGCAAATAGTTGGGCAGCACAACTGTTTTTCAGAGCTCTCCTTGCAGCATACTGTGACGTAGGCTGCCTAGGAGAGAACCTCGGACACCCCAGGTGATCTATACAGTCGGAGTCAATCAGCCTTCCCCTTGCTTCCTATTAGCCATGTGATTAGGACTCTTGATGACCATTAATGTCAAGAATAAGTAGTCAGTCTGCTTAGGTGTGTCCCTGTGGGTAAGGCATTCACTCACTGGATACTTCCTTTTTCTAGCCAGTCAGTGTGGTACTTGCTAGAGATCTTTCAACCTCAGCATCCATATAATGGAAAGTCTCTTCCTTGGGCCTCCTTCCTTTCCAGAGAAATGGATAAGCAGAAAAAGGGGCTCCTCCAAGAGATCTTGACATATTTAGGATGATGTCATTCACTTTATCTCTGGGTGGAAGTGTCAAAATGTTTCCTTGCTCTGTTCACCTTTGCATTGTAGACCTCACATTCCAGTCAGCAAATTGGCGATTTCGGAATCCTATGACACCTACATCAATAGGAGTTTCCAGGTGACGAAAGAGATAATAAGTGAATGCAAAAGTAAAGGTAGGTGGCATTGTTAGGGACTGTACATTTAAACATATTTAGGTATGGGAACAGCTCTCCTTCATACTTGATGAACCAGTTGAGATGTCTAAATTTGCTTTGTCAAACTGTAATAGGAGAGAAATGTTTCCAAGCTCTCTTGCAGTTCAGTTTGTGATAATCTTTGAGGATCTAACATGGAAGTTATCACACCGGAACCCAGTAGATGATGGCATTAACACATTAAGTAAATTGGGATTGGTATTGTATCTAGTCACCTTGTACCTTATGGAGGGGATACTCAGTTGTAATCCCAGAAGTTCTATAGAATAATTCCATCCTGGTTTACCTACGATGATCCGGGGTGGGAACACCTACACACAAACTCACCCTCAGGAATGCATGCGTATAAGGTCTCTGCTGTCACCAGCCAAGAGCAGTGATGGGTGAGGCTCTAGCCTATTTGCATCTTCAAGAGTCTGGTCTCAAATAGTTGATGGCATGTAGGACCAACTGCTCACCATGAGTCTTAGGTTAATATATTTATACTCAGGGAGCAAAGAATGCAGCTTTATACACGCAGATGCTAACGGTGGGTAGCCATGGGCAACCGAGGAAGGATGATTCCCTCATTACAATTATTACTGATACGCTACTTTGAAGATACATAAAGCGTGCTCTCAGCTATGGGGTCTCCAGTGCCCACAGTTCTGCTGTGGTGACATTTATAACTGTTCTAGAGGGGCTGGCTCAGGGGGCCTGCCATCACAGTCGGCTTGTGTCTTGATTATGGTAATGGTTACACAGAGATATGGTGAGGACATCACCATAAACTGTATTCTCACACACAAAGAAGTGCTGATGAGTCTGGTGAGATCAGAATTATGACTCGTACCCATGTCCATTTCCATGGTTTTGATAGTAAACCACATCATAAAACATCAAATCATGGAGGAGGCTGGGTGAAGGGACCTGAGACCTCCTTACACCAGTAGGATAATTATTTCTACTTTTTCTTTTTAAAAATAATTTGTAGTTCTTTTTAAATTATCATACAGTGTATTAGATAGTATTAGGACATTTTCAAACAACATGTGTTTTAGTAGATTCTCCTGCCCAACCTATTTTATTGCAGTATCCAGGACCAAACCTAGAGCATTATGCATGCTGAAAATGCCCATCCGCTTAACTCCATCCCTCGACTTCCTTAGAGCTGTTAATTAATACATAACAATTGTACATATTCATACAGTGTGATTTTAATATATGCATATGCGATGTAGAGAGAGACAGCCACTGTAATGAACCTTTCTCATTTCCTAGGAAATAACATTCTGATTGTGGCCCACGCATCTTCCCTCGAAGCATGTACCTGCCAGCTCCAAGGTCTATCCCCGCAGAACTCCAAGGACTTCGTACAAATGGTCCGGAAGGTAATTCTGTCTTGCATTTATGGGGACAGTGGTGCTTTGTGTTTTTATAGCCCTTGGGCGACTGGCTGAAAGCTCATTTCCTCGAAGCAGAATTTTCTGCTGAGCTGGGAAGGCTGGGTTACTGATTAACTCAGCCAAGATGTATTAGGTGGAATTCTGTAAGGTATTTGATTAGAACTGTATAAAAGGAAGGTTTTTATGGAGGAAGCTGAAGAGAGGGCCCAGCAGGCTGACCAGGGAAGCAACAAGTGAGAACAACCAGGATGAAAGATAAAGTCAGGACCAAGGCAGGACCGAAGCCCCAGGAGGCTGGCCTATCTGGAGTCTTCTTCTTTCTACCTATATTTTTCATCAGTCACATCCCACACACACCTCTTCAGGTGAGGCAGCTGTCTTCTTTCCCTTCAAACAGAAATTCTAGTACAAACTCAATCACAGTGTTCTTATTTTTAAAAGAGGTTCACTTAGGCAAGTGTCCATCCTATTAGGCTGTAATCTGAGGGGGGTTGTGGGGAGGGTGGTTGGTTGTCTTGTTTATGACTGTGGCTCTGGACAGAGAACACAGAAGAAATAAACTTCAATCTTCTTCTCCCATGCTATTAGCCAGCAGTCTCTAATAATTGGGTAGAGGTGCTCACCGTTGGCCAAATCCTGTTCATCAATTTGAATGCTTAGCCTTACTGGTTCTATCTGTTTGGGATTGTTTGTTAAGTTTTGGAAGGTTTTACATTCCTGCCTGCATGCCCTGGAAACACTGAGTATCTGTGCCCGTACAAAGGTTGAGGCATTAACCCACGGTCTTCTGTTTTTCCTCCTCCCATGCTTTGACTTTCAGATCCCATACCTAGGCTTCTGTTCCTGTGAAGAATTGGGAGAAACTGGAATATGGCAACTGACAGACCCGCCCATCCTTCCCCTTACCCATGGACCTACTGGGGGCTTCAACTGGAGAGAGACCCTCCTGCAAGAATAAGCTGCCTGAGAGCTGGGAAGAATTGGCCTTTTGCAGATGAGTCCTCAGGATGTCCCGTAGCAGTGGGAAAGCCCACGCTGCATTCAAAGCAGACAGCTCAGAATCATTTAGTGTATTTCTTTTCATGCTTAGGGGACGGTGAGGTTGTGTCAATGAGAGAAAGTTGTGATTCAGAGGGAGAATTAAAAAAAAAAAAACAACAATCCATCTCTCTGGACTTGCCTAGCTACCAAGGCTTTGGAGAAGTGTCTTCCTAAGCTGAGCACCTGCTGCAGCAGAAACTACCATCCTCCTTCAGGCTATGCATGGCTAAAGAGCCTCATTCTTCTCCCAGAGAGCTGCTCCCTCCCTCGGGAGGCGTGCAAGAGGAAGGACCGTGTCTGGAATCCAACTGGGGAAGGGATAGTCTTTTGTACTCCATTTGCAAGTTAGGGAAAGCCACACTGAAGAGTGCTTTGATGGTTGTTAGGAACCATAAGAATAGTCCTGTGTCAGACAGCAGATTCTACCCTCAGCAGACTCCATTCACTGTCGTGCAAGGCACATTCACCCTGGTACCACCACTTGATCTGCAGAGCAGTCTGGCCCTTCATGCTTCTATCTGTGAAATGGGGAGAATAGCCCCTTTGCTCGCCCAAGCACGTTGAGATACTCAGGAGGAAACAAGAGAACAAGAGATGTGTGTTGAATGGGAGGTGGAGCTACTTGCAGAATTTTAACCAAGTTGAAATTACCCCTGTGATGGCCGGATGAACTGTGAAGTCCCCAAGCCTGCCTGAATACGGATGCCTGGATACGGATGCCTGAATACGGATGTGCGTTTCCACCCAGACTCTAGACTGTGTTAAGCAGTTAAGGAGATTGACATTTGGAAGGATGTATGTTGGATTCACTATTTGGATCAGAAAAAAAAAAAAAAGAACAAAAACAAAAAACTCCAGTGCAATACAGATATTTTTAGAAACTATACTGAGGGTCGTGTTGTTGGTCACATAGAGGCCACGTCCACTGTAGCAGAATCTCCATAGGTTAGCCAGTTTTAGGTTGTCTAGGAAGCCCAGGGACTAATGTGAATGGTGACAGTCACAACTACAATGCTTCTTTCGCTGCCCTCTTTGCTTTTCTGTGGTAATTTAAAACGGACGGGAGGGAGGACCACTTGAAGGAAGCTAGGGAGTCAGAGCCTATCTGTGGGCTCTCACCACACCTACTTCCTGTATTTAGAGAGAGTGTGTGTATTTAAAAGAAGAATAAATGACAATCAAACCCAAACGTCCCATATCGATGTCTATTTAATGTGTATCCCGATAGCCATTAGGGAGGGCCATAGACAGTAGCCCAGTTTGAGATGGTTCGTTGTGTAGCGTGTGTGTGTGTGTGTGTGTGTGTGTGTGTGTGTGTGTGAATTGAAACCCTGGCCACTGCAAAGGAACACCGATGTAAAACAAATGTGTCGTCGAAGCATTACATTGTAACACGCAGACACACACCTGTGCCTGGATGTGCACGTATGTCTGAGTCTTAGGTGTTCAGGTAAATGCATCCCTTTGAATGGGTTGTATGCCATTGTCCTTAATCCAATATAGACGGCATCCTGGGCACTTGTCTACAGAGACAGAGAGGGCAGAATCTGAAGTAACTTTCTGAAGAACTGAAGTGGAAAACAGAAAAGTTTAATTCTCCAAATTGCTTATCAAAATGGCTGGGTGATCTGAATTCAGTTAACATCTTATCGGACACTGGTCTATAAAAAGAATTAAAGATTGGGTCCAGCTGAGCAGTCTTGGGAGTCACACTGAATCTGTGTGTAGAGATAGAGACATCTGGATCGTCAGATTTCATATGCATACAAAAGGTCTCTGCTGGCAGTAGACCCTGAGTCGAGGCTAGCTCTGCTGGCAGTAGACCCTGAGTCGAGGCTAGCTCTGCTGGCAGTAGACCCTGAGTTGAGGCTAGCTCTTTTCAATCTGCCACTCATGCTAGTTCAATGATACCTGGGAGAAGGGATGGGTTAGGGATAGGGCAGGAAAAATAATAATAATAATAATAATAATAATAATAATAATAATAATTTTTTCATCACATGCCTCACCCAACACCCATTTTTTTCTTTTTTCTTTGGTAAGCATTGGAAAGCCATCTGAAATATTTCAGGGGAGATGAAATTAGTGGAAGGGTTTAATATGGCATTACAAGTCCAAACAGTGTCCTACTTCACCAAGTATGTACATGCTCTAGTATTATTCCCAGGTAGGACTTTGTCCCTGTGATTTCTGGGTGTCTGACTGGAATAATTGGTGCATGTTAATACACACACTGAGGCTGCCCTTTTCCCAGGCTCTTCTCGCTGCTGCTTGGCCTTGAGGGGCCCTTTGGTTCACCCTGGGGTCCCAGTAACATTCAGATGACAGTGTCTCTTTCCCTCTGCATTCAGATTCATGCAGCCTGAATGGCTCATTAAGTGGCCGTCTGACGGCTGAGAGGGGGTTATTTTTTTACCCTGTGATGAAAGGCTTGGGAGACTTTCTACTTCTTATTTTAATTATACTTTAACCAAAGAGTTGTTTTAAAGTAACCTTATATTTGAAAGATGATTTTGCAAATAAATAAATAAAAATAAAAATAGAAGAAGTATGCCTTCTGGAGCCTTGGGGCTTGGTAAATCGCTGATGATCATTTCCTCGCCAGTTCTGTTTGCAATCCGTGTAGATGGTATCCTGCTGTGTGTAGCACTGCCCTGGACGTCTCCTTTCCACTCTGCAGTGTGTATCCCTGTGAAAATGAACACTTATTTTATCTGATGTCATGGGGAACTCAGTGGCAACAGGAAGAGAAGGTCCTATCTCACTGCCTTTGTAGAAAACTTGGTTTCTGTGCTCCAAGAACAAAATTCCTCTGTAACCTAGGCGCTGGGTTTAATTTCAAAGCAGTGATGAATTGCTCTTTTGAATCTACTCTCAGTATATTCATGTGTTGGAATACAGATGAGCCTCCCACTAAGTTTCACAGGCATCGGCACAGTCAACTGTACCAAATCTGCACCAAGTTGGATAATGAGACTCCTGGAGATTTGCATTTAAATTGTCTAATCCGGCACATGCACGTGAGGAGAAAAAAAGGGGGGGGGTGTCTAGTCTGATGAGCCTGTGCTGTCAGCAGGCAGGGGACAACCTGACTTAACGTGTACTTAGGAGGTGTCCATGTCACAAAGGTGATGAGGGGTGGGGCTTTTCATCGTTAAACACTTCTAGAATTGGATTGGCTTTTGTAACTCTTCACCATTGGTTGCTGGGAGGGTGACTGTAGGCACTGCCTCTTAATGCAAAAGAAGTAGCTGGGCTGTTATATACATGTAGTATTAGGTTTGCTGTGTGTAGGTTCAAGATTTAGAGACATTAGTAGTCACAATATACAGTCAGCCCTCACAGATATTTGCCTGCTGCTCCTTAGCCACTGTTCTGTGCACAGAAATCTTGCAGGAACTGTTCACGGAACCCTGTATGTGATACATGTATTAAACGGAAACAATGTATACTGGTCCTTTGGTTGCCACTAAGATAAAAACAACATCCCAGAGCCTTTGACTTCTGCGTACACCACACTGAACCGGCCGTGTTAGGAAGGCATTGTTAGTCACTTTCTCACGCGTGAGACTTTTGTGTCTCTTTTTTCCTATATGATTTGGGTGTATTTATTTGGGGGGAAAAAGTTTGTAATTATAAGACTAGAAAACCACACCTAGTTGTACCGCCAAGTTCCTTGTACTCTCCCCCATGGCGTCCGCGCTTCCGTGGCCGGGAACCTGATCTTCCGAATAGATCTATGGCAGCGTGGTGATCAGTTCCTGTCCATTGACATGGTTCAGAGATGACTTAATAAAAAGAAACGGTGTCCTCAGTTGACCCAGCGCAACTACAGATTTAAGTCCTGAGTGTGGTCTCTTCCTGTTGTGTCTTCGCATGGTACTGTGAGCACTGTGACTGCGTGGGTGTTCACGAAGAGTGTGACTCTTCCAAGAGAGGGTCAGAGTGATGCTAGCTGCAAATGGAAAGGCGAGGAAACGCTTGCAGCCCCGTGGATCTTGGGCCCTTTCTGGTGAGGCATCCATTGGAAGAGCGAACTCTGCGATGCCTTCGGTTCAACCTAGGCAAACCGTGGGCCACCCTATACCTCTCAGTCAACGGATCCTAGGTTCAGGGCTAAGGCTCCTGGGACAAATACAAATAAACAAGAGAAAAGTAAACAAGTTTAACAGTTGTGCAGCATGGGGAACTTTATAAAGAAATCACCTTACAATCCTCAGTACGCAATGAGATCTAAGCACATACATGTATGTAGTTACTTATTGGTATTTGAGACAGAGACTCACATAGCTAGCCTTGAACTAGTTAAACCACTGAAACTGGCTTTAAATTCCTGACCCCCTGTCTCCGTGCCCCAAAGCTGGGATTGTAGGCACACACCACAACACAGGGCTAAAGCCTAAATGTTTTAATGCTAAATTTGAGGGCAAGTGGATGGTTGTAGAGAAATATGGTAGAGCAATGAATATTATTTTAGTGTAAGGATCTGCTGGCACTCGAACCACCTGCTTGGTTTCTCCACAGTGTCTCTTTAACATCAGAGACAAGTAGGCCTCCTTTTCCCAGTTGTTGCAATAGCATCTCCCACGAGAGAGTTCTGCTCTGCTTGGGAGAGAACGGGGCAGGTATTAGAAGTAACCTTCCCGCTGTCACTTGCAAACTCCTTTGTTTTATAATCCCCAGTTGTACCAAAGTGACATATTTGAGGGGGCCAGTTCTGAACCCCATTGGTATCATCAATCCCCACCAATGACCATTTCAAGAAGGTTTGGCGTGTCAGGCATCATCCATCAAGCAAGAATATGAAAGGCATGGGGGGAGGGGGAGGGGAAGCAAGAGGGAGCACAGATGGAGCCCAAGCTACATTCTACACTCACAGGCTCCATTTCTAAACTCTGTGTTAAGCTAATAAGATTTTAAAATAAACCCTGAAAGCAAATTTGTGCCCTGGACATGAATACAGATTTCCATCCTCATAGCCATCCACTGCCCTGGCAGGGTCCGCTTCCTGAGGAAACATGTCAGCCAGCGCTGGAGTCTGCACAAAAGACCAGGTTGTGTTTAGCCTTCTGGCTGCTTCTCAGCTGTTCTCTGCTTCAAAGATCCCTAGGCTCATTTTGCCCTTTTGTGTTGTTGCAAAAGCTGGCGCTACACATCCAGAAAGGACAGGGGGAAAAAAAATCAACCAGCATGCTTTGCATCTGCTTAAGCTGACCTCAGCAAAATGCGCTGCTTCTCCTGTTTGTGTGGGTTGGATTCGTTGTTTTATTCTTGTGTCAGGACCCTCAATCCCCCCCCCCCACTGAAAACATCTTCCTCTCAAAGAAAAAGAATATTGCATTTTCCAGAAATACACACATGGACCCCAGATGACTTGCTTCTGGCTAGGAAAATATGTCCTGGCTTAGTCAGCTTTTGGTTGTCCAGAAGGTCTATGAATCGGCAGGGGAAAGGCCAGTCTGTAGTAAGGATGATGTTTCCAGGAACCAAAGCTGGGTGTGGCACTGCCTCAGGCTGGTTGCTGCGTGCCTTCAACTCACCTCACCTAAGAATGAGCACAGAAAAGATCCTTTTTTCCTCCCTTATGTCTTATTCTTTTTAAATTTCTTCCTTCTTTTCTTTGGCCAGCACATTTTTAACAACCAGATTGGAAGTCAGGCAGTGGTGGTGCACACCTTTAACCCTAACACTTGGAAGGCAGAGGTAGGCAGATCTCTAAATGTTCAAGGCCAGCCTGGTCTACAGAGTGAGTTCCAGGACAGCTAAGGCCACACAGAGAAAGCCTGTACCCTCTACCACTACCACCACCAAAAATTTAAAAAGGAAAAATTAAAAATATTTTTTAAAAATTAAAAAAATAATAAAATGGGGAAAGGGATATAAAATACACTAATAATATCAAAATGTATCATATGAATACATAGATAACTGCTTTTTTTTTTCAAGACAAAATTGATTTTAGTGGGCTGTCTTGGAACTCACTCTGTAGACCAAGCTGGCCTTGGAACTTAAAGAGATCTATCTGCTTGCCTCTGCCTCCCATGTGCTGGGATTAAAGGCATGTACCACCACTTCCCTGCTAATCACAGCTTTTTAAAGGCTAAGATAAAACTCCTCGTGGATGGTTCCACTTGCCTGGAAATGTGAGGGGTAAGGAATGGAGGGCTCATTCCTACAGATACCTTGTCTCTCTTTTCCCTGTGAATGGGGTTTCATAAAAAGAGGATGAGTAGAATTCATGTGTTAGCTAGCTTCTGTGGGGATCTTGTTGTAATCATGATTGAGGTTGGGTCATTTGTTCAAGGTAGGCTCTCACCATGCAGCCTAGTCTGCCCTCAAACACTAATATCCTCTTGTTTCTACTTCCCAAGTACTGATGGTACAGTCATGGGCCACAAGCTGTGGCTGGTCCCACGTGGATTTTGTTTAGAAAGTAGCTTGACTGTACTACAGAGCAATCGTAATAAAAACTGCATGGTACTGGTACAGCGACAGACAGGTAGATCAATGGAATAGGATTGAAGACCCAGAAATGAATCCACACTCCTATGGTCACCTGATCTTTGACAAGGGAGCTAAAACCATCCAGTGGAAAAAAGACAGCATTTTCAACAAATGGTGCTGGCACAACTGGCGGTTATCATGTAAAAGAATGCAAATTGATCCATTCTTATCTCCTTGTACTAAGGTCAAGTCTAAGAGGTTTAAGGAACTCCACATAAAACCAGAGACACTGAAACTTATAGAGGAGAAAGTGGGGGAAAAGCCTCGAAGATATGGGCACTGGGGAAAATTTTCTGAATAGAAGAGCAATGGCTTGTATTGTAAGATCAAGAATTGACAAACAGGACCTCATAGAGTTGCAAAGCTTCTGTAAGGCAAAAGATACTGTCAATAAGACAAAAAGGCCACCAACAGATTGGGAAAGGATCTTTACCAATCCTAAATCAGATGGGGGACTAATATCCAATATATATAAAGAACTCAAGAAGGTGGACACTAGAAAATAAAATAACCCCTTTAAAAAATGGAGCACAGAACTAAACAAAGAATTCTCAACTGAGGAATACTGAATGGCTGAGAAGCACATGAAAAAATGTTCAACATCCTTAATCATTAGGGAAATGCAAATCAAAACAACCCTGAGATTCCACTTCACACCAGTAAGAATGACTAAGATCAAAAATTCAGGTGACAGCAGATGCTGGTGTGGATGTGGAGAAAGAGGAACATTCCTCCATTGTTGGTGGGATTGCAAGCTTGTACAACCACTCTGGAAATCAGTCTGGCGGTTCCTCAGAAAATTGGACATAGTACTACCAGAGGATCCTGCAATACCTCTCCTGGGCATATATCCAGAAGATGTTCCAACTGATAATAAGGACACATGCTCCACTATGTTCATAGCAGCCTTATTTATAATAGCCAGAAGCTGGAAAGAACCCAGATGTCCCTCAACAGAGGAATGAATACAGAAAATGTGGTACATATACACAATGGAGTACTACACAGCTATTAAAAAGAATGAATTTATGAAATTCCTAGGCAAATGGATGGATCTGGAGGGTATCATCCTGAGTGAGGTAACCCAATCACAAAAGAACTCATATAACATATACTCACTGATAAGTGGATATTAGCCCAAAAACTTAGAATACCCAATATACAATTTGCAAAACACATGAAACTCAAGAAGAATGAAGACCAAAGTGTGGACACTTCGCCCCTTCTTAGAATTAGGAACAAAGCATATATAGAAGGAGTTACAGAGATCAAGTGTGGAGCTGAGACAAAAGGATGGACCAACCAGTGGCTGCTGCAGCCGGGAATCTATCCCATAATCAGCCACCAAACACAGACACTATTGTATATGCCAGCAAGATATTGCTGAAAGGGCCCTGATATAGCTGTCTCGTGTGAGGCTATGCCAGTGCCTGGCAAACACAGAAGTGGATGCTCACAGTCAGCTATTATATGGAACACAGGGTTCCCAATGGAGTAGCTAGAGAAAGTACCCAAGGAGCTGAAGGAGTCTCCAACACTATAGGTGGAAGAACAATATGAACTAACCAGTACCCCCAGAGCTCGTGTCTCTAGATGCATATGTAGCAGAAGATGTCTTAGTCGGCCATCATTGGGAAGAAAGGCTCCTTGGTCATGCAAACTTTATATGCTCCAGTACAGGGGAACACCAGGGCCAAGAAGTGGGAGTGAGTGGGTAGGGGAGCAGGGCGGGGGGGTGGGGGAAGGTATAGGGGACTTTTGGGATAGCATTTGAAATGTAAATAAAGAAAATATCTAATAAAATTGGAAAAAAAATTTTTTAAAAGTTGCTTGAACGGCCCATAATTAAAATTGTGTTCATTTGATCTTGGTAATAATTTTGCAAGGTAAACAGACCAGGTGCTATGATGTTATTTTATGAAAGAAAGCAAGAAGGCCAATGAGATGTCTCCGTAGGGAAAGTGCTTGACAAAGTGCAGGTGATGAGGCGGGGCTCCATCCCTCTCATGTCTACTGTTATTCACGCTCTCTGCTGCGCCTGAGAAACATATTCTGGATCCAGAAGTGATTTCAAAGGCTGCTGGTCCAGCTTAGAAACCCCTACAGCACGATTTACAACAGTTCTTAAAGACTCCTACCCCAAGTGTGAATTAGTAGCAGTGACTGCTGGGAAACAGGCAATCCCACCAGTGTGTGTGGTTAGGAAAGGCCAGGGCTCTTCACAAGAGCATGAAAGGTCAACAAAAGAAGTGCAGGCCCTCTTAGAACTACTAAAAAAAAATCCCAGAGTGTTGGTTCATGGGGAAATCCCCTTTTGCCTTGACCATATGATGTCCATCTGTGGCCTACTTAATAGCTCTCTCTGACCTTTTTCACCTCCCACAACAGGAATGACAGGCAGTGGAGAGAGAGGTTGCTTTTTGTCTATCTACGATCTGGCCCTCTTCATCTTCCCATCCAATGTTAGTCTCTGGGAGTAATGTAACAAGACACAAAGACCTCATGAGATGGGAACCACAGTGACAAGTTGGTGGATACTCTCTTCTTGACCTTCTGTGGTCCTTGTAGAGAACTGTGGCCTTTTCCAGAATATGCCCCATCCAAACATGACTCTTTGGATAAGGATGCTTTTGAGCGCTGTAGGCACCTAAGAAGAAGCAGATAGAAATTATTAACAAGCAAATAAGTAGTCTCTGCCCACCCCATTACTAAAAAGCAGGCATCTGTGTATTAAGGTGCCCCCCTTTTCCAGGCCTCTGAGGATGCATTTACTGGAGGCACATTCAGGCCCTTCCCAGCCTCCGAGGGCTCCTGAGGAACTTCCTAAGACGCTTTATTAATCAGCGCTTCTTCTCTGTTCCTTCCCCACACATCCCTTACAGCTGTTGGGTGAGACTCACCATCCTTTTTAGTATATTGCAACCTCAGTAAAACTCCGAGGCTCGATGCTGAAAGGCAGTCTTAGAATTGTATGCTGAAACTTGCTTGCCCGCTGGTGCCTCCCATGCCCAAGTCCATATGAAATACACACAAAGACAAACTACTTCCTCTCTTCCCACTCTAGCCTTTGTTATTTGAGTCAAGTTAAGAACTTAGAAAAGTATGGGAGGAAACTGTTTCTTACTTTTGAGGCCTCTCACCTACAAGGTGCACGCGCGTGCGCGCGCGCGCGCACACACACACACACACACACTTCATTGCAGAACAGTTGAAGGTCCTCCCCTTGGCCATGATCACCCTGCCTTGTCATTTCTCTCCACTCACTGAATGGTCATAGTCTGTAATTCTTCCCCTTGGGGACACTTGTGGGCTGCAGGCTGAAGCACAGCTTATGAGTGGTTAGGAAGGACTTTGCAGACCACAAGGACATGTCATACACCAGCCCACTTTGCAGTATTTCCTTCAGAGACAGTACACTTTTTTTCCATTAATAAATTCATGTATTCACTTTACAGCCCTCTCTCAGCACCCCCTCTTCCCAGTCACCCCTCACACAGCCCCTCTCTCCATTGCCCCCTTTCCCTCTCCTCTGAGAAGAGGGAGACATCCCCTGGGTACCAAGATCCACAGACAGACAACAGTCAGAGACAACCCCACATCCCCTCTCTAGTTGTTGAGGGACCCTCAAGAAGACCAAGCTGTACATCTGCTACATGGGGGGGGGGGGGTAGGTCCAGCCCATGTATGCTCTTTGGTTGGTAGTTCAGTCTCTGGGAGCTCCCAAGGGCCTAAGTTCTGTTAGTCTTCCTGTGGCATTCCTATCCCCTTGTGTCCCTCAGTCCTTCCCCCAACTCTTCTACAAGACTCCCCATGTTCCATCTAATGTTTGGCCGTGGGTCTCTGAATCTGTTTTGGTCAGCTGCTGGGTGGAACCCCTCAGTGGACAGTTATGCTAGGCCCCTGTCTGTAAGCATAACAGAGAGAGCAGTATTAATAGTGTCATGGATTGGTTTTTGCCCATAGGATGGGTCTCAAGTTGGATTGGCCCTCAGTCTCCGCTCTCTCTCAGGGACAGTTCTTAATCTCTGAGACCAATGGACTCATGCAGTATTAAACAAAGTTTTATTGTTGTTTAAAGATTCTTTGCATTTTAAATTATCTGTATACATGTGTTCTCTCTCTCTCTCTCTCTCTCTCTCTCTCTCTCTCTCTCTGTGTGTGTGTGTGTGTGTGTGTATACATGTGTACATATAGGTGAATGTGTCTGTGGACTCCAGAAGAGGACATCAGATCTCCCTACAGCTAGAGTAACATGCTCATGGCTTCAGACACACAGCCGATCAAAGCTAGACTAGCATGGTGTGGTAACTAGAGTGCTGTCCATTTAAATCTTGGAGATCAGGGAAACAGCTAGGGCAGAACTGGAGATGACAGTGACCGCCATGTCCCATTCCCAATAGCCTGTGTAGAGCAGCTAAGCACCATGACCCAAAGACTCCCCAACCAACACAAATCAGCTGCAGACTGAGGTCAAAGTGCAGCAGCCAACCAGGGACATTCCATATTTAAATAGAACAGTAAGATCTCCTTTAATGCTCTAGAAGAATTATGTCAAGCATCATGCCCGGCTCCATGTTAGACTTTAGAATGGAAAGATTAGTGTTGGGGCTGAAGAGATGGGTCAGACACTAGGAGAACTGAATGCTTTTCCGGAGTATCTGGGTTCTATTCCCCGCATCTAATGAGAGATAACAACTCTGAAACTTCCAGGGGGTCTGATACTGCCTTCTGGCCTCTGTGGGCACCAACAACACAAGAAGTACACAGACATACATGCAGGCACAACACTCATGTATACAAAAATAAATTATTTTTTAAGAAAGAATAGTGTTTCTCAAGCAGAGAGTCCATTCAGCCATCTATTCACTCATGACAACCTAGTCCAAATGAAATAGTCTATCTCAGTGAATGAGGGAAATGAACCAAAGTTGTCTATTTGCATATTTTAAACTCTCATCATAACACATTTTTCTTAAAAATGAACAAGCAGAGAAGGGACTTTTGTGTCATGTCTGATCATCTTAGTGAGGCATATAAGAGATGTTGGATGCATAGAGAGAGGAGAGGGAGTGTGCACAGATGGGGAGATTAGTAAGATAGACAAGTAGATAAATGGGAAGATTCCAAAGTGAATGAGTGAATCAATACATCTAATAACCACTAGATATTGTTGTCCATGTCAGAAATACAAAATAGCCATGAAGGTTGGACAAAAAATTACATAGCTATTATTTGCTTAGTAAAGTAGAAAAGCTAAAAACAATGTCCAGACAGGGACATTTAATCTTTCCTGCCCTCTCTCTTCCCCAGAGCCTCAATGTCATCACTTACCATTGCTACCCACTTGTGGCTGAGCAGTGTTTGTCACCAACACCTCGTTCACACCTCTCCACAATGGATAGGACACCTGTGGTCCCCAAGATGTTCCACCAGGAGGTGTTTTAGGGGCAGCTAACTAAGAGGGGGCTCAGAGGAGGTGGAGGAGGTGACACACTCAAGGTCACAGAGCTACAGCCTCCCCCCACCCCTTCAAAAGCCTGTGTGTACTTTAGAACCTACAGGAAGCTGTCAGAGACTCCCTCCGTTCAGCACAGCCAGCATGTGGTGCGGAGCTCTCAGTTTTCTGTTCTGGGTGCCGGTGCAAGGTAAGGACTTAGAGTAACTGGGTATTTTTGCTCGGCTGACTTCTGTCAGCCAACTGTGTTCTTGGAGGTCCTACTCTGGAAGATAACTCAGGTAACTTTGCTAATACTTCTCTGGCTGTTCTCAACCCACATGTCCAAGGGCAGTTACTCTGTCTCTTCTGCCTCTTACTGAACCTCTCTTCGGGGTGTAGGGACAGCATGGTGTGCACCTGTGGAGTCTGTTGTGACAAAGTGTAACCAGCGTCCTGAGTCTTTCTTTTGAAGGTTTATCAGTTGAAGGACATTCGTTTCAGATTCCAAAATGTCCTTGATGTAGATGTCTTTGTCAAATATCCTAATTTCTCTAAAATTCAGTTTTTGCATTTTTAGCCCTGGCCATCCTGGAACTCACTCTATAGATCAGGCTGGTCTCAAACTCACAGAGATCCACCTACCTCTGCCTCCCGAGTACTGGGATCCAAGGCGTGCGCCACTGCCATTCGACTCAGTTTTTTTTTTCATCTTTAGATGAGGATGTTAATAAATGTTTGACTGTCAAACTCCTCATTATAAGAATATCTCAAATTTACAAACTCTTTGGAAGTAATGAGGTATTAATCAATTCTAATTTAGTTCAGAGAAATAAGAAAATAGTGAAAACTCTTTACTTTTAAACATTTGTATATTATTCTATGTGTATGAGTGTTGTGCCTGCCCGGGTGTGTGTGCCATGTGTATGCACTGTCCGAGGGGGTCAGAGGACAGAGTTGGATCTTTTGGAGCTGGAGTTATCCAGATGGCCATGAGCTGCCATGTGGGTGCTGGGAATGAGCTGGAGTCCTCTGTCAGACCAGCAAGTGTCCTTAACCATTGAGCCATCTCTCTGGCCCCGAAAGCTACTTGTTTTGTAGAAATCAGTTATATTTCACATTTTGCTAAAATTTGGTCTTTAGAGCTTAATTCTACTGTCATATTACGAAAATTAGAGGAAGATACAGTGACCCTTTAAGCTTGGGTAAAATTATTCCTACCTGAGTGTGGGGTAAGAATGAGGGACCATTTCCTGGTGTCCTAAGTCTCTGATGGTCCTTGTGTCCGACATATAGGAAGGGACCATGCACAGAGCCACTGCTCAGCTTCAAATGCTTGTTTGTTTCCAAATAGTAACTCTCCTGGTCTATGTCAGGAAACACACCTGCCCCTCTTGTCTGTGTTCATTTCAGAATGGCAGCTGAGGGACTCGATTTGAGGTGGGGCGGGGGGAGGGGGCAGAGGGGAAGGGGAGTGGCAGGATTTTTTATTTTGCATGTTTTTTCAATTCCCTGAGCTCTATACTTAAATTAGTGCCTTCCTTTCTGTTCTCTGTACCCTGAGGCACTTAACAAGGATTCTGTTTTGGTAATGAGTAAAATTAGTTTCTTCAGTAAGTGGCTTAAAGAGCAGCTAACGCATTCTGACTGGGTGCCTTTAGACGGCCAAAATTAGTACAATTTCAATTACTCCAAGATTTAAAACCTTCAGCTGACCTTAATTTTTTCGTCCTTCAAACATTTCCCATATTAAAAAAAAAATATGCCCCATGAGATTTTTTAAATAAACAGCAAAATAACCCTATCTTAAGATGAATCAAATCTGAGCAGCAGACGGAGCACATCTGGAACATTAGCATTTAGAGCAGGAGGCTCACCATGAGTTCAAGACCAGTCTAGGCTACACAGTGGATTTAAGTAAACGCAATGCAGCATAGCAAGACCCTGTCTCCAAAAAATAAGAAAACCAAAAGACAAGCTTAGGCAAGTCGACTAGAATATGCAACTCGCTTGTGATTATATGAAGAGAAAAAATATTTATCACGTCATGCACAGTGCTGGACAAATTGTTAAGTATACTTATTCCTAGAGAAAATGCCAAGGTAGATACTGGTATCTTCAATCTGTACAGGAGAAACACTGAGGTTAGAGGAAGTTAAATAACCTGACGGGTTTTCACATCTGGTAAAGAGGAAGTAAATATCAACCTATGAAGAACCCAGTAAATAGTAGATCTCATGGAACCTTCAATTTGTGTGTATGTGTGTGTCTGTGTGTATGTCTGTCTGTGTGTATGTCTGTGCGTACACGCACATTCACCATTGAGATGTCATGGAAAGTACATTCTGTTTTTAAGTATTTCTTTTGTCCCTTTTAATTACGTGTATATACACACAGGTGTGTGTGTGTGTGTGTGTGTGTGTGTGTGTGTGTGTGTGTGTGTGTATGCTGGTGCCTGCTGAGGCCAGAGCCATCAGATCCCCTTGGAGCTGGAGTCACAGGTGTTTATGAGCCACCTGATGCTGGGCTGGGAACTCAGGCTAGGGTCCTCTGCAAGAATAGTGTTCTCTTAACCGCTGAGCTATCTCTCCAACCCGAGAACTTATGGTGGATGAAAACTGGGAGGGTTGTAGTGCCTTAGACATTCTGAAAGATTCAATATTGAAAGAACCCAAACTGAAAATCCATCCATGCTCAGGACACAGTGGGGTTTGAACAGCTGCTGCTGACATTGACCTACACCTGCCCCTCCTAGTCCTGGGTGCTTTCTTGCCAACGCGAAAGCACCAAAATATCTACTTTGACCCACCTGTAAATTGTTAACCGCCTTTAGCAAATAAGGCAGTAGGAAAATCACTTTGGGGGCTTCTAAGGCTGCCAGAGATTTGCAGACAAAAGAATTTCACGGTCATGGACCACGCCCCTCTTTCAAGGCTCCTGGAATCAAAACTCTAGGATGGATAAAATATAACACAAATGAGTCTTTTTTTTTTCTTTCCAAAAGTCATTCTCCTCTCATTTACACTGTAGACAATGAAAAGACTGACCCGGGCAGAATTCCGCCCCTCTTTTGTAGCTGCAGGAAGGTAGGGCCTCTGCAAGCCAGAGAATTCCTTCTTCTCTTGCATCAAGTCAGCCTCTTTGTGACAATCTGGAAAATGATTTGATTTTGACAAGGATAATTTATTTTCACATCTGTAGTTTTCTCTGCCGATTCTAAAAATAATGCAAAGTCTCTTTTGTAATGTTCTTCACTGAAGTGCATTTCTGCCTAAGTCTGCACAAGAGCCATGGAAACAGGGCTCCAGTCTGAGAATTCGCTCTGTATTTAGCCTTACTTCAGTTGCAGTCTCTATTGTTCCATGTCATAATTACAGAGGAAAATTAGAGTTCCATTAAAGTATTTATCTCTGACCATTTACATTTGTCTCTTTTGCCCATTAATTCAACTAGTATCTTAAAAACTTAACTTTGTTCTAGTCCCTGAGAATGTATAGTGAATGGATGCCACGGTCAC
Source organism: Mus minutoides (assembly GCA_902729485.2). NCBI lineage: Eukaryota > Metazoa > Chordata > Mammalia > Rodentia > Muridae > Mus > Mus minutoides. Next base: position 23,564 of record LR749545.1, read on the forward strand.
TCCAGTCACCCTGCTTCCAGCCACTTGTAGCCAACCTGTCAATGAGAAGCACCCATAACCACACACGTGCAAAGGAACTCACTAAGGGATATAGTCAAAACCATTAGAAGCCTTTGGGTGTCTAGAAAAGAGGGCAGGTCAGTTGGAAGGGAAGGAGGTGAAGGTCTGTTTTTAAGTTTGGTGTGTGTGTGTGTGTGTGTGTGTGTGTGTGTGTGTGTGATGCATGCCCATGTGTATTTGTGTGCACATGTGTGTGCCACTATGTGTGTGCATGTGTGTGGAAGCCCAAGTTTGATACTGAGAATTTTCCTTGATTATTCTCCAGTTATTCATTTTGAGGCAGGGTCTCTCTCCATCAAACCTAGAGCTTGCCAAGTTGGCTAACCCCACTAGCCAGCTTGCTGCAGGATCCTCTGTCTCTGCCTCCTGAGTGAGAGTGAACTGCAAATGAGCCATCCCTAAGCCCCACCAAGTGTTCATGTGGGCTCTAGGGATCCAAACATCCATCCTCTGGCTCGCTCAGCATGCGCTCTCACCACGGAGCAGGGCTCACGAAAACTTCTACTTGGAAGTTTGGGCAAAAGTTGCAACCTATGGGGTGGAGTCTCCTTAAGGAGAGTCTTGGAGGAGACAAGAACAATGGGGCAACAGTGGCTTTGCAGCCAGAATCTTCCAGGATCCAACAAGTATCTCTTCACTTGGAGTATCTGGGAGGTGCATCAGCCAGTGAGACAGGTATGAGAAAAATCATCAGAAATTTTAGCCTGATTCCTACAAACAATAGGAGCCATAGGAAATACTTTTAAATATTCCTCGTTTATCATTAAAATTCATATGTATGTGGGGTGTGGGCATTGGGTGCTGGTGCCAGTGAAGGCCAAAAGTGTCAGATTCCCTTGGAACTGTTAACTACTGAGTGTGGGATCTGGAAACTGAACTCGGGCTCTCTGCAAGAACAGAACTGTTCTTCTCTAATTATTATTATTATTTTATTTTATTTTAAGACTATGGGTGTTTTTTCTGCATGTATGCCTGTATACCCATATGCATTCCTGGGATCCTCAGAAGCCAAAGAGGACATTGGCTTCCTTGGAACTGGAGTTACAGGCCATTGTGAGCCACCTGTAGGTGATGTGAGTCAAACTGTCCTCTAGAAGAGCAGCAAATGTTCCTATCTGCTGAGCCATCTCTCCAGCACTAGGAAATATTTTAAATGAAGGCAGAAGCACACTGTCTTTAAAATTTTGTCATTCTGAAAGAATGTTGTAATGGTCCAACAAGAAGCAATGAGGGCCTGAACCAAGGCCACACCCGAGATGGGAGAAAGAGAGGTATGTTGATTAAATCAGTATTTGGGAGAGAGGAAAGGCTAGTGTATAGTTGGTCAAATGTCTGGGATGCCATGGCTGATGACCACATTAACTAATGTAAGAAAACAGTAGAGTTGAGCCTGTGGCATATCTGTGCTAGTTATGAGAGCAGGAGAGACACTGGGGACAGGAGAGATCACAGATTCCAATCAGACATGGAGACACACAGCAGACCCTCATTCCAACTGGACATGGGGAGACAGGGCAGATCCAGATTACTACCAGACGTGGAGAGACACGGGGATAGGACATATCCAGATTCCCACTGGACATAGAGAGACATGGGTAACAGACAGATCCAGATTCCACCTGGACATGCTGAGTTTGGTTTTGAATTTATTATATGCAACAGTTTGGCATTAAGTCAACTTTTAAAAAAAAGAGTATTTTCATTATTTTTTTACTCTCTCTGATATATAATGATATATAAACTCTCTCTAATACCTTTACTTATATAAAGGTAAAGAACACACACACACACACACACACACACACACACAGCAACTCCCAGTAACCTTGGGAGAGACCGAGGATTCTTAAGGAGGCATTGGCTTACCCTGTGTGTGCTGCTTAGCTTCTGTGTGCTTCAGGAGCTGGTGTGACTGCCACCCACCCTTTGCTTGAAAGTTGGTCATGAATGTTTTGGTGAGAAGCTATCCTCGGAAAGGAACATGGGTTATTTCTTTGTTTTTGTGCATGGTGTGTGTGTGTGTGTGTGTGTGTGTGTGTGTGTGTGTGTGCTAGTACATACAATACAGAGGTGAGTAGAGAGCCCTGGTTATCCTCCTCTATTGTTTTCTTTTTCTCCTTCATTCTCTTGAGATGGGGTCTCCATTAAAACTAAAGCCCACTCTTTTAGACTAGCTATCAGCTACCTCCAGGGATCTGCCTGTCTCTGACTCCTACAACACTCACGTTACAAGCACACAGAGAGACATGCGTGGCTTTTCTTTTTATGTGTGTGCTGGGGATTTGAACTCAGGTCCTCATGCTTGCAGAGCATGTGCTCTTACCCACTGAGCCATCTTCCAAGTCCAGGACCGTTATGTTAACTATGCGAGGAAAGAGATGAGGAAGAGCCCAGGCTCCATTCCTGTACAGCCATGCATGATATAGTGCCGGCTTGGTCTATAGTGTACATCACATACTACAGCTCCACGAGATTACCATACAGTCTGAGTATGTAGCAAGCCACACTCTCCAAGTTTGTGTAAATACAAAGTACAGTGAATAAAAGGGGGGAAGGGGGGCCTGTGGGAGGGCTCAGTGGGTTTAAGGAGAAAACCAACTCCCACAAGCTGTTCTCTGATCTCCACATGTGCACTGTGGTGTACTCACTGAAATCCATACAGAAACACACATAGATAGATAGATAGATAGATAGATAGATAGATAGATATACATAAATAGATACATAGATACATAGAAAGATGATAGATAGATGATAGGTAGATAGATAGATAGATAGATCATACATAGATATATAGATAGATTTTTTTTAAAGAAAAAAAGTCAGCACACAGGGCCACCTTCAGCACTGTGAAAATAAGTGTAGTTTGTGGCATTTGCATAGTGATGAAATCTAATCGCACAGACCTTAAGATATGGGCTCAAAAAAAAAAAAGGCTCCATAACACATGGCCATTAGTGACTGCATGTATCCAGTAACTCACACAGTCAACACAACCTAAGTAGATGGTGAGACCTTACAGCCATTCAATGCCAAACTCCGTGTAGGACTGAACCTTTCATTTCCCTGTCTAAACACCTGGACCCGACAGCCCCCCCCCCATCCTGACATAAACAGGGAGAAGTGGGAAGTTGACCCGTGGCACGTGGGGCTTGAGAAAAGTTAAGGGTGAGAGAGAATATTGTCAGTATAGCTTCAGCATCTATGGAGAGGAAGTGGTAAGAAAAAAAAAAAAACCCGCACCTCGTTGCTCTGACAACAGGTGAAAGTTTGACTCCAAAGTTAGGTGAAGAAAAGTGAGAAGAAAGATAAGCTTCCCACTGAGCTCCCCGCCCCACCCCGTGCGCAGAGGACTGCGGATGTCTTTTCCTTGGAGGACTTCTCCCTCCAGACTCCGCACAGCGTCTTCCTCTTGCATCCTTCAACAGACCGAGGCGTCCGGAGTAATGTTTAAATGTGACAGTTAAGAGCAAAGCTGGGTGGGCCTGTGGCTTTACAGTGGACTAGTCTTCCTTTCTACACCAGTTTCCTGCTGCAGGATCAAACGTGGGGCAGACATTAAGACTGGTAAAACCCAGAGCAAGGAGTGGTGGGACAGCTCAAGCTCCGCCCCTGGATCACCGATCACCGTATGCATCTGTGGCACCAACAGATGTGGTGAGTCTGACCAGCAGCCACATACTAAGTTCTCAGCAGCAAGAACAACTACTACTAACTTGAGGGTGAAAAAATGCTTTCGCCTGTGCTAAAAGCCACGGTACAGTTTGTCTCAATCTAAAGACATTGTAAGAGTCTCCCGGCTCTGTTTAATTCATGAGCAGGAGATTACTTCCCAGGAGGAAACCCGAGCAGAATTCTGGCAAGAGACCTCATTGCCTGTTTTTGAAAACACAGATGCTTTGATTTCTTAGTTACTTAGTAATTGAAGCCGAGGTCTGTGGCATGCTAGACCTGTATTCTACCTCTGGAACTGGGTTTCAGCTCATCAATCACTCAATCTCTCTCAGTCTATCTCTGTCTGTCTGTCTGTCTGTCTCTCTCTCTCTCTCTCTCTGTATATGTATACACATATTTAAGTATGTGTATACACATATGTGTATGGGGGTGTGTACATGTGTGTGCAAGCCAGAGGTGAACATTGCGTGTATTCAACATTGGTCTCTACCGTGTTTTGTTGTTTTGTTTTGTTTTGTTCTGTTTTAGACAGGATCTTTCTTTGAACCTGGAGCTCATCTATTCTGCTAGACTGGCTGGCCAGCAAGCCCCAGGGTCCTCCTGTCTCCACCTCCACTGCACTGAGATTGGAGATGAACACTCTACACTTGTATACTTTTCATGGGTCCAAGCCATCTATCTCTCCAGCATCACCAGTGATTAATGTTATTTGTCCACATTGGCTGATGGTACAGATGTTTGTTGATTAGAACTAAAACAAACTGTTTCCCCACGAAAGTCAGTGTGAAAGCAACATAAAAATTTCTGGGCTGTTATTGCTACAGCCTACATGGAAATTAAAGGCTAGGGCTGGAAGCAAGAACATAGGCTCTACTAATCGAATCTTCAGCATTTGGGAATCCTCCCAGAGCATTTTTCCTGGTGCTTAAAATTTATCTCAAGGATCCTGGGTATGGTGGCTCATGTCTACGATCCCAACACTTAGAAGGCTGAGGCAACAGGATCAGAAGCTCAGAGCCAGCTTGGACTGTATAGTGAGGTCAAGGCCAGTCTGGGCGACATGAGACATTAGGAGGAAAAAGAAGAAGATCCTTCCCACAGCGTGTATATCAAAAGGAAATAAACTTCCTTCCTTTTTTCATTTTTAGGTTGTAAGATAGGGCTGTAAAACATTTGCTGTTCATAATTTATAAGTATAGTGTTCTTCTGGTTGATAGATTTTACACCATCTTGGGTAAGAATTATATTATGTCAAAGCAAAACAATTTTGTTTAAAATGTGAAGCGGTGCTGATAAATGTGCCAATTCAGGAAAAAAAACCGTTTACTCTTCCTTTATTTTCTTTCTGGGACAATAAATCTGTCACTGCACAGAATCAGTTCATCATTCTCTGGGGGCAGGGTGTGATTCGGAGAAACTGGACTCATACATTTGCTAGAGGAACCCCTCTGTGGTAGAAGCTATCTGGGGTGGATTTATCTACTCCAGTGGCCAACAGGCCCCAAAAGTCACCAAAGCACCATGGATTACCGGTGTGTGTGTGTGTGTGTGTGTGTGTGTGTGTGTGTGTGTATGTGTATGTATCTGTCTGTCTGTGTGTGTATATCTATCTGTTTGTCTGTCTGTGCACGTATGTATTGGTGTGTGTGTGTGTGTCTGTGTGTGCGAGAGAGAGAGAGAGAGAAAGAGAGAGAGAGGGAGAGAGAGAGAGAGAGAGAGAGAGAGAGAGAGAGAGAGATTGAACTGAACCCAGGGCTAGAGAGCACTTTACCACTCAGCAATATCAGGAACTGCAACCCACCCACCCCCAACACACACACAGACACACACACACACACACACACACACACACACACACACAGAGGCCATGTAATACCTGAACTTGTAAATCACTCATTTTATAAACTGACGCCACGAGTGCTGTGTTCAGGGTTCATCACTATAATAGGTCTATGTCAGTCACTACAGAAGTGTGCACTGAAGTCTATACCTGATTCCAGCCCTATGGCCTCTGTGACCTTGAGCCAGATGGGGTCACTCATCTGTAAACTGAGCAACAGATCTTTTCTTTGGGGCCAGGTGATGGCTTTTGCTGCCAGGGCACTTGCTACCAGGTTTGACAGCCTAGATTCGATCGTGGGGCTTGCTTGGCAGAAGGAGAGAACCGAGTGTCTGGGCTGGTCTTCTTCCCGCGCTACCTCACACGCACATGTGCCCTGCCTGACCTCCCCCCATCTCTCCCTCCGCAGCAGCCTTTCTGAACATGGAGACCATCACGGTAGAGGAAGGCCAGACGCTCACCCTAACTTGTGTTACTTCTCTGACAAAAAACGCCTCTCTCCAGTGGCTGGCACCCTCAGGGTTCACCATTTTTTTAAATCAGCATCCTGGTAAGTGGGGTTGTGGGAAGAAAATGACAAGCCTCAACCGAAGGGATTTCCAACTGGTGCAGGTTAGTGGGACGGAAGGCTCACATGAGTCACCCAAAAGGTGACAGGCCACCCACTGTTACACATAACTCACACCTCGGAGGCCTGTTATGTGACACAGGGCTGCTTTGGGGGAGACAGGAAGTCTGAAATGGAAACCCCATTAGAAAGGTTGTTAAAGGGGGCTCACATTACAAAGCACCTTTCCACGCCAACATCCCACCCCCGCATCACTTTTTGACTCTCAGTGACCAGGAAACACCCACAGCAAAGCCATAGGCAGGCAGCAGGCTCCTCGGTGGACCTTCCTGGTGGCGCTGACACATCCCCGCCTGTCCAGAACCAGGTGCAAAGCCACATTCCCGAGCACCTCCTCTTCCCCTGTTGGACTTCAGACCAAGATTTCTGGGCAGTGGCCATTGACAGGATATACAGCAGTCATGAGGGCAGCCAGGCCTTTCTCTGGGCCACATATAAAGTGTATGGTGCATGCTTGAGATAGAGAGAGAGGGACAAACTTCACACATCGCTGGATGTAGACCATGGACAGGAATTTACCAAAGACTCTTTCATAATGAGGCCATTAGATATCTCTAATGCCCCTAGATGTCAAGTACTTGAGAAAACCAGAACCCGTTTATGTTCACAGAGCCCTTCCCCTATAGATATGCTTTGTCGATACTGTTTAATTGATGGAGTAAATATAAAATAGTCAAATAGATTGTCGCAAGCTTTATCGGCTTTACTCAATGGTACAGCCCAGCAGACTAAGAAGATAGTAGCTGAGAAAAGTTGTGGAGAAGTGAAGTTTGAGTAGGAATTGTTCTTTCAAAAACTTTTCTTCTGTTCTTTCTCTTTGGGAGAATGAGAAGTTAGATATCCTGAGGTTTCTTCAGCAAACCCCCTTGATCCACACAGAAGACTCACCAGGTGAGGGTCTCCACACCCTCTGGCTGGCATTTGGTAGTCTCTGAGAACTGTTGGAGTTGTCACGAGTGTGGTGCCTCCCAGCTCTGGGATCTGGAAGGTAGTGACCAAGCAGGAACCCGCCTCTTGCTGCAGTCCCAGTACAAAGAAATCTCGGTGCCATTGTCAGCCAAGATAAGGCTGCAAACCCGGAGTGCTAGCCCAAGAGGCATCAGGTCCCTAAAGGCACAGGCATCCTCAGGCTTTAACCCAGCCCAGGTTTAACTCTGTCTACGCTGTGCAAATTATGCACCTTTAACAGATGAAAAAGTAAATCAACAAACTCACTCTTTCCAGAGCCTCTGCTTTGCCCTGGAAGCTTTTACTTCATGTGAAATTCCCAGGTTAGGTGGCAAAATAAGATGGAGAGGAACCCTCTGTGCTGGGTTAGCGATGTCTGAGCTGGCTTTTTTGTACTACTGGCCAAATCCCTCGAAGGACTCTGCTAAAATCCACAGGAATCTTCAAATAGTAACAAACATTTTTTTAAATTAAAAATTGAAGGCACTCAGCTGGTGAATTTCTCTTCTACAGCTGACATTTATTGTGACAAGACAAACCACGGGTATACATCAGGTTTCAAAGAAGCAAATCACAGCAGGGCATTCATTAAAGCAATGGAACCCAGGCGTTGGGGCACATCCTTTTAATCTGGGCACTGGGAGGTAGAGGCAGGTACTCCTGTGAATGAGTTTTCCTCATAAGAACTTCTTTTTTGCCTCTTGTACAGCTTTAAAAAGCTCCAAATACCAGCTTCTTCACCATTCGGCTACACAACTCTCCATTAGTGTGTCCAATGTAACTCTCCGAGAGGAAGGTGTGTACACATGCTTACACTACGGGAGTTCTGTGAAGACGAAGCAAGTGAGAGTGACTGTGTTAGGTATGTTCCCAGCAGGGCAACTCCCTAGGGACAGGATATAAGGATAGATGAAATGCACGTTATATTTATTTATTTATTACTTATTTTTATCTTAAAAACCTTATTCGAGGATTAGCATTGCCATGGGGCTCACACCCAAGTCAGAAGACAACTTGCAGGAATCCATTTCTTCCTCCCACCATATATATCTTGGGGATTAAACTTAGAGACTTGTAGCATGAACTTTGCTCTGTTCAGACACTTCCCCCAGCCCACTTTGAAGTTACAATGAATCATTAATAAGATTTATTTTATTTTTAATTATGTGTCTGTGTCTATGTGAGGATAAAGGGTAGGTGTCCAGACAAGCCAGAAGATGTCCAAACAACTAAACAGCTCCCAGGGGCGCTGATGGGTGATTGTGAGCCACCCAACATGGGTGCTACAAACCAAACACAGGTCCCAAACTCTCTCTTATCCACGGAGCCACCCCTCCAACTCCACGATGTACCATTTTTAAACTTAGTATTTTAATTTAAAAAGTTTTGCCTGTAACAGGAGCTTCTGAGGGCATGTCTGCCATCTTTTATTGAAAGAAAACTAAAGAGACCTGTGTGTATGTGTGTGTGTGTGTGTGTGTGTGTGTGTGTGTGTGTGTGAAGCTCTAGATTCAAAAGTAAATTAATACATTTGCCTGGGGCATCAACTAGGTTTTGTTTGTTTTCAGGAAACTAAACAGAAGTAATATTCGTGTTTTATAGGTTGTGATTATGTGCCAGTCACCATATGAGACTCTAGAGAATCAAAGACACAGGCATGATCTCTACCCTTAAGGAGTTTTCCAGCTGTTTATTTCTACCACTGGGCAACATCCCCAGCCACCCTGGTTAAGACAGCTTCTGGGCTGCTGTAACACCGTACATGCCCCCACCCCCATCACAACACTCAGCACGGGATCATTTCTGCCTTTCTTCAGATGTTACTAAGGATTGAGCCCAGAGCTCTGAGCATGATGAACACTTGTTCTGCCCTGAGCCATTGTTCTGAGTCCCACTGCAGGCTCCTCTAACTGAGCAGTGCTGGACCCTTTAATACAGTTCCTCACATTGTGATGACCCCCCAACCACTAAATTATTTTTGTTGCTACTTCATAACTGTAACTCTGATGTTATGAAACGTAGTGTTTATATCTGTGTTTTCTGATGGTCTTAGGCAACTGACCCTTGGGATAGGGTTGTCCAACCCCTAAAGGGGTCGTGACCCACAGGTTGAGAATTGCTGTTCTAACTAAGAGCATAGGATCTAAATCCACAGCCATACTATTAGTCCCTCGAAAGGTCTCTCTTTCCCATCTCTGTGGTGTCAACAAGTAACACGGAGCCTGCCTAGACTCAGTCAGTTCTTCCCCTGTGACTGCATGGATTCAGTAAATGCTCACAAGTGCAGTTCTCCATGAAAACAAAAGTAGAGTTGGAAAAAGGAAGTATGCCCAGCTGAAAATGATTTCTGGGGAAGAAGTACAAAGAGAAAAGACCAGAGGGTCCTTGAGAACAGAAATGTTCTTTTGGTGTAAGGAAGGGCCTAAGAAATGTACTTTGCCCTTATTTGCATAAACTTACAAAAGTTTAGAGCCAAAAAGCCAACTCCTTTGTGTTACGGCTGATATACCAAGAAGTCGGAAGATTTATCTAAGCTAGCCAGTAACATAGACAGGACTAAGTCAGGTCTCTCCCTAATGTGCTAGCAACCAAACATAATGCTATATCACATCCAGACTGCTATTCTAACAAAGTCTCTTTGGGAATTCTAAGGTACTCATCACATGCTCAGTAACACACATCCTGACTTCAGCCAACTTGGTTCTTTCAAAGAACAACACAAATGGATTCTGGGAAGAATTGAGCAAGAAACATGACCTGTAATTAAATAATTATCCTATAGCAATTCCTAAGATTTATAGATGATGTTCTTTCCTCCTTCATACACAGACCAGGTGGATGGGAAGCTGCCTCATTCAGGAAAGTGATTATCATGCAAGCCAGACAAACTGAGTTAGGATGCCCACATTAAGGCTGGGCACAGGCATCTTTAGCTCCAGCACTGATATAGGGACATGTATGTCCCTACAGCTCATTAGCCAGCCAGCCTAGCTGGATCCATGAACTCCAGATCCAGTGATAGACAGCAATCAAAGAGTATGCCCGAAATCTATATCTGGTGTCCACATGTCTGTGCACACACGAACACCTACAACTAGTTTAGCAAAAATTAATTAGAAAAATTAATTAATTAACTAATTAATTAGAAAAATTAATTCTCTTCTAGTGACTCCTTCCCAGCCAACCGTGGAAGCTTTGGTTCTCAGAAGGCAGAATGGCGAGAAATCTGTTGTGCTGAAATGTTCCACAGAGAGAAGCAAGCCCCCGCCACAAATCACCTGGCTGCTGGCGGAAGGTCTGGAGATCTATGGTAAGTGCAGAGAAAGAGGGTTCTTTGTTTTCTGTCTTAACTCTCCAAGAGCTTTTTAAAGTATTATGGCGCCCTCTGGTGGCACACAGTGTCCATAGATACTGTTCTATTATATCAGCTCTGCTCCAGAAAAATTAGCATTATAATAACCAATGTTTCATCTAATGTTAAAAGGCTATCTCAAATCGTATTTTAAAAAATTAAGGTATAAGTATAAAATGAATTATTTGTAATATTTTTATAAAAAACAGACAACATTCCCTGAAGTGTAATGCTGAGCATAAGCTTGGAAACAAAGTTATAAAATTAGAAACATGTTTAACATTAAATGTGTGTAGGAGATAGTCAGCCTACCAGATGGCTGTATCCCAAGAAACCCCACAATAAACTGAAATATTTTTTCACGAAAATTTTCTTAATGCTCCAATTCACCAAACAACTTAATCAACCTCAGACACATGTTGAACTCTTACATTATTATCCTTCCACGCCGCAACATCTTCTGTTACACAGCATATTTCACAACAAATTTTCGAGCAATGCCTGTATTGCATCCAATTCTGTGCTGAAGGCAGTTAGAACGAAGAACCATTGCCTGTACCTATGAGTGGGCACATGTGTGCTTTTATACATTTTAAGGGTAAGAAGTCCTAGTTGAGGACTAGTCAGGAAGTGTTCATAATTAAACACACAAAGCCTTCCTTATATATGTGACACCGTGTTGCACACACAGAGACAGATGAAGACGTTGCGAGACGCATGAGTGGTGGGTTATACATGCAGTCCCAATGTCAGGAAGGTTGGGGCAAGAGGGTCGTGTGTTTGAGGCCAGGCTGAGCTACATCATGAGTCCCAGGCCAATTTGAACTACTTCCTGAAACCCAAATTAAAAATGTTTTTCATACTATAAAAATAAGGAACCTATCTTTGCTGAAAACAGAAAAGTAATTGTGATTTGGAGGGAAGCATTTTCCATACTGTTTGCTGACGTTTCAGTACATGTTGCCTTTGCTAGCTGTACAAATTATCTCTGCCCTTTAATGCTCTGAGGGACTGTGCACTGTCAAGAAGACTGAGCATTAAACGGAGTTCTAAATAGAAAAGCCTTAAGATGAGATCTGTCTTCCAGTCCAGCAGAAACCTACTTCATTATGAAACTTCTTCATTAATGTAACCTTCATACACTCTTGGGCCTTTGTATCATGTGACATCAAGTTACTCTTCTTGTGCAATCACTGTAAGCTTAGATCATACCCCCACAGTAGTAAAGGGTTTGTAGAAATTTGCCCATGATCCTTGATCCACGGCATGCTGCTTGTCCTTGTGGTCACGCCCAACCCACCCAAGGCAGCTGACTGAGTGTGAGACTGCGGTTCTGCTTGCAGAACCATCCAACCGAGTTCCATAGCCATAACCTTTCCTGTCTCTTGAAATTGCTGTGTAGGTGAACTCCACCATGAATTTGAAGCTGATGGGAAAATATGTAACACCACCAGCATGCTCACAGCCCGCGCATACGGCAAAAACTCAACTGTGCGCTGCATTATCCGGCACAGGGGCTTGCAAGGGAGGAAGCTGGTTGCCCCCTTCCAGTTTGAAGATTTGGGTAAGAAGAACAGTTACGTTTAGCTGTCTTTAGTTTAGCTTAATATTGCAATATTGTCCTAGTTTGCTTCCATGTTGCTGTGATAAGACACTGACCGAAAGCAACTTAAAGGAGGAAAGGGTTAATTTAATCATACCTCGAGGGAACTCAGGGCAGGAAAATGAAGGCAGGAACTGAAGAGAGGCTACAGAGGAGCCTGCTTACTGACTTGTCCCTCGTAGCTTGTACAGCCTGCTTTCTGATAGAACCCAGAACCACCTGCCAAGGGGTGGCACAGCTTAACCCTTGGTTAAGCCTTCCCATGTCAATCATCAATCAAGACAATGACCCACAGACACCACCGAAGGCCAATCTGAAGGGAGGGATTCTCCCCTCCACGTTTCCTCTTCCCAGTGTGTCGAACTGACAACAGATATTAGCCATTACAGCTACCTATGAACTCTCTAACCATGCCAGATCTCCAGGAACTATCCAAAGTGGTCCGTTAGTGTCAGCCATTGGTGGCTCCTATTTGTCTATTGTCTTTTTCCTTTGATGAGCCACACAGATAGTGTTGCATGTAGCTTTTTTTTCCTCTCTTAAGCATGGTGAACTCTATCTCTTCTCTCTCCCGCATCTGCCCCTTGCCTGTGGGGACCCAGAAGTCCCGCCTTTTCCTTTCACCCGGCAATTGACCCTTGGCATCTTTACTGATAGATCAAGAAACAATTGGGGAACTTAGCGTCAGCACCACCCCTACAAGAAAGCACAAATATCTTGTTCACCCAATCAGTTTAAAACATTCGTACTCACTGAGACTGCTTTAACGCACATTTGCAGGTAAGCATTCTGAGCCCTTCTACCTGCACCATCCTCTGGGTGGGATGCAGGGAACATAGCTCAGTCTTAGAATATGCAATGCTTCTAGACCAGAGCAAGGATGAGGTTGTCTAGGGACCAATTTGTTTCAACTGTTCAGGATTCCAAATGAGGAACAGTTCGTCCCATTTGAATTGGCTCTGCTAATATTTACATGTTAGTAACTAAAACTGAGAAATGTAAAATACACGGTCAAGTTATTTTAAAATAGTAAGTCTACTATATATATAAACAAACATTGCATGATTTTACGAAAAATAACCATGTGACAACCACGTTGGTGACAAAAACTCATTTTGTATTTTTTTATATTAAATCACTAATGTGGGAGTGGGGTTTTAGAGCACTGAGTCACAGTTCTCAAATGTTTTCAACATAAGTACCTCCCACACTCTGTGTGTGTGTGTGTGTGTGTGTGTGTGTGTGTTCGTGTGGGTGTATGCATGGTGTGCCAATGCAGGTGTATGTAGGTGAATGTGTGTGTGTGACCAGAGGCTGACATGTCTTCCTTAGTCACTGTCTAATCTTACTTTTTGAGACAGTCTCTCACTGAACCTGGAGATGGCTGGTCTGTGCATCTGTCTGTCTTTGCCCCTGGGTCCTGGGAGCACAGGCTGGTGCTGTTCTGGTTTTCATGTGCTGCTGGGGATGCTAACTCGGGTCACCACACTTATCTTTTTTAAAAATATTTATTTATTTTATGTATATTAGTACACTATAGCTCTAGAGATGGTTGTGAGCCTTCATGTGGTTGTTGGGAATTGAATTTAGGACCTCTGCTCGCTCCAGGCAACCCTGCTCACTCTGGTGGGCCCCGCTCACTCAGTCCTTGCTTGCTCCAGCCCAAAGATTTATTTATTATTAGAAATAAGTACACTGTTGCTGTCTTCAGACACACCAGAAGAGGGCATCAGATCCCATTACGGGTGGTTGTGAGCCACCATGTGGTTGCTGGGATTTGAACTCAGGACCTTCAGAAGAGCAGTCAGTGCTCTTAGCCACAGAGCCATCTCGCCAGCCCCGGGTCACCACACTTATGCAACAGGCATTGCCAACTGGGTCATCTTCCCAGCCCACCTTTCACATTCATAAGTGTAACTGAGGACCACAAAGAACATTTACCTGTTTGAACTGTCTCTGATAATATTTACCTATTGGCAATTAAAACTGAGAAATTTAGAATACACTATTAAATTATTTTAAAATAGTAAGTCTACTATATGTAAACAAACATTGCATACTTTTATGAAAAATAATCATTTACAAGCACCAGTGAGACACCAAGAATTTGTCTCAAAAAGAAAAAATAACTATATTGCCATGGGTAAAGGGAACTTCTGAAATATTTTAATGGGATTTCTGTAATTCACCTTCTTTTCCTCAAAGTTTTTTTTACCAACAGTTAACTTATTAAATTACTTAAATGCTTAAGTATTTAGAATATATATGTATATATATATATACATATATATATATATATGTATATATATATGTGTGTGTGTGTGTGTGTATATATATACACGCACATATATATATATATATATATATATATATATATATATATATATATATATATTGTAGCTGTCTTCAGAAGAGGGCATCAGATCCCATTATAAATGGTTGTGAGCCACCATGTTGTTGCTGGGAATTGAACTCTGGACTGCTCTGGAAGAGCAGTCAGTGCTCTTAACCACTGAGTCATCTCTCCAGTCCCATACTTAAATATTTAAATAATTACTGAAATAACCATTTTAAACCACAGAAAATTCTTTGATTAAATGAGCAATGAGAAGTATTCATACATTTTTTAGGAAAGGATACGCACCTATCACATATCATATGTTGATGGGCAGAGTTAGATGCTTGCACACTTATGTGCTTCCTGGACGCCAGTCTCTTCATTGACTTCTGAATGTGGTCTAAGCTGGTTCTCTGGAAATATCCACTAACATTTCTTTGTTACAGAATAACATTTAATGAGCATCTCACTTAGTAAACAGGCATTGTACTAAACACCTTATATGAATGGAGTTATTACTGCACATACGTACATGTGCACACACACACAGAAAGAGACACACACAAAGTAAAAGCTAGCAAATGTGTTTCACAATAAGAGAAATTAAGTATTTGGGTAAATTAAGTATTTTTAATCACTAAGGATCATGCAGGCAGTAGCACTGAGATTCGGCTCAATTTACGACTGGAGAAGTGGGTCAATGATATGGACGTGCATTTCCTATGGAAATAGGAAAATATCTATATGCAGATGGACAGACAGAAACCGGTAGGTTTGTGCAGAAGAAATGCCCTTTGCCTGGTACTGCCACGTGTCCTTGCACACAGGGGCCCCAGCATGCTGTGCTCCAGCCAGGTCACCAGGCAGATGGGCAAACAGCAGGGGAAAGACTCAAAACACAAAGTGCTGGACTCCAGGCTTTAGCACAACCCTCAGAAGGGGGCAGCAGGCAGGCTCTGTGCACTGTGACTGAGCACAATGTGGCTGAAGCTCGTCTCGGTGGTAGCAGAATTTTGTTTTTCCCCCTTTTTAGTTGCAGATCAAGAAACAACTTCAGATGCCCCTGAGCAGAGCTCTCCCTCCTCCCAAGGCCTCCAGCAGCCCACAAGTACAGGTAAGTCTCAAAGTCACTGAAACCTCAAAGCCTGATGGGGACTGCACATCTTTAAGCCTACATTTAAAGAATATTCTTAGAAACTCATGTACATGCATATGTGTATACACATGAGTGCACTCACTTGTATACATGTGTGGAAACCAGAGGTTGATGTAAGAATTTCTTTCCTCAATCACTCCTTCTGCCTGTTTCTGATTGATTGGCTGGTTGGTTAGTTGATTGATTTTTGAGACAAGGTCTCTTACTGAACTCATAGCTCACCATTTCCGTTGAACTGGCTGGCCAGTACGCCTGACAGAATCCTTTTGTCTCGGTGTCCTGCTGCAGGAGTTGCAGGCACGTGTTACTATATCTGACTTTCATGTGAGTTATCGGTAACAAAATTCAAGCCCTCATACCTGCATGCTGAACACTGTACCCACTAAACCATGTCCCCAGCCTTTAGATCTATTTTTCTGAAGATTACATAGATCTCTGGACTCTGGGTCCAGTTTTGTGGTGTCCTGGGATAGAGTCGGGTCAAGAATTCTTATTTCATGAGCTTGGTGTCATGGGACTTTATTAGCTCAGAGATCTTTAGTTTGAGGTGTTTTAAGTACACATACACACACACAGACCTGCGCATATGACTGTGGCATGTTTATTCTCTCTGAGATAAAGTCAGGGCTGAAGTCATTTAGGATAAGATTTGCTTTGGTTTTCTGTGTGCATCATTCCTAACATAAAGATTTCCTTCCAACAGAGAGTAAGAGTGTGGGACAGGAGTATTGTCAATAACAATGAACTCGCTCACCTTCGAAGGCACATTTGAAGGCATTTGGTTACTAAGAACATGGGTCACTTTTGACAGGGTTGAGATATAAGAAGATTTAGAAAGTCTTGTATTTTAGATAAAGAATGAACCAGTTAACTTTGGTGAAATTGTCATGTAGCTCATTTAACTTCATGCAACATTGTATGTGGCAATAGTGGGTACTCAGGAAATGCAGAATAAGTAGGCATGTGAATGAATGAATGAATGAATGAATGAATTAGTGAGTGAGTTTATTGGTGTTTTGAGTATAATGGTTAGCCTCCCTCAGGAAGGTATGTATTCCTATATGTTCTCTATATATAATAATTCCATCTGGTAGGGTAAATGTTTTGGGGTCATTATCATGTTCATAGTTTTGAGCATCAGAAAAAAAAAAAAAAACCTGTGTCCTGAATAATATCGAAAAGTAAATGTTTGGGAGTTCTTTACACTGAAAAATACAATATGTACCATGCGTGTTTTTTTTTTTGAAGAGTGGTAGAAATTGAAACATTATGAAGTGGAGCAGCCACATCTTTGCTTGAATAATCCAATATTTTTAAACGTGTTTAGAATCCGGCTGTTTTTAAATTGCCTGGCACCACAACTGAACAACTCAATTTTCTGCTCCGCATTTTCATACCCAGTGTAGGATTTAAGAGACATGGACTGTAAAATTCTTTCCAGCTTTCAATTTCTGCAATTGTGTTACTGTTAATAATCTGTTTAGAGGACCGGAGGCTTCATTCCCCTCGGGGCCACAGAGTGGCGCTGTGCAGCGCACCGGTAAAAATCCTGCAGCCAAAGAAAAGGGAATTGGAAGCAAAACCAAAACAAAACTCCAGAAAAGCTATCTTACTGTTCTAGTTCACCTACAAAAACTGCACAATTCCTCCCGTTCCTAAAAGCAGGACATCCAGACTAGAATGGCGGTTGAGACTCCAGCAGAACAGTAAAAGCTTTGCCGTGACTAAAAGCTTTGCCGTGACTAAAAGCTTTGCCGTGCACGCCTTTGTACCCAAATGTCTCCCCAGATGCTGTCCCTGTCCTCATATGTAAGAGCTAAAAATGTTGACCTAAAAGTAAAAGGGAATAGAACTGTAATTATTAGTAGTAGACATTCAGAAGGAGAGAGGGATGGGGAAGTGGGGAGGAAGGAGGTCGGATGATGAGTGCCAAAGGGCAGTTAGGGATGGGGACAAATCTCTAGTGTTCTGCAGCATGGTAGGGTATTCATAGTTTAAAACAACCTATCACAGGGGCTAGGGGGACGGCCCAGTGGGTAAAGTGCCTTCTGCACAAGCATGAGGTCCTGAGTTCAGATCCCTAGTACCCATGTAAGAGCATGCAGCTACATTAACCTCAAACCCTGGGGAGACAGAGATGGCTGCTGCCTCAAGGCTCACTGAACAGCCAGTCTAGCAGGTCCTGTGAGAGAGAACCCATCTCAGAAACTAAGGTGGTGGCTGGGCATGATGGTAGGCACCTTTAAATCCAGTACTTAAGAGGCAGAGACAGGAAGATCTCTGTGAGTTCAAGGCCAGCCTGATCTACATGGGGGCTGGAGGGAAGATGAAGAAGGTGACCCCAAATCGAGGTCTGTCCATCAAGAAGCCATAGCCAGCCAGGGCCTGCCTAGTATAGTAAGGGGGGAGGAGGGGCGAAACCACTTCCTTAAATAAACTTGGTCTGGGCTAGAGAAACGGTTCAATGAAAAGCACTGGCTGTTCTTTCTAAGACCCAGGTTCGATTCCCGGCACTCACAAGGTGGCTTACAACCAAATGTAACTCCAGGAGATCTGACACCCTCTCCTGACTTTCTCGGGTACATGGCAATCACTGTAATACTCAGACATACATAATACATAATGCAAAATATCCATTCACATAGAATAAATATATTTGTTAAAGGAACTTGTTCTCATGGAATTAGTTTTAGTGTTTCATGTGGGTGGAGCCCTCTGGACCTAAACGTCTCTTAAAGGCCCACATGTCCACACCATCACATCACAAGTAAATGTCAACAGGAGGTTTAGAGGGATGGTCAAGCTGGAATAGTTATAGGATGAGTCACATATATGTGATATGTATGTATCGTGTCTTACTCTCACCTTAGTCTCGATGATGGAAAATTCCAGTATACCAGAGACTGACAAGGAAGAGAAAATACATGCCACCCAAGACCCTGGTTTGTCCACTGGTGAGTGTCACCTACTGCATTTGGAACAGATGTGATATTTTGACCTCGTGGTGGTGTATCCCGGGGCCTTTTTCAGTCCTTGTTCTCCTTGAGCTTCTGTCCTTATGAGATGTGAATCGCTACCTTGCCGCACCTTGACTTGGTTGTCTCTTAACTTGGTTGTCTCTTGACTTGGTTGTCTCTTGACTTGGTTGTCTCTTGACTTCCTTAATCCAACACCGAGTCCTGTTATTTTTACTAACCACTGCATTGCTACTAACTCTGCTTAACTCACCCTACTTCTTCCTCTGGGTTCTTTTACTTTAAAAGGATTTCTTTCTTGTGGGTAAGAGTGTTTGCCTGAGTATTTGTTATGTCTACCAAGTATGGACCTGGTGCTCATAGAGGCTAGAAGGGGGCACTGGATCCCCTGAAACTGGACTTGGAGACTGTTGTGGGCCACCGTGCAGGCACTGAGAATAAAACCCAGGTCTTCTGGAAGAGCAGCCAGTGCTCTTAACTGCTGAGCCATCTCTTCCACTCCTCCTCTGGGTTCTTAAATTCTCAATGTCACTGCTTTGCCTTGTCTTTGTATTTTGTTACTTGGGAATTAAACCCAAGATTTCACACATGTTATGCAAGCATTGACCTCTGAGCTACAGACCCCACCCAGCTCTCCTTTGCTCATAGAAAGTTCACTCGCTCCTGAGTTCTTTCTTGCCGCCTATCCGTGGAAGAGTTCCATATTTACAGAGTGTTCTTCTGGTCATCAGTCTCAATTCCATTCCATGTTCCATTCATTAGAAGTTTATTACATGATTATTTATTAATTATTTATTTATTTAGGGAGTTGGTTCATCCCTTTCATGATGTGTGCCCCAGGAATCAAACTCAGGTCACCAGGCTTGGCAGCAAGCCCCCTTACCTGCTGAGCCATCTCACCAGCCCTTTCAATCTTTTCTATTCTATACCTTTAGTCAAATGTCCTCTCCCCCTAAGGTCAACCTTTCTAAAAATACAAGTAGCATCCTTATCCACAAAACAGCTTGTTCAAAGCATGGTATACCTGCAATCCTTCATTTCGGTGTGTAGATACAGATCTAGATGCATACACATGCACACACAAGTAGCCACCAATGGCTCTTGAGTCTTCTCTTCCAGGTGTATTGCCTATGATCACAGTCATTCCCTTAATAGAGGCCTTAATCATCTGTGGCTTCAGCTCTTCTTCTGGTCCAGGCTTAGCACCGTGGAAACAGCCTTGTTGCCTGCACACTGGTGTTCTGAGAACCTTTCTGGCTTCCCATAATCTACAACATACAAGATAAGCCCTTCTTCTGCATAAGGTGACCTCTGATACCTACCTCTGTATCCCTGTATCTAGAAAGCCCCACGTACAAAGTACTACGAGATTTCCGTAGTAGGACAGAGTTGTCGGGACGGGACAGATAGGAGAATGGGGTGTTGTCTCTCCGAAGTGGGACTACCGGAATGAAGAGAGGGTTCCGACTACAGATGACTTTCGAAGGGGCTACATTCGTCGGAGTCCCAGGTGTAAACAGAGACCTAAGGATCTATATGGTAAGATATTGTGCACATGCTTCTCAAAGTTAGCATATCTTACTTTTGTTTGTCTTTTTAATGTCTATGTTAGTATAAAGAGAAAATGATCTCCTAAGGCATAGTAGGAATTATGTCCTAGGCAGATTCAAGTACTATGTTCTCCACATAGCCACCATTCCTTAATCCTGAGCCTGTTAGCTAAGGTGAAGGACATTTGGCAAAATTACATACTACTTTAAAATGATTTTCAAGAGCTCGTCAAGTGTCTCCCTAATGCCTTTATGAGGACAGCATTTAACCTAGTCAAGGTACACAGCATTTTGTTTAATTTGGATAGTTTTTACCAAACCCCTCAATAGTCTCCTGGGACACTGAGCTACATTGTACTGAACAAGCATTCCTCATAGCTACTTAAAATTCCCAGACTGTAATTTAAGTCAGTATCCTCATGTGCTTTCTTTAGACATAAAAAAAAATCTAAATATCTATGTCATTTAAAAAACAACTTTTCAAGTCATCCATAGGGCTGCTTCATCTCTGTTGCCCTTTTGCTTGTCTAAGAGAACCGAACCTTCTGGGGTAAATTTGGCCCATCTCCCAAGCTAAGCTGTCTTTTGGTACATACTGCACTGGAGAAATGATATAGATGCGTGTGTGTGTGTGTGTGTGTGTGTGTGTGTGTGTGTGTGTGTGTGTATTTTTCCTGGCTGCATCTCCCATTGCTAAGTTAAAACATCCTTACAAAAGCAGCTTGAGGGGAAAAGGGACTTATTTGCCTTACAATTCCAGGTTACAGTCTTTAATTGTGGGAAAGTCAAGGCAGGAACTTGAACCAGTTGGTCTCATTCATAATTGAGAGCAGAATGAGAATCAATGCATGCATGCCTGTCCCTCAGCTCACTTTCTTTGCTTTTATACAGTCCCGAACCCAAGCTGAGGGAATGGTGCCACCCACAGTGGGCTGGGTCTTCCCATTCAAGTTATGTAGTCAAGAGTCTGCCACAGACATTCCCGCAGGCCATCACGATTTAGACACTCCTTCACTGAGATCATCTGTCTGCAGGCGATTCTACACATTGTCAGGCTGACAATTAAAATTAAGCATCACAGTCAGATGTGGTATCACATGCCATTTAACCCCAGCACCCGGAAGGCGGAGACAAGTTAGTCCCTGTGAATTTAAGGCCTACCTGGATTACATAGCAAGTTCCAGGCTGGCCAGGGCTGCATAATGAGACCTTATCTCAAAAAAGAAGAACAGTAGAGAAAGAAAGAAAAAACCCAACCATCACATTCCGTGATGACCAAAGTCCAGACTGCCTAACGCTCTCTCATTCTCCTTACAGAAGCCAGTGCTCAGCATACAGGACTGGCCCGGAGGAAGAGTGGTATCCTGCTGCTCACGCTGGTGTCCTTCCTCATTTTCATCCTCTTCATCATCGTTCAGCTCTTCATCATGAAGCTGCGTAAAGCACACGTGGTATGGAAGAAGGGTAAGTGGAGAGAGAACCCCGTGGGGTCTGTATGAGTCCAACAGCTGACTAGACAAAAGGGAAAGACTGCCAACCGACCGAAGCTCCTCTCTTAGCAGCTGTGCAAGCTGACCAGTAAGGGTGTCACTCCAAAAAGCAATCATTCGTTTCCTAACAATGGCTGTGGGTGTCATGCTCGAAAAGTGTCAGACAGAGAGAAACTAAAGAAGCTATGGGAATTGGTGTTGAACTATGGATGCACTTGTTGACAAAAGGCTGAGCCATTTCACCCATTCACTCTGGGAGCCTTCCCATGGCATGCCAGGTATTGTTCCAGGCGCTAGGGCTATGTGAGCCTATGAGACAGGTGATCCCTGCATTTCTTATGTTCTAGGTATGGATAAACATCTGCTGCCCTTTGTATGTATTAAGAATGTGTTCAGCCTTACTCATCCATAAGACAACAGTCAGCTCCCCCTAAGCATTCAAATGAAAGAGTTACCATCAAAGCCAAAATAATAGCAGTCATAATAATAACATAGTAATAAAGAAATCAAAATAAAAATTAGCTAGCATAGAAGATCCCTGTTAAAATACATACACTCAACACATAACAGAGCTTGACAAGGGCTGGTGAGATGGCTCAATGGTTAAGAGCACTGACTGCTTTTCCAGAGGTCCTGAGTTCAATTCCCATCAACCACATAGTGGCTCACAACCATCTGTAATGGGATCAAATGCCCTCTTCTGGTATGTCTGAAGATAGCTACAGTGTACTCATATAAATAAAATAAATTTTAAAAACCAAAACAAAACAGAGCTTGACAAGTCTTTCGAATTTGTCCAGATTAATTCTATAAATTTGTTTCATAAACATGTATAGGATGAAAGCCCTTCTTCATGAAGTTTGGGAGACTGTGAAAGCTGGAGGATGGGGGGGTGCCATAAAATGCTGTCTTCCCGATGC
Source organism: Mus minutoides (assembly GCA_902729485.2). Lineage (NCBI taxonomy): Eukaryota > Metazoa > Chordata > Mammalia > Rodentia > Muridae > Mus > Mus minutoides. The sequence continues at coordinate 46,099 of LR749545.1, forward strand.
GGCATGGCTGCTGGCATCAGGACCACATAGCAGCTGTGACCACCCATATAAGAGCTGCAAACACACAAAAATACATGATGGTAGAGGGGAGAAAGAGGGTCAGCAGGAATGGGAGGCAGCATGGAAAAAGGCAATGGGGGCAGGGTATGATCCCAATACGTCATATAGAAATAAAAACCTTAAAAACTAACCTTAAAGAAATTCTCTCTTCAGACCCAACTAATTATCTAGCCCTATAGTGTCCATTGCAGCATCCACAGGATGGCTGCCAAACCCCTGACTTGCCATGAGTCTCTATAAGCTACCCAAACATAAGATGCTATTTGGTGTATACCAGTTAACTAAAATATATTGTGAGATTGATTTCTCCACACACACACTTTTTTTAACTGTTAGAGTATTTTAAATGTCCTGGCTTACAAGCATGCTGGACAAAAGGTGATTTAGTTACTTGTGGCCCAAGGCCTCTGGTAACAGACAATTCTTTGTAATGACTGGAAATACTGCATCTTTGAACATCTCTGACTTAAAAGCATCACCCTTGATAGCTTACTACGAGCTCATCTGAATGAGAGATAACTCATTGTCGACAGACCCAAGGGGGGAACAAGAGTGGGCAAGGAGAGGGAGACGAATAGCTTGTGTTTCCTCTCACGTGCAGAGAATGCATATGACGTGAAAGCAGAAGGAAGCCTAGCAGGAATGGTGGAAGGAGACAAGAGAGCCAATGGATGGGTAATAGAGAGATGGTGGGCGGTAAACACGAGAAAACTACAGCAAAACATATGTGAAGCGATGACATGACCAAGGCAACTTATAGAAGAAAGCGTTTAACTGGGGACTTGATTAGAGTTTCAAAGGATTAGTCCAGTATCGTTGTGGTAGGGAGTGTGACAGCTGGCTGACAGGCATGGTGCTGGAGAAGTAGCTAAGAGTTATACATCTTGATCCACAGGTGGAGGAGGAGGGTATGGGAGGGGGGGGGCAGAGAGACTATGCCTGGTGTGGGCTTTTGAAACCTCAGATTCCCACTACCGGAAACACACCTCCTCCAATGAGGCCATGCCTTCTGATCCTTCCCAAACAGTTGCAAGCCTTGAGGACGGAGCATTCAAGTTTGTGAAGACTATGCAGGTCGTTCTTATTCAAACCAGCATGGTATGCATGAAGATGTCATAATGGCGACCCAGTAAGGCCCAGGAGGACAGATGACATACTCTCATCATCTTCAAACATCCACATCAAATGTTTCCTGCAGCGTCAGAAATCAGTAACCTAACCTTCTTTTCTTGCAGAAAGTGAAATCTCAGAGCAAGCTCTAGAAAGTTACAGATCAAGATCCAACAACGAGGAGACATCATCCCAGGAGAACAGCAGCCAGGGTGAGTGCAGTGTGTGGCCTGAGACCTAAACAGTGAGGCTGATCCGTGGAATCACCTTGATTGGATTTAATAGGTTTTCATTTGATGTATACTATCTAAGGAAGTTTACCTTTAAAGATAAATTCATAAATGGTTAAACTCATGCAGTAGAAGGCCTTTCGCTTTAAGAAGGCCAGCTCTGGCGTTGTTGTCACACTCAGGGTCACTATGTGGCCTGAGTTACACAGCATCCACACCAAACCTCAGTCAATAACGCACCTTCCATACCACCCCATGCATCATTTGCTCAGGCAGTAGACGATCTAACTCTTTCTCCATCCTTGAAGTCTATCACCGAGTCTGGCACCAATGGCGTGTCTGATAAATTTTCGTTGAACAAATCAATCCAAGGTCTAATTAATCCAAAGAGAAGTATTTGGGGGTCTTTCAATGACTTTGATGCAATGCTTTTTAGCAAAATAAGAGTAAAAAAAAAATCTCTAAAGGGAAAGGAGAGTGTGTAGTTGTGGCTGATGGTTCAGAGTATGGATCTGCACATATACACATACACACACACATACATAATCCTGAATTATCATATTTTTAAATCTAGTAGGCAGAGATTGGATCAAAAGCAAGGCAAGAATTTTATACCTTCTACCTGCCATATGTCCTCCACAAATTAACTTATTCTACCTGCCAGATGTTTCGAGAAATGTACTGAGCTTTGCTGCTTGATTCTGTTTCTTTGGTTGAGGGTTTTTGTAGGAGAAGCTAGTCTTGAGACACCTGTGTGCCTTTTTGTTACTTTTTGCCCTTCCAAGTCTGAAACAGGCTTCTAATAGGAAAAGAGACGCAGTGCCCAGATGACGGGGAAACGTGTTGAAACTACCCACTTTCTGTTGGCGTGTGAAACAGCACAGGCGAGGGGCACCAGTATCCATATGATTTGTGTAGGCGCCTGTGGTGTGTTCCCTCTGCAAGGGAAGGTAAAAAACAGTGGGAAGGGGATCGTGAGCTTCAGCAGAGAAAGGGAAGCCCTCACCCCAGGCGCTGAATAAGCAAACGCCCTTGTGGTTCCATTTTAAGAAAACTTGGAATGGACGCCTGCACTCAGGGCTCCCTGCAGGAAGAAGGAGGCGTGGCGGAGCCATCCATCTTCATAGGCAGAAGGATTTTTCTCCTGGGCTCAGATTTCCATTTTCTTCCTGTGTTCCTGAGGTTTCTGTTTTGTTTTTCACTGCTGTGGCAAAGGACAGACAAAGGAAAGGCGGTTTTATATTAGCTCTTACTTTCAAAAGTCTCAGCCCACGTTGGTGGTGGGGAGAGTGTGGTGGAATGCGGAAGTTAGCATCATGGCAGCCAGGAAGTGGGCGGAGAGCGAGACCCCACTTGCTCGTAGGCTTCCTCATTTTTCTCCCTTTGATCCCACTGGGCCTTACCTGTCACGCAGGCTGTACTTCACTCTCACTAGAAACAACAGATACCCCAGAACCCAGCTTTACTGAACTTTCTAGATGTTTGTCAGTCCAATCATGTTGACAGTCAAGATAATTAGCATAATTAATCCTCATTGCCTTGAACCCAACACTGCAGCCACATTGTTTAGGATCAGTGTCTGGGGTCATCTCCAGCTCCAGGCTTTGAGAGTTCGGCTCCAACCAAATGTTTCCCACAGGCCTTGTTATTTTCTATTATGTGATTTTGCTGAAGGCAATGTGATATTTTCTGCAGTTGAGTATTTTATTTCCGTTTGGTTAGCATATTGCTTATGTAATGTAATTTGCTTTTTTTTCTAAGACACAACAGTGCATTTAGAACATTCACATATGCGAGATTGTTGTAGGTTAGGTTTTATAACTAAAGCATGACCTCCAAGGAGCTTCAAATACATGGGTGCAATGCTGTTCAGAGCTCATCTTTCTTGTGTTTCTCTCTCAGTTCCCCAGTCTCGGCGTTGCATGAACTACATCACGCGGTTATACTCGGGAGCCAAAACAAAGAAGAGTGCCCAGCACTGGAAGCTAGCAGGCAAGCACAGTCGTGTCCCAGAGAGTATTGTATAGTATTCCCTGCAATAGAAGATAGGATTTCAGGGCAGCCGCATCAGGCCCTGGAAAGAATCATAAGTACTGTGACATGAAAAAATAAAATGTCCATTGAGTACAATTCAAGACAGTGTCCATTGAGCCAGGGCAGCCACATGCGGACCAAGCCATGGACAGAAAGCTCCTGGCTGAAAGAAAAGCATAGAAAGGACCTATTATGACTGACACTACCTCAGAGCTGGAGAACTCTGCTACGTCTTTTTGGATCAGGGTCAAAATGACCAGTGAGCATCTGACCTCGAAGGGAACAGCTTTTTAGACCTGGGGCTGGAGTGGAACTGTTTGAATTGGTTTAAAATCTTTCCTTCTGGTCAAGAAGAACTTAAGCATGAGAAGTGCCCCAAGGAGACCTGAGATACCAGCAGCCTGCTTTTAAGACAGCCTCTCAGAAGAGACCTGGTGGGCAACAGGGAAATGTGGGATGTCACAGCATGCGGTGGACATGATGACCCAGAGATTCACAACTCTCAACTGAGTTCAACTGCCAAGGGGCTTCCTGATAAACCATGAGCCAAGCTGACGGGCCACTTTTAACCTAATTACACCATAGCAAAAGTATGGATAGAAGCAAACTGTGAGTTTGGTTGACAGACTGTTGAATTTGTGAATGGCTTTTAGAATTTTAATAAAGACCAGAATGTGTCTCTTTAGAGGCTGTTGTGCCCATTGATTATCTGTGTGAAAATGACTGATAAGTCCTTTTTATAAAAAAAAAAAAAAGAAAGAAAAGAAAGAAAGAAAGAAAGAAAGAAAGAAAGAAAAATTTAGACGATTATAGCAAACTGATTTCATAGAAATGAAATATTTCTCATTAGATGGATCTGAGAAAACGAGCTTGCAAGTATTGCATGTACACACCTGCGCATGCTGTACACACCCATGAATATACTCATACAGGCCCTGCTTCTTTCTCTCTTCCTGCTGCCTGCTGATCAAGATGTAAAGCTCTCAGCTACTTGCTTGTACCCACCCCTGTATACAAACAAATATATATACACATCTACATCATGAATGTGTTATTGTAGACACCAGCTCTTCCTGGTCCTATCCCTCCTATGATAATTTTTTTATTCCATTTAACAATCACAAAATTATAGCAAAATATAAAGACAGCATAGAGGGCCTTCCTTGCTTATTTGAGAGTGAATGGGCCTGACGCTCAACACCCCTTATGCCCTCTGATTACCCCAAGAAAGACACCTACCACAGCAAAGCAAACCTCTAAGTCAGGAAAGCAGCATCACTGTCTTCCACTCACAGTCCTTGGATGCTGTGATGGTTTGAATGAGGATGGCCACCACAGGCTCACATGTTTGAATGCTTGGTCACCAGTTGGTGGAACTGCTTGGGAAGGATTAGAAGGTGTGGCCTTGTGGGAGAAGGAATGTCACTGGGGATGGGCTTTGAGGAATCCCAAACCAGGCCCTGCCTCACTCTCTCTTCCTGCTGCCTGCTGATCAAGGGGTGAAGCTCTCAGCTACTGCTCTAGCACCCTGTCTGTCTGCTTCCCACTGTGATGATAATGGTTAACCCTCTGAAAATATTTTTTTAAAGATTTATTTTATTTATTATATGTAAGTACACTGTAGCTGTCTTCAGACACTCCAGAAGAGGGCGCCAGATCTTGTTACAGATGGTTGTGAGCCACCATGTGGATGCTGGGATTTGAACTTATCACCTTCGGAAGAGCAGTCGGTGCTCTTACCTGCTGAGCCATCTCACCAGCCCCTCCCTCTGAAAATATTAACAAGCCCTCAATGAAAGGCCTTCTTTTATAAGACTTGTCTTGGCCATGATGTCTCCTCATAGTAATAGAACAGTGACTAAGGCAGACACCAACCAAGCTTTTCCTGTTGTCCCAACTGTCCTGAAGGCGCCAGCTGGCTTCTCACTTCATCTTCACCTCTGTCTGTTTAGAATTATTTATCTGTCTGTTTCTGTTGTCAAGGCCTGAGTGTTTGCAATACAGGGTAATTATTTCATAGAACAGCTCTCAGTTGGGTTTTGTCCAATGTTTCTTTGAGATCAGGTTCAAGTAACACTTGTCCTGGGCTCTCAAGGAAGCCTGTTGAATTTTACTTTCTTGTGTATTATTAAGGATAGCTGGAAGAGAAAAAAAGATAACTGCTGTGGACAATACAATGGGGAGGGGGGACCTGAAGGAAGGAGGGGTGTGCCTTCAGAGAAATCACTTGAACAAAGCAGATACCTAACCTTTGTGCTTTGGTGGCCTGGTGGCAAGTTCTCCACTATATGATTTGGTCTGACACAGCCTACATGTCAAGGAGCCAGGTACTGGAAAGGACCATACATTTATCTTGCAGCTTTTAGGGGGATGGGCTGCAAAGCCACAGAATGGCACAGCCTTATAACTCTATCCCTGAGAGGCAGGACTGGGTGTGGGGAGATGACAAGAAATCTCGAAGAGAGTCTGCAATGGACTCTGGCATTTAGAATCCAGGATTTGTGATGGTTGCCATTGCTTTTGAGGTATCATCATTGCTGGGTCCTCTCAATGGACAGAACACTGGATTATTTATATACGTGTGTGGGATGTGTATATGTATGTGCATGTTGGTGTATGTTTAAATCTGTCTATTGAAGCCATGAGCTTATTCTAGAATCTCCCTTTTTGTATTCATAATTCCATCCTCTGAGAGATGTTTTTGTATCCCCAGTGTATTTGCCAATTTATCAGTTCCCTTCGTGGAGGTCATCTCCCAGTTCCACCACTGCCCATTTCCTTAGGATGTCCTTATTCGGCAAAGGTTCCAACTCTATGTACTTCTGCCTTTGCTTCCTCCATGTAGAGTGTCTGCTCCTTAAACATGGGCTCTGCCACCTCACATGTGTGTCCCCTCTGTGTGGAAGCCTTTGACGTGCACAGACACTGCTGTATGCCAGTCTTCTCACCCATTCAAACTGAGAGTGTGGGCAAGAGTAGCTCTATGTGGAGCACTGGCTCCTTCCTAGGCTGGGGCTGCCACACTCTCTCTGGAGCTCCATTTGTTCCTCCTCACACTCTATGGCCACCGGCTTGTCTTCATGATGGAACTGTTTGGGAAGAGTGTACCTGTAGGGGGCTGAGAGAAAGGGAGTGAGTCAGGTACCCTGCATTCCAAGGGAGCGTCAGTGTGCCAAGACATCTAACTGTGGCACGCCATTCATAGTTTTGTGGCATCTCTGTGCCTGTCATCCATCAGGCCAACAGCAGTTTTAAAACAAGACAGAGGGAAGCACTCTTACCTCAGAGTGCTGCTAATCATTGTTGATTAGACATATGTTGGCCAATTTTGAGTCTATGTTTGCAGGGAAGCCTCCCACAGGTTGCCTCCGGTGACTCCCCAAATTCCTCCAGGCCCATTATCAGGAATCAAGTGAATGTGGCAACAACTCAGCAGGAGGCAGAGAGGAGAAAAGCCCTGAGCCAGAGTTCTCAGAATCCCCCCCTCCCCCGCCAGGATTTCCTAAGATGGGGTTCCCCAGTTCAATTCCAGTGGTTGGTATCAGAAGACTCGGGGAAGTGTTTGGAATCATTTTTTTTCTACTGTTACCTAGTAGGGGACCCTGGTGGAGCACCAACCAGACATTTTTAAAGGGGGAGGTGAACTGTGAATACTGCAGTTGAGGTGGTCATGGTCTCCTGGTTATCGCTTTAAAACATTCATGCCAAGCTTATGTGAACAAATAAGGATAGAGACTGTAGAGCAATCCAAGACTACCTGGCCTCAAGGCCATGGCCCCTCTATTGCTGTAGTAAGATGACTTCAGGGGACATTTAGAATGGAATGAGGTGGTGGGAGCTGTGTTTAAGATCTTTCATTTGCCCTGGGAGAGTGATGACTTGGGCTACAACAGTGTGACCCCTTTCCATCTCTCTGGAGAGAATGTGAAGTACCAACAGATCTCAGATAGCACCAGATGTCCAGTATTAGCAGAACTGACTACATTCCTCAACACTGGTTACAACACCAAGCTGCAACTCAGGTGTTTTCCTCTTTCTCTGCTTCTGAAATTTATCTGCTTCATTCTTCCATCTGTTTAAGTGGATGTTGGAGGATCCTGGGCAACTTTCTGCTTCCCTCAAAGCTTTGAATCTAGTTTATTAAATACCTTGTCGTATCCAATTGAGTATATCATCTATGTGTTGCAGAGAAACTTACCAAGAAAACAGTTACATTTATCGATTTCTCACATGCCAGTAATTCCTGGTCTAACTCTACAGATAGAATATTCAAATTGGGGTCTGAGAGTTTATGTCAAGCATTAAAATGTATTTTGAGGAAAACTGATATCCTACCAATATTAGTAGAAGTTTTGTATGAGAAGGAAGAGTTTTCTGGGCTGGCGAGATGGCTCAGTATGTAAAGGTCTCTGCCACAATCCTGAACATTTGAGTTCAGGATCTGGGACCCACATGGTGGAAGGAGAGAATGGACCCTAGAAAGCTGTCTTCTGACCTCCACATGTGTGTCATGGCACATACATCTACACACACTCACACACTCACACACTCACACACACACACACACAGAGAGAGAGAGAGAGAGAGAGAGAGAGAGAGAGAGAGAGAATAAATATATGTAATTTTTTAAAAGAAGTTTCCTGGGATGATGTAAGTTGCCATAATGGAGTCTCTGTAACTTGATTTAACCCAGTTCTGTTCAAATTTACCTTAATCACAAAGAATGGTCCCTGTGGTATGTGGGAAGAGAGGGGACAGGACCTCCCTGGCACTATCCCCCAAAACACCAGAATCTAAAGATTTTCAAGTCCCATATATAAAACGGTATGAGATTCACTTAAAAACCATATACATCTTTCTGAAAATGTAAATCACCTCCAGATTATGAATGACATTTAATGTAATATAAATGATGCATAGATAACAATTTGCTGTCTATTGGTTTTTTGGCATAATGACAAGAGCTGTCTGTCCATGCTCACCACAGAGGCGACCTATTTTTATACCTAAGATTTGTTACATCCATGGGTGTAGAATAAATGTGACAAAAATGCAATGACATAAAACAACACTGTTCTTGATAGATTTCTGGAAAAATATTTTTGTTTATTTACATATTTGAGGAGGTTGTTGTCACCGTCGTCATTGTTGTTGTTTTGTGACAGGGTTTCTCTGTGCAGCTCTGGCTGGCCTGGAACTAGATCTGTAGACCAGGCTGGCCTGGAACTCAGAGATCTGCCTGCCTCTGCCTCCGAGTGCTGGGATTAAAGGTGTGCACCACCACTGACTGGTTATTTACATATTTGAGACAGGATCTTGCCACATGGCCCAAGATGGCCTCAAATGTACACAGTTCCTGTCTCGTGCCTGACACAAAAAACACTTAGTGATCAAAGAGGCCTCTGGACTCAAAACATCCTTCTTGGAAAATGTAACTGCAGATGATGCTTGGAGCCACCATTAACCCTTCAAGGGCCAGACTACTGTGTAGGGAAGAGAAGGGGATATGTTGTGTTCTTACTGGTCTTGAGTTGCTGTGTCAGAACCATTGTGAACTGGAGACCCAACGGTTACTCAAGCCAGATGAGTTGGCTCTGCAGTTACCACTCAAATGGAGCAGCTCTAAGTCCTAGAGCAGGTTGGTTTGTGAAGCCACTATCCTGGAAGACTGACCCAAGTCATCTGCTCTATTGGTAGAACTATAGTGACACAGACACAGTCAAGCAGAGCCATATTTAACCAGTGAGTAAGACACCTGGGAATAGGACCTTTGCTCAAGGCAAGATCCTGTCCTTCTTCCTACAGAAGAGGCAGTTTCATGATCTCACTCATTGCAAGATGGAGTCAGAGAAGAATGGGCAGATCCTTCTCCATGCTACCTTTCAGGAAGTAACTCAAAAGAATGCTCATCCTACTGCCCTAAGTAAGTAAGTAAGTAAGTAAGTAAGTAAGTAAGTAAGTAAGTAAGTAAGTAAGTAAGTAAATTCAGGCATCACACATCATCCATACCATCTGTTATTAGGTGAAAATAACAGAGAAAATGACAACCACCCAACAGGCCGAGCATCCTGAAGTCACGAGACTCCCTGTAGATGAAGAAGGTGGTTTGAACTGCTGACCATTAATGAGCCCACTAATTTAACCCAACAACATAATCTCCCACCACTTCCTCCGGCTGAAGTCATGGCAATTTGCTATATTCATAAAGGGAGTTTGATCTAGATGAAACGCAGTTGGTTGTTTTTTTCCATCCTGAACCTTCTGAGGGAGAAGAAGCCCTCTTTCTTCCTGTAATGCGCTCATGAGCCAGTCTGTTATCAGGGTTGAAATATGTTAATTTTCCCCATCTTGTCTCCTCCTCCTAAAGCCTAGTCACAGGAAGCAATGGCTTGTCATCTTCCCAAACGCAGCACTCAACTTACGGGTTTGTTTTTTAAAACCATCCTACTTAATTTCTAGAAAAGCCTAAATTCGGGGAAACAACTGAACAACGCTATTCATATTTAAGAAGAGAAAATATTTAAAAAGAGAAAATAATTCTGCCAAGGGTCTTTCGGCTCTGTGAAACAATAGGTCTTGTTTGTTTTAGTTTTTTGTTGTTGTTTTTTTAAAGACAGGGTTTCTCTGTATAGCCCTGGCTGTCTTGGAACTCACTCTGTAGACCAGGCTGGCCTCGAACTCAGAAATCCGCCTGTCTCTGCCTCTCAAGTGCTGGGATTTAAGGCATGTATCACCACTGCCTGGCTTTTTGTTTATTTGTTTGTTTGCTTGCTTGTTTAAAATTTATTGATTTTATGTACATGAGTAAACTATAGCTGTACAGGTGGTTGTGAGCCTTCATGTGGTTGTTGGAATTGAATTTTTAGTACCTCTGCTCACTCCGGCCAACCCCATTTGCTCTGGCCCAAAAATTTGTTTGTTTATTATTGTACATTAGTAAGTACACTGTAGCTGTCTTCAGATGTACCAGAAGAGGGCCTCAGATCTCATTACGGGTGGTTCAACCACCATGTGGTTGCTGGGATTTGAATTCAGGACTTCTGGAACAACAGTCAGTGCTCTTACCCACTGAGCCATCTCGCCAGCCCTTGTTGTTTTTTTTTTTTTTTTTTTAGACAGGAAAGTTCAGGGCTGGAGGGATGCTGGCTCAGCTGTTAGGAGTGCATGTTGCTTTCACAGAGGACTGGAGTTCTGTTCCCAGCTCCCACATCCAAGAACTTACTGCTATCTGTAACTCTGGCTCTAGGGGAAACCTATTGCCTCTTTCCTCCTCGTTTTCTGCAGTCACAGACATAATCACCCACAAACACCGCGAGCACACACACAGACTCACACCCTCTGATTACTAGGCAAACCATAACTGTCCCTTTCCCAGCAGGCTCTTGCTGGCTCGCCTGGTGGTGGTCATGGTGAAGAAGGAACAAGGACTGATGTTCTTCTTTCTTACCATTTCCTCCGAGACCCCTTGAAAGAGCCTTTCCATCCTCATGGAGCTCAGCATCCTTCAGTAGCAGCACCTGATTCCCATTCTGTTCTTCCTCCCAGAGCCAGCTCTGTTAGTCCTTCGTCTCTCACACACAAACACACACACACACACACACACACACACACACACACACAAGAGGCCTGGATCCTTGTTCCAAGCAGCCCTGCTCCTGACTTCTCCGGGATAATGACTTCAGGTTCATCCCTGGGCTCCTCCAGCCATAAAGGCCAGGGATGCTTCCCATGGTCACCGAATCCATGAGAAGTGTCTCTCCTTCTCAACACTCCATAATATATCTTCATATTAAATTATCTCCATTAGAACAACAGGGGCCATCTTTTACCTCCCACTATGGCCTGTCATTGGTACTTCCTATTACAACCTTCCTCCTTCCTTTAGTTACACCAAAGCGTAAGCAGGATAGCTGCTACAGAGGAGGGAGGTGGGCCAAGCTCAGGGGTTCTGTGTTAAGAGGGTGGTGTGTCTCTTGCAGTAACTGCTGGATCACAGCACTTGTGACTCCTACAAGGTCCCCGATTTGCAGAAAGCCAGATGGAACATTCTCCAGATGATGCAGAAAACAACTGAAGGACCTGAAGGACTGCATCGGTGATCTGCGCTGACCAGTGGCTGAGAAGGCGGGCAGGTGTGAATGGTTCTCACTTGATCCCTAGGAATAGCACACACACACACACACACACACACACACACACACACACACACACACACAGAAGCTGCCTTGGAGAATGAATATTTTAGCATGGGTTTCCTCTGTATGATTGAAGCTCCTGTAATTATAAGTTGTGCAACGGAGTGGACAGAATAACACAAACTCTTCAGATATCTCGTTTTGTCAGTGGACAGCGTCTTACTGTGCATGTATGGTCCCTGCTGCCAAAGCAAAGGCGGAAAATCAGCTATAATAAGAACGAGTTTGAAAGGAGGTAACATTAGGTCTGAGGTTGTTCTCCAGTTTCCTGTCTTCTGTTATTAGCGAAGCAACGGGTCTGTAGACACCTTGCCACTTGGAAGGTAGTTAGTTATTTAGATTTACTTATGTCTTTAATGTGAATATAATATCCAGCATGTCCTTTCTTTGTCTTTGAAAATATTTTTGACAGCGAGACATCCTACACACTATAAATGTATGTCTTAAAGAAGTATTTAAAAGGAGCATCAGCCACTAAAGTCAAGAAATACTGCATCAAAAGCACTCTTCCCCATACCTTCCGAAGCTGATCAGATCCTAATCTTACATAAATTTCTAGTCTACTTGGCCTTTTTTTTTTTTTAAGTTTTGGCTTTGCTGTGTGTGCATGCTTACAAACCCAGAAAATTTTTAGTAAACTCATCTTTAATTTTTATGTTCTCACATTCTCCAGCTTGGATGCTGTATGAGATACTTCCCTCATAACTGCAACAAAATGCTCCACAGCAAGAAGAGACGCTCATTTTGGCTTAAGGTTTCAGTCCATCAAGGTGGAGAAGGCATGGCCAAATCTAAGGGACCGGTGTGGCACAAGCTCTTTACATCCTGGGTCACTGGAAAGAGGAGAATTCAGCAATAGGCCCTAAGCCTCAAAAGCCAGGCCCAGTGACCCATCTACAAACCAGACTCCCAACCATACAGAAACCACCAGCAGCTTGGGAACCAGGTGTTCAATTCTAAGAGCCCGAGTAGGACATTTCAGATTCATGCTATCAAGATGCATAAAACCCCGTTTTTCCTTTGGGTGAATGCTTAAAGGGACTAAGGAGTGTCTGCACAGCCCAGACAATGTCAAACCCAAAATGATGCCAGTTCACACACCGGAGAGTCCTTCATCCTTACGTCTTTTATACGCTTGGCCCTTGGAACAGGCGTGTTTCTCTATTCTCTGTTCCTACAGGTGTTTTGGCTCTTTGAGGGCAGGATTTCACAGTACAGATCCTCCAGCCACTCCCTCTCAGTGCCGAGACTCCTAGGTGGCATCACCAACACATGGCCAACTTTTCGCCCTAAGATGACTGTGTGGTGAGTGTGCTCGCCTGCGTGGCTTTAATTTCCCCTCTTCTGATTATTAACGAATTAAGTTCCTTTCCAATAAAGGGCAAATGCTTATTGGCCACTTGTTTTCTTCCCTAGGTCCTCTCCCTGTCTCTTCATGCCTCCCTTCCATTCACTAACTGGCTCCTTTCTCCTACCCCAGCAGCAGCACCGATGCTGGGCTCTCTCCCTGCTTTTCCTCCTCCGCAGAGTTGGGGTGGCTAGACCTGAGCATCCCGAGCCGGGTCCCCCGCGCCGCTGAGCTGAGGAGCGCTGGGCCCGCGGCCCCGAGCGAACCAGCGAGCGAGCGGTGTTAGCCGCGGTCTCCAGGCAGCGGCGGGCGGGGCGGGAGCCGCCGCGGGAGCCGGGACTGCGGAGGTTGCGGGGCCAGGGGCGCGGCTGCCCAGCGGCGCCGGCAGGTGACGGGCGGTTCCCGGCGGGTGGGAAGGGGCCGCGCGGGCGGGCTGTACCGAGAACTCCGGGGTGGGCGCGAGGGAGCCGGCACAGTCCGTGGTCTGGGAGGAAGGACCGCGCCCAGACAGGGCTGCGTCCCCCAGGCCGGGCAGCCCTGTCCCCAGCCCCTTGTCCGGGTCTCCAACCCATCACCTGTGGACCTTCAAATGCCCCCTGCAGCTTTTCTGACCCTTAGAAAGAGACAACGGCAAAAACCCTGCGATCCCCATGGGGCAGCACCCCGCCTGTTCCAAACAGGGCAACTTTGGATCCGCTGTTCATCTTAAATGGGCCTCCTTGTTCCCTGCTCTAGAGGATTTGACCCCAACCAGTGGCAGAGACAGAAGACCTTAGCAGGATCCAGGAGAATTGGTGGTTTCTTAGTCCCTAAAGGATTTGCCCCATGCCTTCCTTGTTTACTAAGAAGTGGATTGGTCAGGAATCGCTGAGGCCCAACGGTTGTTTTTTTTTTCTTCTTTTTTCTTTTTTTTTTCTTCTTTTTTTTTTCTTTTGGTATGGAGCATCACTAGAGAGTTACTCATGAAATATACTTACTAAATTTATTCGAGTGATCAGCTCTTTTTCTATAACTCTCCTTCTCCCCCTATCCCCCTTAAGGTCAGGACGCCACAGAAAACCCAATTTGGGGCAATATTTCGCTCTGTTCTTTCACATTCTTCACAAATTCTACTACTCTCTCAACAACTACATTATTATCATATATAGCCATTACTTATTACTACGAAGAAATCCTGGGTTCTCATTTAAGAAAATACAGAATGAAGGATGTTAATTATTGTATGAAAAACAGTTCTAAAATGAACTGAGAGTCCCTCCAAATCCCACCCCCACCCCCGGTTTGCTGGAGTTGTAGATTAAACCCCATTCATCATAAATGTGCTAGCAGTGAGCTACATCCCATCCCCTGTTTTTTCAGGGATTTTTTTTTCAGCTTGTTTTTCAAGACTCCAAGTGCAGTGAGCTTTTAAAAAGCTAGTGTTTATAGACTTAGATTTAAAATGTTTTCATGCTTGCTGCTTTCTAAAAAGCATCCTGCAAAAGGAAACTGGTATTAAAATGTGGCAGATCGCACTGTGTATACTAAGCCAGAGACTGACTGCAGGCAAACTAACCGAAAATCAGGCAATGATATATTGGTCTACCAAAGGAGCTTGCAGTTCAGCAGAGACTCGCTCGTGTTTGTTTAAGTATGAGCGCTACCTTTTGTCTGTCATGTTTGTAAAGGTGCTTTTATCCAAGGAGCAGACCATGTCCTTGGAAACCCTAGCAACAAGGTCAATATAATAATAATTCAAGAAACAGGTATCAGGTCAAGGTATTTTTAATTAAAAGCTGGATTTGTCAAAAGAACATGAGGAAGCCAGTCAAAATAAATTTGAGTGTAGCCTCCAATGGTCCAATGGTAAAGCGCATTCTCTCTCTCTCTCTCTCTCTCTCTCTCTCACACACACACACACACACACACACACACACACACACACTACAGCATAAAGGCAGTAAGAGAGAAAATAAACCGAAAGAGAAACCCTGGGTAGCAGTGGAAGGCAATAATCACTTTCCAAACCTGTGCTGATTCAGAGCAATTGTTTGTAAACCATCTCATGGGTCACTAGAGGAGCCCTTGGAGACTGTGAGAGTTCCCTGGAATCACACTCCTACATACTTTACAAGGGACACCTCGACTCCTAGCTGAAATGCAGGCCAGCCTCCCCTACTCAAGAGTGGCACCTATTCCAGGTAGGTGACATCTAGCCTCTGGCTTTGAGTCACTCTGAGACAGGATTCACAGACCTTTTGTTAAACAGTTTCAGATTTTTTTTTTAAGATAGGGTCTCGTGCAGTCCAAACTGGCCTCCCTCTAATGCCTGGTCTTCCACCTCCCCACTCTGAAGTGCTTAGCTTACCAGCATTCACCAACACACCTTGTTTATTGAACATTTTAAACCGTTATTTTTACATTGTTGTTTAACACTGAGCTGAGATTGATCTCCATATAATGCCCCCCGCCCCCGCTATACACTCCTCTCTAGCAGCATCCGGGATAGCAAAAAGCCGTTGGAGCCTGCTTACCCCGGCCTAGGAAAGAAACAGTCTGTATATTACAGTTCCAGTTGGGGAAGCCATGCTTTTCTCTCCTTTTCTTTGTAAATGGTAAGCCATAAACCTGTCTGAGTGCATCTGTGGCCGCTGCTGAACAAGACATGTACACACACACACACATACACACACTTGCCCTGAGCATTTGAAATAAAGCCACCAAAAAGCACTGCTCACAATTAACCGTTTGGCATTGTTCCGGCTGGTTTGTAAGAAGCCCTTGGAAGCTGGAAACAGAATCGGCTTTCAAGCAGCCATTTGATTTCCTCAATAAAACCTCATTCGATTGCTCAGGCTGCTTATGAGCCCTAAATCAGATGTGTTTCTGCAGAGAGAAAAACAATCATTTTTCCAATAGGCCTTCCTTGCTCGTACACTCAAAAGGGTGCATTCAAAAGCCTGCAGATAATATAACAAGGTTCTCTTGCTCATTGACATTTTTGATAAACATCGCCATTATGATTTCAGTAGCCGCAGAGTAACATAAATTTTTTAAGCAATGCTTTTGAGAGGTACAATTATAAATATCAGCTAACTGCTTCTATTAACCAGAGTGTTCCTGTTCACGTTTCTATTTTTCAGGATGAATAAATATAAACCCGTTCCCAAGCTCTCTAGCCAGTCTCCCGTCCATCACACCAGCTTGAGGATCCCGCCTTCAGGCAGACCCTTTAAGAAAGAAGACTTATTGAACCTGATTTCAAAAGACTCCTTAGAATCAGATTCAGAAAGCCTCCCTCAAGAGGCTAAGTCCTGGTCTGATTTTAAGGACCAAATCCAGGACAAAGATATGGAGCCTGACAGCTTGGAGGAGGACAGCCCAAGTGAGACAGAAGAGGCAGTGAACAGAAAAGCACCCCACAACACTAACAGGGAAGACCTAAGTGCTCATGATACTGGTGTGAGTCACAGGTAAGGAGCTGGCTTGTGAAAGGCAGTAATGTTGAATAATTCCTGGTACCTTACTAGGTGAGAAAGGATGGATGTCTTAATGAGCACTGTGCAAAAGCAGGTCTCCAAGCAACCAAGGGCAGTGTGGCTCCCCAATTTCAGCATATTTTCCTCTCTTCCTCCTCTTCTTTAATTTACCAATACAGTTATTATTGACTGGGTGTAGGAGCTTCGAACATGCCTTAAGGACCAGGAGACACTTGGGAAGGTCATCAGGTATAACCACCTGTCTTAGGCTTCTTGTTGCTGTGACAACAAGACAGGGGTGGGGACAATGCATTTATTCCCATGGCTCTGAGGGTACAGTCTGCCATGGTGCAGAAGACATGGAAGCTGATGAGACTTGGTCTGTGATGGAGGAAGCTGCAGCTGCAGCTTCATGCATAGCACAAACAGGAAGCCAAGTCCAATGGACCCTGAAGTGGTCCAGCTTGCAAAGACCTGCTTCTCCTCACTAGACCACATTTGCAAGGGCTCCCAAAGTAGAACCACAAGCCTATAGGGGGCACATTTCACATCTTAAAGAACTTGTCCAGGGAGTCATAGTAGTGAGGTCTCTCAGAGTGAAAAGTAACACCCAGTCCTGAGTCTCTTTCTTCTTCTTCTCCTTCATTTCACTGGAGATATCAAGGTAAATGAAACTTGTCTGCACATTAGGGAATCTCAGACCTTCAGTGGAAATGATAAATGCTGACCATCCAGAGACTGCCCCACTTGGGGATCTATCCCATAAATAACAAGCAAACCCAGACACTATGGCAGATGCCAACAAGAGCCTGATGACAGGGGCCTGATATAACTGTCTCCTGAGGGCCTTTGTCAGTGCCTGGAAAATACAGAAGTGGATGCTCACAATCATCCATTGGACAGAGCACAAGGTCCCCAATGAAGGAGCTAGAGAAAGTCCTCAAGGAGCTGAAGGGGTCTGAAGCCCCATAGGAGGAACATCAATATGAACTAGTCCGTACCCCCAGAGCTCCTTGGAACTAAACCACCAATCAAAGAAAACACATGGTGGGACATGTGGCTCTAGCTGTATATGTAAATGAAGATGGACTAGTTGGGAGGAGAGACTCTAGGTCCTGTGAAGGTTCTATGCCCCAGTATAGGGGAATGCCAGGACTGGCGGTGGATGGGTTGGGGAGCAGGGGGAAGGGCGAGGGGATAGGGGATTTTCAGAGGGGAAACTAGGAAAGGGGATAACATTTGAAATGTAAATAAAGAAAATACCTAATTTTTTTAAAAAGGAGAGAGAAATGAACACATATATGCTCAAGAAAGAAAGAAAGAAAGAAAGAAAGAAAGAAAGAAAGAAAGAAAGAAAGAAAGAAAGAAAAAATTGGAAGGCTGAAGGCAGAGGAGAGTTTAAGATAGTTTTAGCTGAACAGACTGGTTGAGTCAACTGGGAGAGGGCAGAGGGGACAGTGTGACAAAGCAATGTTTCTGGAAGCTGAGCCCTTAAGTTGGAGAATGAATATTACCAACTATGGACAAAGAAACACCTGGCTAGTAATGACAAGTACAACAGTATCAATACTGTGGATATTTTTAAAGGCCCCTTTCTTTTTTCCTTTTCTCAGTTCTTCATTGGAATTCTACAGGGACAGGTTGTGGTTCCTACATTAAAGTTGGTAGAAACGAGGCTAACAGAGAAGAAGTCATCTGTCAGAGGTCATAGTGGTTTGAAGGCATGTTTTTCTTTTGCTATTAATGTCATGTTGTTGTTTTTTTGGTTTTTGTTACTATGGCTCAAACTCAGAGCCTTGGGCACACGACGCAAGCACTCTGCCATTGAGCCAGATACACACCTAAACGCCTTTTAATTTTGAAAAAAAAATGTCTATCCTATAAAAAGTTAGAAGGGAATAATGACACAAATCATATTTATATTGGGTTATTTTAAAGTCACAATCACAAATATCATCTAACCATTTCCTTGTTGGAGTAGAGGGATGGCTCAATGGTTGAGCGTCTGTACTGCTCTTACAGAGAACCCAAATTTGGCTCCCAGAAGTCACAACAGACAGCTCACAGCTGCCTATAACTCTAGCTCCAGGGAACCTGACACCTTTGGCCTCTGCAGGAACCTGCATTCAACTGCACACACCTAGACAGAGATACACAGATAGACACGTGATTAAAAAAAAAAAAAAAACTAGTTTCCTTGTACCCTTTTCATATCATTTCTCCATGTTCCTCCTCAGAAATGATGGGAACATACCGCTGTGGTCGTACACCCTTTCTAACATTCTTTCACTTGTCCATAGGTGCGTATAACCGCTGATGATGTGTGCATATACATATACAACATCCCTATTTTGTTTAGTAAACATTACGTTTTTGACATTTTCCTGTTATGTCTTGGCTTATCTTACAAATAAGTTACATTGTGTGGAAGGGCAGCTTACCCACTTCCTACTGTAACTGACTTCTCTCGGTGCTGTGATCAAACACTGGACAAGAAGCACCCTAAGGAAGGAAGGGTGTGTGCTGGCTCACAGTTCCAAGGATACAGTCCCTCATGGCAGCAGGAGCTTCAGACACTAGTCTTGTGGTCAGGAAACCCAGCGGGATAAGACTGCCGCTCAGCTCGCTCTCCTTATTTGTCTAGCCGGTAGGGTGGGTCATCTCATGTCATGAGTACACCCAGAGGCCTGTCTCCTACTTGATTCTAGCTCCTGTGGAGCTGAAAAATGGCATTAGCCACCCTGTGTACTGATGGCTATATTTAGGCTGCTCCAGTTCTTGTTTCCCACAAGTGTCTGTGTGCATCCTTCTGTGGCTTGTTGGAGATGTGAGTTATGTTAGGGTGTGTGATTGAAGAAGTACCGAATCTTAGGAGGAGGAACATAAATGCCCAATGCCTGCAGCTTTGCAGACCCCACCATTGCCAAGACGCTTTAAACTTCTGAGAGGTTATAACATTCTATTTTTGGTAAAGTTTAACTGCTAGTCCCTTGTGACTCAGATGTTTTTAGCCAAAATATATCAATTTAGACACACTCTTCAATGACTGGTTAACTTCGCTTAACAAAACACATTTTTTGTACTTGTGATTATGGACTTGCCTCTTGCTACACAGTATTCCAGTGCCTAGAAGTGTTATTGTGTGATTGTCTAGCACCCTGGGTAGACACTAGTGTTCTGGTTGACTGTTTTTTTAAACAATGTTTTAACTGAAATATATAATATATATTCTTTCATATACATACATATTATATACATATACATTACATCTATATGTATATGTGTAAATGAAAGAGTAGACAAGAGCTTGGAGACATATTAGCTACAGAGGTCGAAGAACAAAGGAAGCTGCAGATGAAGGAAAATAGCAAATGCCATTTATAGAACTTCTCTTGTGAGTCTGTAATTATACTACATGCTGTATATATGTTACCTTGTGTTTTAGTCAGGGTTTCTATTCCTGCACAAAACATCATGATCAAGAAGCAAGTTGGGGAGGAAAGGGTTTATTCAGCTTACATTTCCACATTGCTGTTCATCACCAAGGAAGTCAGGACTGGAACTCAAGCAGGTCAAAGAGTAGGAGCTGATGCAGAAGCCATGGAGGGATGTTCTTTACTGGCTTGCTTCCCCTGACTTGCTCAGCCTGCTCTGTTATAGAACCCAAGACTGCCAGCCCAGGGATGGCCCCACCTACAAGGGGTCTTTCCCCCTTGATCACTAATTGAAAAAATGTCTTACAGCTGGATCTCATGGAGGCATTTCCTCAACTGAAGCTCCTTTCTCTGTGATAACTCCAGCCAGTGTCAAGTTGACACAAAACTAGCCAGTACACCTTGTTTAGTCCAATGGCAGTCCTGGGAGGTAGATACTATAATCAGCCCATCCTGAAGGTTGCCAGGGGGGCTTCATGAAGTTGTCTCAATGCCCACTTATAGCTAGTGGTACCGGAGCAGACCATTCATGCAGTCTGACTTGATGCTCTATGTTTTTTTTTAAATCCTGGCTCTGATGTGGGAGATCTGTTCTCTTCAAGATAGAAATGGTAATGGTTTCACTTATAGAAATGAGGGCATCATAAAGGAAGTCTTTTTGTTTTTGTTTTTTCATTTTTCATGTGTATGAGTGTCTTAGTCAGGGTTTCTATTCCTGCACAAACACCATGACCAAGAAGCAAGTTGGGGATGAAAGGGTTTATTTACACTTCCACATTGCTGTTCACCACCAAAGGAAGTCGGAACTGGAACTCAAGCAGGTCAGGAAGCAGGAGATGATGCAGAGGCCATGGAGGGATGTTACTTACTGGCTTGCTTCCCCTGGTTTGCTCAGCTTGCTCTGTTATAGAACCCAAGACTGCCAGCCCAGGGATGGCCCCACCTACAATGCCCCCCCTTGGACTATAATTGAAAAAAATGCCTTACAGCTAATGGAGGCATTTCCCCAACTGAAGCTCCTTTCTCTGTGATAACTCCAGCTTGTGTCAAGCTGACACACAAAACCAGACGGTACAATGAGTGTTTTGCCTGCATGTATGTGTGTACTCCAATGTGTGCAGTGCCCACAGAGGCCAGAAGATGATGTCAGATCCCCCGGAACTGAAGCTAGAGATGGTTGTGAGCTGCCATGTGACTTCTGGGACTCTAACATGGGTCCTGTGCAAGAGCAGCCAGTGCTCTTAGCCACTGACTAAGCCCCTATCTCTCCAGACCCCAAAATCTCCTGCCTTGTACAAAATTTTCTTGTCTGACTTTTAAAATGAGAAAAAAAAAAACAAAAAACAAAGACAAGACTCTACCTGTTTTCCTCAATTGTTTGATGTTTCTTCCTTTGATACCACACTTAGCAGGCACCAGACTTTAACCTTGTTCAAACTGTCAAGGGATCATTTGATTATGACATAGTGTCACAAAATAAAGGATTGTACTTCCAAAAGTCAAAGTTATCACTAGGTTCTTCATGTCCTAGCACAGAAACCCGTAAATAATTCTGTTTCCCTCTGATTGCCCTGCTGTGGTAATGTTTAACGATAGACTGTAAACTGCAGGATAGGGTTAGAATGGACTGTATCCTTAGTACTTGTTAGAATATAGTGCCCCCTTCACTGGGTGTAAAAGGATCAGTTTCTCACTACAAAGGAAACCAAACTGAAGGACTCATCCAAATACTGTCTCAAAAATGTGATTCGAGTATGGTTGGATATTGATCCCTTCTCTGCCTCGAGTTAGTTACACAGTTCCTAGGTGTTCTGTCCCTCGAATCTAAGTAGTTATGAGCCATGATACAAATAAATTGATCTCAAGCTCTCAACATAAAATTGAAGCAGGCTTTCATTTCCCAAAGGTAGATGGCATTCTGGGGATTGTAGTTCAAAAAGAGAAATTAGTTCAAGCCTTGGCCTTAAACCAAGACAAACCTTTCTTCTCGCTTTTATAAGCAATAGTTTTAAAAGCTGCCTGACAAATCACTTAGCCCCCACGCCTGTGTTTTGATGTTACTAGAATCTCCAGAAGTCAAAGCCACAGTTCAGTGTCTATGGATTAGAGAAAACCCTTTACTTAATGGAAATTGGAGCAGCGTTGACAGTGGTGAATGAATCATGAGTGGAGAGAGGATCATCATGTGATAACCCTTAAGCCCCACTCCAGAACGAGCCTTGTGACACTTAGCACTCACAAAGAAGCAGATCAATGTAATGCCAAGGGCGTCAGAAATAACGTCTTCAGTGCTGAAGCCTTCTGAAGTCTTGTGCATTTAAAAAAAAAAAAAAAGGAAGAAGAAGATCAGAAAGCAGCCATTCAGTACCTAAGCATGTGTGCCTAATAAGGTCTTGTTTATAGACAAACTTACACAATTCTTTTAATTTGTAGAACTACTAGCTCCATATGTTTTCCTTTATCTGAGTTGAAGCCTCTAAGTACGCTTAATTTAATTTTTAAAATTAGTTTTTATTGTAGTTCTAGGGAGTGAACTCAGAACTTCACACATATGAACCCCACATGTGAGCCCCCTGTCTTGAAGCATTTCCGTTATTTTGTGGATAAGAAACTGAATCTCTAGGACCTGTGCAGAGACCATAAGCTGCTAGATGACTCATTCCAAAGCTCTAATTGTGAATATGTAAAAATGTAATCATGGGTCTAAAATGGTTTACCATCAAATACTTACTTACCGCCAAGCTTGGTGACCTGTGTTGGATCCCCAGGACCCATCTGGGAGAAGGAAATACCTGACTCCCACAAGTTGCCCCCTGACCTCCCAGTGTGCACTGGGGCATGCACCCTCATGCACATAAAATAAATAAAGGAATGCAGTAAAATGAAATATGCAATTGTGGAATAAACTGATAAAGAATTGCATTTTACTTGAGTAGTAGAAAATTAAAGAGAGGGGCTGTTGAGATGGCTTGGCAGCCAAGTAGGAAGCACCTACGACCAAGCCTGAGGGTCTGAGTTTGATTCCTCTGGAACCCACATGGTGGAAACGGAGAACCAGCTCCTCCAAGTTGTCCTCTGACCTCCAGACCAGCACTGACTGACATGTACACACACACACACACACAATAATAATAATAATAATAATAATAATAATAATAATAACAGAAATGTAAAGACTGAAATAGAACACTCTCAGGGTGGGCTATATTGAAGCCAGATTAAATGTATATACAGAATTATACATTTTTGTAGTAACCCATTTGTCTAAAGAATACTGAGTCTTCAGAACAAGGATGAGTATTGTGGTATTTATCCTTGGGTAGTGAGGTCAGGGGTCACATTAGCCTTTATTCTTGACCACCTCCCTTGGGACACAGCTATGTTTTCTCCAGAGTGTTGTATGGCAGTTCCTCTCATATCACCTGGAAACCACAGTATCAGTATCCAAAGGAGGGGTTGGACCTTGTGTAAGGATGCGATATGAACTATTAATGGGAGGCTGGCTGCCTGGTCAGGTGCTACTAGTTTAGTTAATCAGTTGTTAGCTAACTGACATTCAAAAAATGTTAGAAATGGATGGGGAAATGACTTGTAATAATCAACTTTTTTTTTTACTTTATTATAGGATACAGCCCTCTCCCCTCCTTGTACTTGAAAACATGTTGCTTCTAGTAATTATACAAGAATCAGGAAAAGTATTGGATTCTAGTGCTTGAAGAGGAGTATTGAAGAATCTAAACAAACATGGGTCAGGGGGTGGGTGTTAAGAAAGTCTTAGTGATGATCATATATCAGGTGTTCCTTTTTCCCCCAAATTTCTCCATCTGTTTTCCTTTCTTTCTTCATTCCAGCTGCTTTCTAGAACACTTGGAAAATAATTAAGCTGAGACTAGACTAGTGTCCATTATAATGGTTGTGGATGTTTTCTTTCAGCAGTTGGGAAAGTAAGAAAAAGATTCGAGACTGGTTCTAAAGTTCTAGAACTTCAAAGACCATTCCAGAAGGTTCTAGGAATTACCTTTCATTCCTGTTCATTTCCAATGCTATTCATCTATGTTGGTTTCTACTGTCTATTAATAGGTAGAACTTCTTTATAGATACTGTGTACCATGGGCTTTAGGACTCCTAAACAATTTAGGAGGATAGCAGCTAAAATCTTCTTTGTGAAAATGGTTATATCAAAGTGGTGCTTTTTGTTGTAGGTACTAGCTGTTGTAGGTACTAGCTGTTTCTGCCTTACATTCTTTTATTTTCTCACTAACCATGTCTTAGTTAAACTCTGGTGCACTCCTCAGAGCAAGAGTGGAGCCATCATGACAGGCAGACTGTCAATAGAAAGGTGTGTGGGAACATGGATTGTATCTATTAAAAGCCAAGCTCCTGCCAGAAATGCTAAAGCCATGAAGGCTCATGGGGGCTCTCCACTATTGCCCCAGAGATAAATACTAGTTCCTTCCTTATTTATTTCAAAACTGGGGTGTGTTTTTGTGTTCAAGTCAGTAACAGCCAGTTTAAAAAAAAAAAAACGTAAAAAGTACAATTTATTACCCATAATCCTTCACATTTATCAAGAAGATGATAGTAAGTACTAATCTGGGATTAGTTCAGTTTATGGCCTACACCTCATCTGATCCCAATTCCTAGCAAGTTGGAAAATATAGAAAACTTTGATAACTATATTTCCTCAACCTCCTTTCTTCAAAGAAAATTAATTTGTATAGGGAGCACAGATGTTATGGGGCGGTCATAGAAATCAAAAGACAATTTTGGGGGATTGGTTTTCTCCTTCCACCACGTGGGTCAGGAGGACAGAACACCTTTATTTGAGGCACCATCTGGCCATTTGAGACAGCGTCTCACTGTGTAACCTGGTCTGCCTTTGAACTCACAGAGTCCTTCCTAAGTGCCGGGATTCCCACTGTGGCTCATCAAGGCCAGTTTAATGCAGTTTTAGTTTTACTATTACAATCTAATTTGTATACTTTTTAGTGTATTGCATTTAAATGAAGTGAGTTTTCCCAATACTTACTAACATTGAGAAGTTTTACACAGTAAACCCACCCTAACTCAAAAAGTGACAGATTCTTAGAACCTTCAGAGTCTAGCTGGTCAGCCAGTGTCCTGTTATACATAAGGGGGAGCCACGGCCTGGAGAAATGAAAAGACTTGCTCAAGCTTACAGCACTGATCAGCAGCAGAACCCAGTGTCTTAGTTACTTTTCTATTGCTAAGAGGAGACACTGTGACCACGGGAACTTATAAAAAAATAATTTAATTGGGGGTTTCCTTACAGTTTCAGAGGTTGGGTCCATGATCATCAGAGTGGGAAGTGTGCTGGCAGGGAGGGACAGTACCTGGGAGCTTATACCTCACAAGTTGATGAGAGAGAGAGAGAAAGAGAGAGCAAGAGAGAGCGCCTGGCATGAGATTTTGAAACCTCAAAGTCCACCTCAGCAACATACTTCCTCCAACAAGGCTACATACTTTTTAAAATAAAGATGTATTTATTTTGTGTAAATGAATATACTGTAGCTGTCTTCAGATGGCATCATATTCCATTACGGGTAGTTGTGAGCCACCATGTGGTTGCTGGGAATTGAACTCAGGACCTCTGGAAGAGCAGTTGGTGCTCTTAACCACTGAGCCATCTCTCTAGCCTGACTACGTACTTTTTAATCTCTCCCAAAACAGTTCCACCAACTAGAGAGCGAGCATCCAAACACACAAGCCGACAGTAGTCATGCTTATTCAAACTACCACACAGGGGTATAAGTCATGTCCATTGTTTTTCTAATAATATCAAATATAAATTCTAATAACATTAGTGTCACATTTAAAATATAAAATATACACTTGTAAAGGAGGTACAAGGAATGGAAAATCTTAAAAGTTGAGATTAAAAGTGTTACATGTATGTACATACAGGCAGAACACCTGTACACATGAAATAAAAGAATAAAAATAAAACTAATAAGAGAAAATGACTGCACCTTTTTGAGTTAGACAATAGAGGTTCAGGGAGCATCTATAGGGCAAAAGGGAGGGAGGTTCAGAGAAAAGGGGGAGAAGCACAAAGTGCCAGAGAAAAGGTACTTATCCTCCGGCCAACATGTGAAAAGGAGATAGAAAACAACAAAACCTCCAAAAACAGAAGGGTTAGGAATTACACCTTTCTGAGTCAGGGCTCAGAAATGCAGACAGACTTGGCAGAGCGTCCTGGCAGACCTGGAGTTTCTGCACTGACATGGAGATTTCTGGGAAGGAAAGGTACATTATCTCAATAAGGCAGTAGTTGTACTAAGGGAATCCACCTCCCTGAGGGGTGGTGGTTCCTTAGCCAGATGACTGATTGACCTAATTGGATTGACTCTTGCGGTTTGACTAGCTTGGAATGTTAGGTTCATACCTAGACCAGTGGTAGACCCCATTCCCTTAACCTGAAGGAGAAAGCCTTTCCTCAATGGGGTTCAAGGCTGCTAGAACAACACAGTATTTCTTGTGAAGATGTAGCCTTTGTCCCGCATAACTGTCATCTCAATAGAAGTGAGAAACTAGACTGTTATTGTGGTCTCTAGTGTTAGCACTTTTGATAATTTACTTCCCTTTACTCCCAGATTATCCTGAATTGAAGTGGGGTCTGAACGACAACTTGGGACAAACACCTGGTTATAACAGTCACAAATGTGTTGTTGAAGTCCAGTGCATGCCTTTAATCCTAGCACCCAGGAGGCAGAGGCAGACAGATCTCTGTGAGTTCGAGGCCAGCTTGCTCTACAGAATGAATGCTAAGATGGCAGTTAGGGCTATGTGGAGAGTTCCCTGTCTCAACAAAACAACAACAACAAAAAGCTGCAAATCTATTGTTGAAAGAGAGGAAGGGATTTGAGTCAGAATTATCCAAAGGATGTAATTGCTGTAAGCAAAGTTCACTGAATAACAATTCACCCCCTTCATTTTAGTATGTTTCTGTAGACAGGTTTTACCTTCAGTTCATTAAGCTATTGTTTTTCTATTAAACCTTTAATTATTTAAGTAAAATAAATGCCTCCACTAAATGAAAATTTATGGGTTACCCGTAATCGCCATAAAGTGTGTCTATGGAAACATTTATTTCATACCTGCAAAAGTGAATTTCTGATCCTTTTTGGATTTGTTGCATATTGTTTCCTTAAAAGCCATTGATAAGAAGAGCGAGATGCATTGGGACTTAGGAACCCTCAGAAACAATTGTCAGTTTTGAGGCTCCTCTAAAGAGCATCACAAACTCTACACTTAAGCAGAAATTGAATTTGCTTCTCGTGTGCATAAAAGATTTAATGGCATATAAATTGGGAATAATTATTCTGTTTCAAAGGATTAAATGAAACCTAAATCAGTAATAATATGTGCAGTTTCAATCTAACTGGCTGCTTAACATAAAGAGGCAAATAAATAACAGCTAACGGATGGGGGCTCTGCTTTTATTCCCCTCCTCAACAGGCAAAATGGCCAGTTATTGAATATTTTATTTGAGTGCAGAGGATGTTAATTGAACTAGAAACATGCTCTAATTTTAGTAATTTTTTGATTGAATACAAACTGAGTATGAGGCTCTTCATTAAATGGAGATTTGATTTTATTTTGTTTGAAGTTATCACAGCACGGACTCAAACACGGTCCATTAAAGGCAGCAAATACCCCACTGAACGCATGGGAGACGCCCCCCCCCCACTCCCTCTCCTCTCCGCATCCATTTCTAACCAGGGGCTCTGAAGAGGAGCCCCGACATCTGTTGTCTGAAGGGTAACAAAGGAGTTGTGTTCTCATTGTCCGTGTGACCTTCCCAGCGGATGAGGAGGAGAAGAGGTGCGTGTTTTGTGTACTGAAGATTGCCTGTGAAAGAGCACTTCACACTCATTTTGTCCCTGTGTGTTGACCCAGACTGCAAAATACAATTGGGCTCCTTAGCACCCGAGCTCTGTACAATAGTGCGCTTTAGTATCATGTTCTGTTTCAACAACTCGATTTATTTCTGGGAAGCATTACAATTTTCCATGCACATGATTTTGAAAGGGGAAAAAAAAGCCCCTCATTAGCTTCAACATGTCTTCCATTTGGAATTGGTGAAGGGGACGTTTGGAGGCAGCCATTGCCAGGGTAGATGGCATCGTGTTTTTAGCGCTCTCTCTCTCTCTCTCTCTCTCTCTCTCTCTCTGGGACTGTGGTTGTCTTGGTTTTACTTCCGGATAATACACCTGCCTCGTGTTTCCCCCTGAAGGCTGTCTCAGAAACGTCTCTTCTCGTTTGTTCCCAGCCCCTTTCCTTTTGGTCTAGTTTCTGCTTAGAACAAGATGGCCTTTCAAGCAGCCATTTCTTAAAGAAAGGAAATCCACTAGGGCCTTGGCTTTATGGGTTTTCTGGAAGGCACAAAATAATTTTTTAAGTCTCTTACTTGTATATCCCTTGTCTCGGTTTAATGGTGGTTAAAATATTTTATCATGTGGATTAACTGCTATTTCTTAATCCCACTTCCTAAATTATGATTTCAGACATTTCCCACAGAACCTAACTCATGACTGAAAACCTGGATTTTTATTTTTTAAATGGGTGTTATATCTTTCAGGCCATTAGGGTACCACTTAGAGCCTGATGCTCTTCAAATATCTTAAGGCCTGCAGGGAGAAGTATCCCTTGAGCTTTGCCAGCAGGAAGCGTGGTACATAAACAACCATGTTGTATCCTAGACACTGAGTGCAGTAGGCAGTGAGCAAAACCCGGTTATAGGACTCACTGACATGCTCGCCCAGAGCTAATGTTTACACCATTCTTACTCTGTGCCGGGCACAGATGTTAAATAATCTGCCTATTATTCACCATGTACTCAGTGGCACCAGAAATTATGCAGAGAAACAACGCATAGTGACTGTATGGATGGCTGCCGGCCATCACTGGTTGAGGCTGGTTAAATGCGGTGAGCGGAAGGGTGCTCCAGTTTTTCTAATGTTATCTTAGGGATAAGAATACATGCATACACTTTCAAATATCAGAGGTCTCTGTGTTATCTTTCCATGACTGTGGTGAGATGCTTGAGGTAAACACCTTAAAAGGAACAACAATCTCTCGGGGCTCCCACTTCCATGGGCACTTGACCCTGTTTCTCTAGGCCTGTGGCAATACGAAGACCAGAGCATCTCTGAGAGGAGGCCTGTTCTCCCATGGAAGCCAAGAAACACACAGAGAGCAAACCTCTGCTGGCCCAAAGGGTGTGGTTTTGAAAGAAGTTAGCTCTCTTCCATAAGGTCCCATGTTCTAAAGGTTCCACCACCTCTCAGTACTGTCACAAGCTGGAGACCAAGCCTTCAATACATGGGCCTCTACTATATATATATTTGGTATATATATATATATATATATATATATATATATATATATATATATATTTCTGATGTTACTTAGTTATACCAGGAACTGAGTTATCTTAGGCTAACAGGATGACAGGGTTGGGGGGTGGATGGATTTTGAGATATTATGGACCAATTAAACAAGGATCCCCTGGAACTGGGGTTTCAGGTGGTTATGAGCAACCATGTAGATCCTGGAAACCCAACTCCAGGTCCTCTGTAAGAGCAGCAAGTACCCTTCACCAATGAGTCATCCCTCCAGCCCAGTGATGCCCAGCTCAGTAACTGAGGAGACTCTTCTAAATGTCTTCAGAAGAATGTGTGTGTAAGGCCATCCTGCAGCTCATCCCTTTGGCTATTCTTCATTGGTGGCCAGACTTCTCTCCGAAATTAAGTACTCATAGAACGTAGCTAAGCCCAAACTCTTCCGGAGTTTACTGAGGTCCTTGCCTATCTGAACTCTGGTTAGTCTTGAGCTGTGAGCCTTGGCTCTCCTCCTCCCAGGCTCCACCCACTGCAGAGCATTTGCTCTTGGGAAGCGAAGCTGCTCTGTCCCTTTAAGTCCTCTTTCCTGCTGTCCTCTCAGCCTGGGACATGTTTTCTCAGCCTTAGGTTGTGGCCATGTCTTCCTGTGGAAAGCTCTCCGCAACCTCCTGAGACACACTCGAGGTTGGTCCCCTGTGGTCCCCACCAGCACAGGCATCACTCCACAGTGTTAGTTGTGGGGACACCAGTGCTTCTTAGCACACTCTAACTCCCCAACCTAGTGCTCAGCAAACACTTGTCAGAACAACTGTGAATGACTGAAGAAAAGAGTAAACTTAAATTCAGTTTTTCCTTCCAGTAAACTGTGGATATGGGAATACAGCCTGTGTTTGTTTGTTTGTTTGTTTGTTTGTTTTTAAAAAGTCATGTTTGCTTAAAGATGATAACTGAGCTTTCTTCTCCATGTAAACAACTGCAGTTAAACCTTAGGCCACTTAATATAATAAGATAAACCCTAAAATCAGTCACTAATTTATCCCAGTGCAAGAAGCATCTTCATGTTAAGATTATAATTATGTAGCTACTTTTTAAAATAAATATCAACTGCTGTATTTACATTGGAGTATTTATGGAGATCCAGTTAATTATTTTAGAATCATTTACCTTTTCTGCCCATAGGGCACCGCAGTGTACTAAGGTAGAAATTAGGGAAGCAGGGCATACATTAGGGAAGGAGGGCCTACTGCAGCCTCTGCTGTCCATGACCTTAGTTAAGTGACAATGCAACCCCAGGGATAAAGCTAATGAACGCATGTGCAGTTCACTGTAAGATACTTGTCTTCTTGCCAGTCTTTATAGTCAGCCATGAGAAATGGGCCAAATACAAAATCCCCATTTGAGACAAACTGCCCCAACGATGAAAGGTAAAAGGCCCGTTGTCCAAATACAGAAGTTTGTAAGTCAGATAACCCACAGGAGGTGCCTACCCATCATGGCCCTGAAGACAGGACAGCTGTGGTATCTGTATGAGGGACACAGTGATGTCCCATTGCCTGACAGTTTTGCTGGGGAAATCCTATCCAGGAAAAAGAAGAGCCTCCTCTATTGGAAAGTTCCCCACCCTCTTCAGAGAGCTGAAAAACGCATAGTGACAACTTAGACCAGCATATGAGATTTTTTTTTGCTTTACATTGAATCAAAGAAATCCAGGTCCACATTAAGGAGGGTAAATTGGCATCATAGGGAGCATTAGTTTGTTTACCCAGCATAGAATTATGTCCTCTGTAAACGGGAATATCAAATAGCATAAAAAGCTAGGTGATTTACATTTTCTTTTTGATTAGAGGATTTCATCCACTGTCCTCAAGAAGGAAAAATCTCTCCCATTTAGCTTTTGAAGATCAAAGAGGCCATTAAATATGCCATATTACCAGCTTCCTCACCCCCACCCCCAGTTAAGACTACAGGCTACTTTATGAATTGAGACTGTCATGGCAGACGGGAGGACTTTATTTGGGGTCTAGTTTACTTCCTCAGACAGGACGACGTGCTTAAACATAATTCAGAGAGACTGTCCTAAAACTTGAGGCCCATGATGGATGACCTGTCTACTGAGCCTCGAACTCATGGCTCTGACAACCCTCCGAGCCACAGGCTGACTCTTAAGCCTTGTGCACTTCCCTGTAGCATGTTTGATAATCATCTATAGAGGAAAGGACTGAAACCCAAAATTCCTGAAAAGCAAGAAGAGCCTGTGTGTGTATGTATTCAATTGGGATAAAAACCTTATCCACCTCTCAAGAGGAGTACTTCCCTTCCTAGAAATAAACAAATATTCAAATATACATAGTGCCAGCTAAAGTAACCAGCTAAGGTATAAATTGTTGAACCTTATAACAACATTATACTTATTAAGGTGAAACTGTCCTTTCCTTCTTCTCCTTCCCCTAGTGCCTCTCTCCTTTCCTTCTTTTTTGAGATGGGTTCCATGCAGACCAGGCTGACTGTCAATGCATCTTGTAATGAAGGTTAACCTTGAACTTCCGATCCACCTGCCCCCCTCCACCTCCCAGGTGCTAGGACCACGAGAGTGCACCACAGGTGGACTAATGCTGGTGATAAAATACATCACTTCATGCACGCCAGGCAAGCCGCTCTCTCAACTGAACTCCAAGCCCAGCCGTCCAGTGTGAATGGTACAGATCAAGTCCCAGGTTGCCGTTGTTACTCGGAAGCAATAGGAAACTTGGAACCGTATAGACATGCTGCTTGAACATCGCAGACATTTCATCTTTGTTTTCTTGCTTTTAGAATTTACTTGGCAAACATTTTGACTACAGATTTCAGTGAACTCGACTAATTAGATCTTTCCTGTGGTTCTAATTTGAGACTTAGATGCACCCTCACCATCTAGATAGTGAAGGGAAATTAGAGGAAGGGCTCTGAGATTGAATTTAAATGAAATGGTGAAGTGAATCAAATGAGTGAGTTTATTTTGTGTGTGTGTGTGTGTGTGTGTGTGTGTGTGTGTGTGTGTGTGATCTTTTATTTGGGTCTGTCACAGGTGGGGGCTGTCATTTGAAGGCGTCCCCCTCTCCCTGGGAATCTACTTTAATTAAGGACTTCTCTTTCTTTTTTTACTTCGGACAGCCAACATCAGGTAGAAGACAAATATTCAGACCTCCGATATGATCCCAACTGGAAGAACAAAAGAGAGGAGGGGCAGCCATTGGCCGGGGAAGCATTGCCAGGGTCTGCAGATAGTTCTTCAGAAAACTTGCCTTTGGCTCCACTCTACCCATCCAGAGAGCCGTCCATGGGACTTTCCGTGGGGAAAGGCAAAGAGAAGAAGAGTCCTCAGAGCGAAGCCTCCTTACTTGGGAGCGAATTTCTGAGCCCAAAGTATGAACGTGGCACCCGTCAAAATGAGTTCTCAGAACTAAGCGACAGTGACCAGGAGGAGAAATCCAGTGACCTGTCTCGGTACCTAAAGAGTTCAAGCTCACACAACGAAGTTTTCCTGCCGGGGTCACGTGGCCCGCGCAGAAGGAAGTCCAAACAATACTTTGTGGAAAAAAACAAGCTGACTTTGGGGTTACCTACGCCTAAAACAGACTCTTACCTTCAACTTCACAATAAGAAGAGAGGAGAGACTCGCCTCGAACAGGTGCGTAGCCGCTGCTTAAACATCTCTTCTGAAGCTACCCTGGGATTCCTGTGTGTTTGAATGGTGTCTCTTCCTTCTGGGCGATGATGCCATAGTTACCACTTGCCCTGGTAGAGCAAACGCTTCCATAGTGTTGCAGGCTTGTCCCCTGGCTGCTGCCACTTCCTCTGCCATCTCCTGCTTTTCCCTCCTGTTCTTTCTTCCTTCTGTTCTTTTTCTTTCTCTTCCTTTCATTTTATTTAGTCTGTGGGGGTGGGGTGGGGGCGTGCACATGTTTATGTGTGATTGTGTATGAGGTAAACTTGAAGGAGTCGATTTTTGTCTTCTACCTTGTGGATCCTAATTGCTTCTTGTAGAACGAAGGTTATAACGCCATACGTTCTTAAGCGCGAAATAAAGCTCACCTGTGGTCCATGGTGCAGTAACTGCTACAATTCAATCACTATATCTAAAATGTCTTCATTCAAAGACCCATAGAATTATTTAGATGTTTACTCCGTGTGCATGAGTGTTTTTTCCTGCATGGATGTCTGTATGCCAAGTGTGGACCCTGGAATTTATTTATGCGGTGTGTTCCAGTAGATGAAATGCAGGGTCGAGCATTTAACTCCCAGTGATGATTCTTTGTGCTAACCTTACCATTGGTTACAATCTTACTGAGCATCTCAGTACGTTGGAGTAGGTGCCTGCCGCATTAATCTGACACATTCACCCCAAGAACCAAGCTTACATACGAAGTGATTCTACATCCAGATTCTGTGTAGGTGCTGGGTCCTGGGTGCTGAGCTGGGGGTGGCATGGGGTAGTGTTATGAAGCAGAGCCCAGCATGGAAGATTTTTCTTTTTAATTCTTCAAATGACTCTTACCTTACCAATTCCCATTGCTAATCATTGCACTGCCCCTCATTGTCCTGCACGAGCAATGTGAAATGATTACACCGTAGACACTCCATTATGTAAAATCAGAAAACTAATAAATGCCCTCTTTTCCTCATCTGATCATTCTGAGAATAAGTTATTACCCAAATGATGGGCATGTTGGATACTGGGCACAGTGGGGCTTGCTTGTAGTCTCTCCACTTGAGGAGTTGAGACTGGAGGATGGCAAATATGACACTAATCTGGACAGTGTAGCAAGACCATGTCGGAAACAGGAACACACAAACACATTCACACACCACACACACATACACATTCACACACACATACATACATACAATTCACACACACAAACACATTCACACCACACACACATACACATTCACACACACAAATACATTCACACCACACACACGTACACATTCACACCACACACACAATTCACACACACAAATATATTCACACCACATATACACATTCACACACACATACAAATACACACAATGCACTCACACACATGCATACACACATTTACATACACAATAACAAGAAGAAAACATGCTATTCCAACAAGTAAATATATTCATTTAGCTTTATTTCATGGGCACAAATAAAGATGTCCCTATCAGCTCGCCTCCTCGTGACTATGCCATGTGAGCTATGGGGCTCGAGGGAAGCAGCAGTTCCACACCCCTGCTGGAGACACCTAAGAGGGTGGAGTCCCTTTCAAGGACTAGCAATATATAACATCTTTGCCTTTGTAACTAACACTAAAACACAGCAACGGGTACAGAATGCTTAACTGAACTCTCAAGACAGATAAACATCATTAGTTCTCAACATTGTCTTACTGTTTTAAATGCAAACATATTTTGTTGTTGTTACATAAAACTTTTGTGAAATGTCAGCCAGACAGTGGTGGCATGTGCCTTTAATGCCAGCACTCGGGTGGCAAAGGGAGGTAAATCTCTGAGTTTGAGGCCAGCATGGAGTTCCAGGACAGGCCAGAGTGAGTTCCAGGACAACCAGGGCTACACAAAGAAACTCTGTCTCAAAACAATCAAACAAACAAACAAGCTAACAAGCAAAAATGTAAAATTTGAAATTTCACTTGATTGCTTACTTAAAATATAAATGAATTCAAGAGTGACAATATCTATTGCTGGTCACCTCTCGAAGCCTAGGATAACACTTTTCATTACTATTTTGTGTCCTGTTTTGAGTCAGTGTCTTGCTTGGTAGCACAGGCTACCCCAGGCTGCCCCAGGCTGCCCCAGGCTACCCTCACCTTTGCAGCAATCATCCTGCTTCATCCCCTTGGGTGCTGAGATGAGAGTCAGCTCTTGTTACTACTTTCAAAAGTGTTCCTAGACAAGCCGCTCATGAAGGAGAGGCCATGGTGAGGCAGAAATAAGGAATTATCTTTTCAGTATACAGAGAGAAAAGATTTACCATCAACTCTGTGGCTAAGCCCTGAATTGCTGATTTTTGTAGTAGTTACCTGGTGTGCTTCAATTGTCAGTGTTCTCATAGACCGGCTTTTCTTGTGTTTATTCACAGGGGAAACTTTAAATCTACATTAGATTTTCTGACTTTGAGCTCTTGACTTGCTGTTTGAAGGAGATACTGACTTTGCCCACCCATGCTCTGGGTTCAAATGTCTTAATTCTCACTGTTTATACCATTTGAAACCATTTATTTTTTTTTATGTTTCCTGCAGTTTAAAAAAGTATTTATTCCTTAAGAATGTCAAACACATGTATGCACATGTACATATATACATACATAATATAATTATATATATGTATATATATACATATATATATAATCACATTATATTTAACCCCCACTTTTCCTCTCCAACTTCTTCCCATACCTCCCCAACACACCTCGCTCCTAATTTCATGTTCTCTTTAACATATGTGTGTTTTCCACTGATCCAATTAATGTTGCCTGTATGTGCATGGATATGAGGCCTTCCACTGGTGCATGATCATCCAACAAGTCACCATAACCCCAAATAAAAATGACTAGCAGCCTTTCCTTGCAGCCATCAGCTGTCAATAGTTCCTCTGGTAGGGCTGAAGGACATTGTGAGCCCATCATTTCTCCATGCTAGAATTCTGGTTGGTTTAAACTTTTAAAGGTCTTGTGCAGGTAACTATAGCTGCTAAGATTTTTACTAGAGCAATAGTCTAGTGTCATGTCCTGAGGACAGTATTACACAGCACTCTTTCTTATTCTCCATTTTGTTCATTTCTTCTTCTGCAATATGCTCTGAGCAAGGCAGTGAGAGGACTTGATAAATATTTAAGGCTGAGCATTGACAGCCACTTATTCTAAGCAGTTTGATCAGTCGTGAATATCTGCAATAGCCTTTACCCACTGTACAAATAAGCTTCTCTGGCCACAGAATGCAGTCTATAGGTATAAACCAATATATAGATATGAACAAATATTTAGGAGGCAGCTTGACAACATACTCATTTATCAAAGAAAAAAGCAACAATAGATTACCCTCTGGAGCCATAGGTATTAGGTAAAGTTCATAGTCTCTTCAGTATTGCAGGCTTCAAATCCAAGCAGAATAGAGTTGGTTATCTCATAACAGTCATGCCACTGTTGTGCCCTGTTGCCTTGCATGTCAGTATTGTGGCATGGATGGTACAGAACTGGGTAAGACAACTGATGACAAGTGCTGGAGTACCATCTTCTAGCATTAGGAAACCTGTCAGATAGAGAGAAGTCCATGCTTTGTTCTATGTTGATTTCTCCATGTCCTGCAGTCAAAGGATGTGGTGCCTTCATCAGTAAACTCTTACCATTTAGTTATTGTGGGAAACAGGTATTTGTGAACCACAAGTATATGGATATGGATACCGAGCACCAATCTTGGGTCCACTGTAGGAATCATGAGGTACTGTTAACTGCTGAGCTATCCTCTCAGGCCCCACTTAAATTCCATACAAAATTATTCCTCAAATCTTTGTGTTCAACAGGATGACTTTGCAGATGTCTATAGAGGTAGAATTTAAGATAAAATGCACAACACACTGCCAAGTGTGTTTATCTCCCAAAATCTGGATGCTCCAGGTGAGAAGGCTGCCACTCATCTCTGAGCCCATCACTGAGTGAACAAAGTCTGTCTGCTTCCCCTTCTTTACATCTTGTACATTTATTCTTCTCATGCCATGACTCAAGCAGCTATGGACATCATGAATCCTGAGGAAAAGTTCTCCATGTCTCATAGCCGTGGATTCCCTGTAGCTCTTCATCTTGGTTTGGGGACTTGTGAAATTTCCTCCATCTTCATTGGCATGTTGATGGCTATTGTCTTATTCGTTTCTTGATTAGACAGCCATAACGTTGGTATTTCATGCATGCAGAGTCACTGCCATTTCTAGAAGGCACTATCTAGCAGCATATATCTTAGTTCTCTGGCTCTTGCATTCTTTTCGTTCCTCTCCCATAATGGTCCCCGACTTTAGGTGTAGGGAGTGTGTTGCAGATCCATCTCAGATAGGGTTGGATATCCCACATTCACGTAGTCTCTGCATTTCCACCAGTTGATAGTCTACATCTTAAGGAAAGATGTTGTCCCTCAAGCAGATGCTAATAGAGTAGCCTTCTTTAGGTTCAGCATTTCAGTCCATTATCATCATTGCAGGAAACATAGGAGCATCCAGGCAGTCATAATGCTGGAGGAGCTGAGAGTTCTACATCTTCAGGAGCAGGCTGTCCTTGAAACCATTTCTTAACCATTTCTCTAAGGTGGATTTTTTTCTTACTCTTCTTATTCTTTTTTTTCTTTCTCTCTCTTCTTATTCCTTTTTAAAGCATAGAAA
Source organism: Mus minutoides (assembly GCA_902729485.2). Lineage (NCBI taxonomy): Eukaryota > Metazoa > Chordata > Mammalia > Rodentia > Muridae > Mus > Mus minutoides. Next base: position 83,724 of record LR749545.1, read on the forward strand.
TATGTTTGATCTAACAAGGTCATAATGATATGTATCATTTGTTTTATTGAATATGGTCAGTAATACAAAAATGTGTTTTCTTTCTGAATTGTTATATATAAACATGTGACAGCTTCCCCCATTGATATGTTGTTGGGTTTTTGTTTACTTGCTTGTTTGTTTTGTTTTGGATTTTGACACAAATTTCCTGTCCTTACCTCTCTGTAACTGAAGATGGCCTTGAATTTTTCTATCTTGGTTGGTTGGTTGTATTTGTTAATCAAAACTAAAAGGTTGATTATTAAGTTCATAATAAGCAGGCATAATAAAGCAAGCTATGGAAATTAAGAGTACTTCTGAGCCTGGGAAAAGGCCAATGGCTCAGTGGGTAAGAACACTTGCTTTGTAAGCTTGAGGACCTGAGTTCAAATCCCTAGGGCTACATAAAAAGCCTAGCAAGGCTATATGTCCCCGTGACCCAGCATGTGAGCCACTAAGAACAGACAGACCCCAGGAGTTCACTGTAGGCCAACCAGCCTAGACAAGACAGCAAGCTCTAAGTTGAACGAGAGACCATGCCTCAAAGCAATAAGGATGGGAATAACATAGAAAAACACTCTAAGCCTTGTTCTGACAACTGCATGTGCACACAATGGTACACACACACAGCCACACATGACACAACACACAAATGGACAATGAATGAGTGGTGGAGCTCTACTGGATAATATATTACAGGGCTTCAACTCTAGGGTAATATTTAATACATATATAGACAGAAAAGTGGACCACAACAGAGTGGGAAGTCTATAAAGAGAACCTAATTGTACATGCAGCGCAAAAAGAAATGCTGCCCTTATCAAAACAGCAACCTGGGCTACCCCAGGGAAGGCAGCAAGCTGGATTCATATGCTCATTATATAAAATAAATTCCAAATGGGTCTGATGTTTAATTATTAAACTTCAACCATCAGAACACTAGAAAAAAAAAACATAGGAAGGTTTTCTTCAGAGCCTGAATTACTTAAAAAGCCAAGAATGCCTATGAGATTAATAATTTGGCTTTGAATATGTCAAAAAAACATCTACCAGAGAAAAGTATAAACAATATAAGATATGAGAAACAAACTAGAAAGAATTTTTTTCTAATTTATACCACAAGTAAAACTCTATCTCTAATACATAAAGATATCCTTCTCCAGGTCAGTAGGAGGGAGACTGAAGTCACCATAGAAACATACATAAAAGCTCAGATGGAGAGTCACACAGAAGCTAAAACGTGGCTACTGAGTGCTTGTGAAAATACTGAACATCTGTCACTATAAGAGAACAAGTTAAGATTACATCGAGATTCATTTCCACCTATAATTAATAAACAGGGGATCTGTTGATAAAATTGCACAGTAATGCCAGAAAGAGAAGAAATCAGCAGAACCAGAATAAAGGAAAATTTATGGCTACGTAAAATATAATTACATTCCCAGGGAAACTAGAACATGATGTCTAAAAACAGCCACATCACTTGCCTCTGCCCTGTGCTAGCTCTGTGACCTTGTGCAGGCTATTAAACCTCTTTGTGCCACAGCATTCTCATCTATAAAGGAGATAATAAGAGTCTTTTCCTCATAGGGTGGTTAAGAATATAAAATGAGTAGGCTGGTATACAGAGAGGGCTTACCTTAGTGCCTGACTCACAGTAAGGGCTGCATATGATTTTGTAATTAGTATTGTTATTTGGCGCAACATACTCCAATCCTAGGTATTTATCTTAGATAGATGTGTGCAGTCTTGGAAAAAACACCTATATAAAATGATTCATTTCAGCTTTGTTTGTGACATAAAAAGATCAGAAGCCACCCAAATAGCCATCCTCTTGGAGGGAGTAGTTACGGAAGTTACGGTAGATCTTCACAATAGAGCAAGTAGTGACTGTTTAAGAAATGAAGATTCACTCTGAAATGCTTTGGTCAATTTAACAGGATTTATCAGTAGGAGAAATTCAAGGGGCAAAACAGGGAGGTATAAAAAACAAAACAAAACAGAAGGAATAAAAATGCTTGTCAAGTTGATGTGACTCACACACACACACACACACACACACACACACACACACACACACACACACCTGTAACCTCTGCACATGGGGAAGCTGATGCAGGAAGATTATATGTTTTAGGTCTAGACTATTAGGTGTCACTGTGGACCACTGAATAGGTGATAAATAGGAAGGAGTGAGGGGGGGAGGGGGCTGGCAGAGCTTTCCACCGTCTGCCTTTTTATGCCCATGGGCTTTTCTTATTTTTTTCTCTTGCTGTTTCTTTGTTTTGAGGACCAGGCATATTTAAACCATCACACCCACATACTTTCTTCCTCCCTTCTTTATTTTTTTGAGACAGGGTTTTTCTATAATTATGCACCCTTGGCTGCCCCGGAACTTGATCTATAGAGCAGACTGGCCTTGAACTCTGAGATCTACCTGCCTCTGCCACCCAAGTGCTTGGATTAAAGGCGTGCGCACACTTTTCAATCTGGATTTAGGCACGTGGTGTGTGATGCTAGGAACTGATGTGAGAAACAGCATACACTAGAGGGCACCTGGGCATCACCATCCAGCCCTGGCTCTGTCTGTGCCTACTGAGTATTTGAAACTCATTAGCATCGGAGTCGAATTTATGACCTACCATTAACGGGAATTGTGTTCAGAAACTGTCCTTCTATCTTGATTTCGATAGACTTTGAAGATGAAGGTGAGGTTTTGACTGAGTTCAGAAGAGCTCTAAGTGCCTTATCCATGTGATTTGGCTCTTTCCTACTAACATCATGAAAAGAAATTACAGGTAATTTACAATTGTAAATACAGAGGGTTATCAATTGTCTGTAGTCCTCAGGACCATGTAAAACCATAAACTGAAGCCACTGTCCAGATCTATAGACCAAAAGCAGGCCAATCAGTCTGAGTATTTACTGAGCACCAACTATGCCCTAGGTTCTCTCTCTCTCTCTTTTTTTTAAACTAAGGATGCAGCAGAAAATAAGGCATATAGAGCCTCTCTATCCAGGAGCCTGCTTTCCATCCATGTGACCCAGACCAGAAACAAGTAGCATCTTATAGAAAACCAAACAAAGCCCGGCGTGGTGGCGCACGCCTTTAATCCCAGCACTCGGGAGGCAGAGGCAGGTGGATTTCTGAGTTCAAGGCCAGCCTGGTCTACAAAGTGAGTTCCAGGACAGCTAGGATTATAAAGACAAACCCTGTCTCAAACCCCCCCCCAAAAAAAAAGAAAAAGAAAAAAGAAAACCAAACAAGCTGTATGTACCAAAGTAGTCTCATGTAGAGGCATCATTTGAGCTGAGCCCCAAAGGGATGAATACAAAAGACAGACACATCAGAGATCTTCAAAGGTGTTGACTTGCCCCACCGTGTAGCAGCACCCTTGTGTGAGGAACAGACAATTTGGGGTGGGGATGGAGTTGTCAAATAAAACCATAAAACTGAAGTAAAACACTATAGGGGAAGACCGAGAATTGTGGGCTACATCCTGGATCTCAGCATAAGTCCTTGTCAGGTGTCTGTACAAGTGACTCTTTGAAACCTTATCTTGCTTATAGGGTCAACAACTTCTACATTGGAAGACTACTTGATCACTTTATAAAAAGCTCCTGACATATGGTGGACCAGCAGTAAAGGGACGATATTAGGGCAGGGGATGGGAGGATGGCTCAACAGTAAGTACAAGGACCTAAGTTTGATCCCCAGAACTCCTGTTGGGTGTGGAGACTGGTGATGGTAGTGTGTGCTGAGAAGGAGAAGATAAGGGGTCCCTGAAGCTCATTGGCCAGCCAGCTTAGCCTAATTGGTGACCTTCCAGGCCAGTGAAAGACCCTATGTAAAGAAAAGGAAGGAAAGGAAGGAAAGGAAGGAAAGGAAGGAAGGAAGGAAGGAAGGAAGGAAGGAAGGAAGGAAGGAAAGAAAGAAGGAGAGAAAGTAAGAAAGAGAGAGAGAAAGGAAAGGAAAGGAAAGGAAAGGAAAGGAAAGGAAAGGAAAGGAAAGGAAAGGAAAGGAAAGGAAAGGAAAGGAAAGAGGAAAAGAGTCAGGCAGTGGTGGCTCATGCCTTTAATCCCAGCAGTTGGGAGGCAGAGGCAGAAAGATCTCTAAGTTCAGGACCAGCCAGAGCTACACAGAGAAACCCTGTCTCAAAATAAACAAAAGGACAGGGCTGAAAAAGAATACATCCAAGGCTATTCTCTGGCCTCCACATTCATACCTGCATTTGCACGTGCACAAATGTATATATATATATGTGTGTGTGTGTGTGTGTGTGTGTGTGTGTGTGTGTGTGTACATGTACTCACATCCTTTTGCTATAGGAAAGGAAACTACTTAAGGCACAAGTTCTCCTAAAGCGTCTTTTCTTATCTTGAGCAACAATGCCCAGAAATAAAGATAGGATCTCAGGTGACAGAAGGATACAATAGGACATACCTGGTGTGGTTGAGTATGACATATCTGTTGTGTATAATGTGATATTTGTGGTATTGGTACTTAAAGACCATCTATAAAGGGAATCCATTTTAGACAGCATTTTTGCTGTTGATGGTGGTATGTCAAAATATCCAGGAGAAAAGGGGCTTGAAGGAAGAGAGGTTTCTATGAAACCAGTTTCTGTCTTGTCATGTAGGAGAGGATGTGGCGGAACAGAGAAGCTCATTTCATGCTGGCCAGGAAATGGAGGCAGGGGATATATCCCTTCCCCCATTTTATTACACCCAGACAACCAGCCTATGGGATCAAGACATTCATACTCCAGGCGAGTCTGTCTGTCACTCTTAGTTGATTCTCTTGGAAAATGCTTTCTCATAATTATCCTCAGTCAAACTCTGCCCACGCGTTATGGAACCCCTACCATTTTTATTGTGGTTATCACTTATTGACTGATTGATTTGGCATGTGCTTTGCCACTGTATCATGTGGAGGTCAGAGGACAACTTGTAGAGCTTGAGTCTCTCCTTCTGCCATGTGGGTCCCAGGAATCAAACTCAGGTTGTCAGGCTTGGCCACAAGCACCTGTACCACCAAGCGTCTCACTGGCCTTCAAACTTTGCGATCTTATATCCACATAGTCGGCACATCTCTTTAATAATTGAGCTTTGGTTTTAAGATAAGGAACTTATACATAACTTTTGGTCATATACACGGTATTTAATACTTTGATTTTAAATTACAATTTTGCATCATAATCCTTTCAACATTTCCCCTCCTCAAATCTGACCTCTCTAGAGGTCGGCTTGGCTACAATTTTGATTATTTCTCTACTATCTTTTTGTTTATTTGAAGTCTCACTGTATTACCCTGACTGGCCTTGAATTTACAGAAATCTACCTGCTTCTGTATCTACAGAAATCTACCTGCATGGTGGTACACACTTGCTACCCCAGCACTTGGGAGGCATAAGCAGACAAGAGTTCAAAGCCATCCTCAGATACCCTGAGCTATCATGTCCAACTGGGCTACATGAGATGATGTCTCCCCCCCCCGCCTCCCCCCCAAAAAAAACAAATACAAAAAAAAACAAAAACAAAAAAACAAAACAAGACCCCACAAATATTGACTTTCTACAGCAGATCCTGGATTATTAGGATGCCCAAATGACATTCCATATGTGGAAGCTTTTAATATCACATAGTACCTATGTGATTTATTTGTTATTGAATGCTAAGGTGAACTTACAGTTTCCTATTAAGAAGACTATCATCCAAGTACTAAATTGCTCTTCTTTCCATAGGTGCTAATTACGGGAAGCTTTGAGTTCTCTGCAAGATCTAGCTTTCTCTTATTTAAGTTACAATCACCTTTTTATAACTGTACTTGGAAGCATGGACTCCACTCTTCTAGAATGGTTCCGTTTAGCACTGCTTTTGAGATCTGGCTCTACGAAGCTTGCAGAAGTTATTCTTCTGCCCAGCAGGGACTCCAGGGCTGTTCATTGATTGATAGATTTTCTTATTTTGTCCTATACCAACACAAGAGCACTTACTTATGACTGTGTAATTCCAATTGAACTTTATAGTTTTTTCAATATGAGACATTTCTGAGGCATCCTTCTGGTGGGCCCTGCTCAGCACTCTAGAGCGACACTTCATTAAATCCACGGGGCTGAAGATGGATCCCTCAAGAAGGAAACTTCCCATGTAGCTCAGGCGTGCCCATTTGAAAACTGGAAATTGCACACAATTAATCATTCTTAAGGATTAGTCACTTCTAAGTTTTCAAAAATGTCCCCATCACTTTGGCTAATTCTGTGATGTCTTACATCACAGGGCACACTGCATAAGTTGAATCAAAGTCAGAAGCAGTGCACATGACATTTTTATCATCTGTATTAAATGACCCAGGCTGCTGTGACTCTGTGGACATGTCATGGTGCTGTGTACATGTCTCCACCTGAGATCCTATGGAAGAGAGGGAAAGAGACATGTATTCAACCCGAACTCACTAGAAACTGGTCTACAGACTGGGAATCACTAATCCCAGACACCAAAAATCTGAAACATCCCCATATCCAAAACGTTTGAGCCACCAGAAAATTCTACACCTAATCTCTTATGGTAAGAGGAAGAGAAGAGAGAAAAGAAGGGATGGGGCTTGGGGAAAAGGAGACAGAGACTAACTGTGTTTGTAGAAGGGGTGGACAATAGACACAATAAATTAGCAGTAAGGGAGAAATGAAGCAGAGAAGATATCAAAAGCTTTGCCAAGGTGGGGAAAATCCCAATTTAAACTAGGTCACATGGCAGTCTCTCTCTCTGAGGATATGGAGGCCATGAGAAAACATGCCACCCATATTTGGGGACGATGATATATGGGGAGGGGATAGCCATGAGAGGTTGAGGGTCTGAAGGACCAGTGGACCCTGGGCACAGTGAGCAAGAGTGGGAGACAAGATGGAGCCCTACTCTTCAACCCCATTTTATTGGCAGTTCACTGCCTGGGTTTGATATAAACCACAAACCTGCCTGAACAATTACATAATTTTAACTGTCCCTCGATATCCATGGGGGGGGACCTTTGCCAGACACTAAAATCTCCCAGTCCCTCTATTACACGGTGAGGTATTTGTGTGAGTGCTGGGTGAGCCCTCATGTGAACTGTCAGTGTGAACTGTCAGTGTGAACTGTCTGTCGGTGTGAACTGTCAGTTTGAACTGTTGGACCGCTCTTGTTTACACTTCGCACCTCACCATTGCTACTATGCCGTTTTATTCTGGGGGTGATAGGGTTGGGGCTTGAGTCTGGACATGCTCAGTGCTGGTGTAGTGTGTGTGTGTGTGTGTGTGTGTGTGTGTGTGTGTGTGTGTGTGTGTTTTAAACAAAACAAACAAAAAACATGGTCAGTTGGATATTTGCTTGGTCTTGTTTGTTATTTTGCATTTCTTTCTTTGAGGTACTAGGGATTAAACTCATACTAAGGACATACTAAACCAAGCCCCAGGCCCTGATTGAACCCATGGGTATGGAATCTGTAAACAGCTGACTATATCTATTCTAATGAAGCTGGGGATATCTCAGGGAACATCATGGGTCAAATTTGTCATCTAGTTCTATTTGTTCTATTTGTTGGCCATCGCTATGCCAGGCACACTCAGAACCACTAGGAAGTACAAATGCACAGTGCCCTGATCTGTACAAGAGGGCAGTCCTGCCCTAGCCCCTCTATTCTACCCTCACGGAACTCTAGTAAAGAAGGGTATGATGATTAGTTCTATATCAACTTGACACAAGCTAGAGTCATTTGAAAGGAGGGAACCTCAATTAAGAAAATGCCTCCATAAGGTCCAGCTATAGGGCATTTTCTCAATTAGTGATTGATGGAGGAGGGCCCAGCCCATAGTGGGTGGTGCCATCCCCTAGGCTTGTGGTTGGATTCTATAAGAAAGCAGGCTGAACAAGACAAGGGAAGCAAGCCAGTAAGCAGCAACCTTTCATGGCCTCTGCATTAGCTCCTGCCACCAGGTTTGTGCCCTGTTTAAATCCCTGTCCTAACTTCCTTCAGTGATAAGCAGCTTTGAAACTGTAATCAGAATAAACCCTTTCGTCCCCAATGATAGATAACCTTGAGTAAAGCAAAGGGAAAAAAAACACAAGCCACACAGTGGTTTCTATTAGGAGAGGGAAAATACAAAGTGTGATCATGGTTGCTTCATTTGGGAATCAAGGAAGACTTCATGGAGAAAGTTACATTTGGACCAAGGCTGATACTGTAAATAGATAGTACACTTCTATAATCCCAGCTACTCCAGAAGCTAAAGCAAGAGGATAGTGAGTTAGAAACCAGCCTGGGCAACTTCATGAGATGCTGTCTCAGGAAAAAAAAAAATTAAGGATAAGGATCTAGCTTTTCTTGCATACACAAATCCCTAGGAACAATCCTTGATAAAATAAATAAATGCAGGGGGCTGGAGAGATGGCTCAGAGGTTAAGAGCACTGACACACGGGAGGAAATATGGAGACAAAGTGTGAAGCAGAGACTAAAGGAAAGGCCATGCAGAGGCTGCTCCACCTGGGGATCCATCCCATATACAGCCACCAAACCCAGAGACTATTGTGGATGCTGGGAAGTGCTTGCTGATGGAAGCCTGATATGGCTGTCTCCTAAGAGGCCCTGCCAGAGCCTGATAAATATAAAGGCGGGTGCTCACAGCCAACCATTGGACTGAGTGTGGGGTCCCTGATAGAAGAGTTGGAGAAGGGACTGAAGAGGCCAAAGGGATTTGCAGCCCCACGGAGAGAGCGACAGTGTCAACCAAGCAGACCCATCCCCAACCCCTGAGAGCTCCCAGGGACTGGACCACCACCCAAAGAATACACATGTAGGGACCCATACCTCTGGCAGCATATGTGGCAGAGGGTGGCCTTGTTGGACATCAGTGGGAGAAGAGGCCCTTGGGCCTGAGGATATTGGATGCCCCAGTGTAGGGTATGCCAGGAAGGGAAGACAGGAGTGGGTGGGTAGGAGAACACTCTCATGGGGGGGATGAGTTAAGGAGTTTCCAAAGGGGGGAGACCTGGAAAGAGGAAAACATTTAAAATATAAATAAAGGAGATTTTAAAAAAAGGCACTGACTGCTCTTCTAGAGGTTCTGAGTTCAATTCCCAGCAACCACATGGTGACTCACAATCTATAGCAAAGTATAGTGCCCTCTTCTTCATATAGGCATATCTGTAGGCAGAACACTGTGTACATAATAAATAAACAAATTTCTTTTAAAATAAATAAATGTAGATAACAAAGTAAAGGGTAGTTTCCAAGCAGAGAATAGTCTTCACACCCACCCAGAAATAATGGTCCGTGTAACCATCACTGGGACTTCGAAGTGCTCAGGAAGGAGTGAGGACTCCAGCCTGAAGAAGTGGCTGGGAACCCAAGGTACACGTCTTGCACACTTGAAAAGATTAAGGGCAATGGAAAGTAAGGAAGTATTCTAAAGTAAGAGACAATGATCATTTTGTGGGTCTTAGCAGCTCCAGAGTCTTCTATTGAAAAAGAACATTATATATATAGATATAGATATAGATATAGATATAGATATAGATATAGATATAGATATAGATATAGATATAGATATAGATATAGAGATATAGAGAGATATATGTAGATATATTTATTTTTTTATTTTCTGGTGATAGTGGCACATGTCTTTGATCCCAGAATTTGAGTGTGTGGCAGAGGCAGTGGATTTCTGAGTTTGAGCCAGCCTGGTCTACATAGTGAGTTCCAGGATAACCAGTCTGGTCTACAGGGCAAGTTCTAGGACAGCCAGAGCTATACTGAGAAACCCTACCTCAAAAAACAAAACAACAACAACAACAAAAAAAAACAGTATACACACCACACACACACATACACACACACACACACACACACACGTCTGGATTTCATTCGTGACACTGTCCCTGATAGTCCTTTCCCCAGAGCTCTGGGCAGTGATGCCAGCCCTGGAGGGCTGTGTGAGGGCTACCATGAAACTGGCTTTGAGCAGCCCTGCCTCCCTCAGTCAGCCTGCTAAGGACAGCTGGGATGTAGCCCTATGTTGGCACCAATACTACTGAGAACCTCTCAGTTGTTAATGGAAAATACTTGAATCCTCAGGCGTGGACACTGCTGCCAATGGGGTAGAACTAGAACTGCACACTGATGAGGGTGCGTGCAGACCTGGACCCTGCGAATCCCGAGAGCCAGTCACCTCCTGCCGAAAGTGCACTCTCTGCCTCTGGCACCATTCCCATTAGCCAGCCTGCAAAGTCCTCTTTCATGATTCTAAGCCCTCTTTCTCCTCACCCATGGCATATGTGGAAACTAAGTGTTTCCTCCCCACCCCGCCCCATTCCTCCTGGCCTCTGAATAACAGATAGAAGTCAAAGAAGAGCTTGTTCCAGTGTCAGAAGATCTGGTAGCCATAAAGATTGCAGGTACAATTAAAGGACAGGGTGAGTGGACCTAGGAGCAGGCTGTTAGTACCCCAGTGGTGGTAGCTGACCTGTGTGGAAACAGTAGTGAAGGGCTTGTATGTGTTAACATTATCCAGTAGTCAAACGGTATGTGTAGGAAGGAAGATGGAGGAAGAGGGTGCCATGCCTTTATGTAAGCAGGGAAAACCCAAGTCTGTTATTACTATATCCTTACTGACACACTCCATGTTTATTTCTTGGTGTCGTACTGTTGTCATGTATGACACGTGCCTGTGCTGTAGCTAGGGTGTCCATCACATCTGGTGAACCTCCTCAATTCACACTCACTGTATAAGCTCTTTCTGTATCTACAGAGGAAGTCTCTCTAAAAAAAAAATAGTGCAGCCCCCTCTCTATCTTCCCCTAGTGACTTTGGGTTCAGTGATGGATTTCATTCAGAATCGTAGCACCAAAGTAAGGGTAGGAGTCAGGCAGGCGCTGGGTGCATGGTGCAGAAGCAGGTCTTCAGGTCCCAGCTCCCGAGACAGCTGCAGCGTGCCCCTGGAGTGCTCAGCACCCCGCAGACATTAAGGCATATCCTCTTGACGGTCGGTCGGGGTAACAGGTAGAGCCATTTAATCACGTTGGAAACACAGACCTGTAATTCCAGCTCTCTGTAGGCTGAGACAGGAAGAGTAGCAGTTTAAAGCCAGCCTGGCTTTAGGAGCAAAACCCTGTCTCAATAGAAACCAAAGCAAAGACGTAACATTTTATTCTGTATGTGTGATAATATTGTTCTGAGTATTTTTAGTGTTCGGAGGTTCCTTCAAATGAGAAGATTGATGAAGGTTTTTTTTTTTTTTATTGTTTTGGGCTTCGTATGTATGCTGCGATTGTCTTTGGGATAACATTTTGTCATGTAGCCCAGACTGGTCTTGTACTTGCTTTTAGGCCAGGCTATCTTCAAAGTGGCTTTTTTTTTCCTGCTCCTACCTCCTGAGTGCTGGGATCACAAGGTAGCCACTGTACTCTATGGAGATCATTATTTATTTATTTATTTATTTATTTATTTATTTATTTATTTGAGGGGGAGGGGTTGAGATGGGGTTTATTTATTATTTTTGACTGTTATGTATAAGGGTCTTTGCCTACATGTATGTCCAGGCAACACTCGTGTGTTTGTTCCAGAAGATGCTAGAAAAACGCATCAAATCCCCTCAAACTAGTTACAGTCCATTGTAAACCTTTATGTGGTTGCTGGAAATCTAACCCAGCTCTTCTGGAATAGTAGTAGCTGGTGCTGCTAACTGATGAGCATTGTAGTTTTAAAATAAAGTGATTTTCTTCTCTGCATAAAAATAAAAAAAAAAAAAAGAATGGAGGTAGGCTGGTAACAGAGTCCAAATATTTCATGTGTGTTGCTTCTAAGTAGCTGAGAAACACAAAACCCTTTGATAATTTAAGCAGCCATGCTGAGTGTCAGCCAAGTCACCTCCTAGTAGTAGAATCTCAATCAGTCTCTGTTTTGCTGGCCATGGAAACGTGAGCAGGTATAAAAACAACGCAGGGTGAACACATCAGGGATGCACCAGGAGTAAGTGCTTGCAGGCACTCATTAGCCAAACGAATAATGAAACCCTCACTAGACCCAGTGACTACGCCCAAAGTGGGAGTGTAAGTAGCTGATATATCAGTACATTTAAAAAATTAATAAAAGCAAACAAACCAACAAAAGCCCTGACTGTGGGTTGGCAAGATGCCTCAGCAGGTAAGGAGGCCTCCGGCCAAGCCTAATGACCTGAGATTGATACTCAGGGTCCATGGGGTGAACGGAAAGGACAAAGTCCTCAAGTTGTTCTCTGCCCTTGGCATGTGCACTGTAGCATCCATATCACACATGTTTGCATGTACACATGCATGCATTCACGCACACACACACACACACATTTACAAACAACAATAAAATATTTCTTTGATCTGACCCCTTGGCTTATTTAATTTGAGCATGTGGCTAGTTGCCAGTACATTAGTACTAGGAACATGCAGAGCAGAGCCTTCTTGACTAACTTGAAACTCCCCATGGCAGATATCACGCCATAGACAGTAGCAAAGGCAGGATGTAAGGGGAGACAAGGGCCCAGCCTGCGGTGATAACTTTCTAATATTAGTGTGTCCATGAAGCATGTGTTGATGTGCCTTATGTAGATCTGCTGTGTCACACGGCTCTGGGAGAAGTCTCGGCTCTGCTCTCGGCGGCGGCGCCATCCGATTCTCTAAGAACCCGATGGGTTTCTTTGAGAGGGAAGCCGCAGCCCAGTCTAGCTCAGCTGTCCTCGATCTGAGTTGCTTTCCTCCCTACAAACCCGCACTTCAAAGCAAGGAACATAATGTACAATTTTTTAATGGCTCTAGACCCAGGCACTCAGACTCTCTGCTCTTCGCCTTACCTCAGTGTAAACACCTAATCAAGATTGCCTGCGCTTCAACAATAGCAGCCAAATGCAATTTGAGAACCACAAGCCTTTGAAGTCCTCCCTGCAAAGGCCGGTTTTCTAGTCTGGGATAATGACATGCCATGATTGCTGTCTTTGTTGTACCTTTTCAGTACAGAAGCAATTATAGGCCCCAATTTAACAGAATAGACATTACACAGCTTACGATGCTCGATATGCGATTTCATTTGATCATTTTCTCGATTTGATTGGTATTAATAGAATGGTTCACAAAAAAAAAAAGAAAGAAAGAAAGAGAAAAAAATAGATGGCAGAGGTTGTGTCCCACTCCACTTTCAAAGAGCTAATGTAGAAGTATGTTTTACCTGCCCAGCGAGCTCCCTGGGGCGATTCAGCCAAGCTTCACCAAAATATTGTGCACAAAAACACTGTGTGTCCTTCACTCGCTGGCAAAAGAAGCAGCCAATGCTTGATTAGCAATATATGAAGTTTTTGACAGAACTATGCAAGCATGGTTGTTGTCTTAGTTAGGGTTTTACTACTGTGAACAGACACCATGACCAAGGCAACTCTTATAAGGACAACATTTAATTGGGGCAGGCTTATAGGTTCAAAGGTTCAATCCATTATCATCAAGGCAGGAATATGGCAGCATCCAGGCAGGCATGGTGCAGGAGGAGGTGAGAGTTCTATGTCTTCATCTAAGGCTGCTAGCAGAATACTGACTTCCAGGCAGTCAGAAGTAGGGTATTAAAGCCCACGCCCACAGTGACACACCTACTCCAACAAGGCACGCCTCCTAATAGTGCTACTCCCTGACCCAAATATATACAAACCATCACAGTGGTCAATAGAAAATTAATGTCACCAATGATAAACCCCATAACCTAAAACACATCTTATGTTTCTCTTTGCCTTTGCAAAAGCTAGAGAATCTACATACCAGTGGTCATCTCTCCTGTTCTCTTCTGAAGACATGTTGAGCCTTTTCAAGATTAAAAGACTATCGTTGCCTGCTTAATCACCCTAGTTAGAATTTTTTCTTCTCTTCATTTCTCATCAGAGTTGATTTTTCTTTCAACGAAGTCAGGTTTCTGTTTATCATGATAATGGTAGCCAGGCACGGACACACGTCCTTAGAATTCCAGTGCTCTGGAGGCTAAGGCAGCGAGATGACAACCAGCCTGGCCTGGTGCATAGCAAGACCCTGTCTCAAACATTAAAATACAAAAACAAAAACCAGAAACATTTGCAATGATGCCCTAACTATGGTTCAGGGTGCTTCTGAGAGCAGTTATATAAGGGGAGCCTGCGTGCAAATTTGGGGAATAGTTCTTAGCCTTCTTTGAGCATTCTAAAGTTTAGACTATTTCATGATGTACGAGGTTGTTCATTCAAAAGTAGATGATCATACCCAGTTAGAAGGCAGCCATAATTGAATAGTACATTCTTTTCATCTTTATTTTAGGATTAAAAATTAAAAGAGTTGTGTGGTTTTTGCCTTTTTTTCTTACTTTCAGATCAACTTTTAAAAAAATATTTATTATTGTTATTATTATTATTATTACTATTATTATTATTATTATTATGTGTGTGATGAATGAGTATGCCACATGCATGCACCAGTGTACATGTGGAGGCCAGAGGAGAAGTTTGCAAGATCAATCTCACCTTCAGCCTTTACATGCAAGGTTGTTAAATATACACGGCAAATGATACCCGCTACACCAGTGGTTCTCAAATCTGTGGGTCGTGGGCCCTTTGCCAACCCTCTAGCTCCCAGACTATTTTTGTCATGGTTAGCCACAGTAGCAAAATGGTTAAGTAGCAAAATTACAGTTATGAAGTAACAATGACAACAACTTTATTGCTTGGGGTCACCACACCATGAGGAACTGTATTAAAGGGTTGCTGTATCAGGAAGGTTGAGGGCCACTGCATCTATGCCATCTCACCAACCCCAGATCAACTTTCAATTATCTAAGCTTCCATATTGTCTATCTTCCTTTCCTGGTGTGTGTATGGTAATTCTAATTTAATGAACTTATTAGAGACAGATGAGGTGAGACAATATTTACCTTTCTTGAGCCAAACATGCCATCCTGAATGGAAAGGGGTGAGACTGTCTTCAATGTCAAATGTTTACTTAGCACAAAATAGTCAACAAACACATTTCCTTCTTAGTATCCAATGAGCATTCGACCCCACTGGCAAACATAAGCTGCAGAGGGAGAGTCTGAACTCAAGCCTGTCAGATCTAGTCCCTACCATCCTGCATTCTGGCACATGCCCCACTCCCCACTCCACGGCCACCACAGGAAACTGAACAAGATAAAAAAGTGCAAAGCCTTAAAGTTTAAAGACTGGATTGCATCCATTCAGAAGGGAAGAGACTTGGCATTGTATAGGCGGGAAAGCAGACAGCAGTCACCAGAAGGTTCTGGAGCGGTCAGTGTGTCACAGTGGGAATGGATGAGGAGTCTTGAGACAGAGACAGTAGGAAGAATGTATAAGAGAGACTCCTTAGTCAGTTGGACACTGCTGGCCAGGAGATGGAGGCAGACTGAATGAATATCTGTTAGAGTAGAATCCTTCCTCTCCTTCTTCTTTGGGGTTCCCCTGGCTTCATCCAGTGTTTGGCTGTGGGTCTCTGCATTTGCCCCTATCAGTTGCTGGATGATGACCCTCTGATGACAACGAGGCTGGTATCGATCTGAGAGTATAGCAGGTCACTAGGAATCATTTCAGTGATTTTGGTTTTAGCCGGTCATATTTGGCTCTATCTCAAGTCTCTGGGCTGACCAGCTTCTGGTCCTTGTTCACCTACAACAGTGTCAGGTGTGGGCCTCAAGCTGGACCAGTCATTGGTTGGCCACTCCCACAAGTTCTGCTCCATTGTTAGCCTTGCACATCTTGCAGACGGGACATATAGGTTGAAGGGCTTATGGCTGGGTTGGTGTCCCAGTTCCCACTGCTGGGAGCCTTGCCCAATTATAGAAGATGGCTGGATCTTGATATGAAACAAAGACCCAAAATACTTGAGAAAACAGATAGAAAAGGAAAGATGTGTTTTGCTTATGGTTTCAGAGGTTCATTATATAATGTTTTGGTTGATTTGGGTCCATTGATCCTGGGCTGATGGCCCAGGATATCATGGTTGCAGCGTATGGAGGAAAATGCTATTTGCATTAGGTAATCAGGAAGTAGACCCAGTGTGGCCTTCAAAGGCAGACTCCCAATGGCTTGTGTTCTCCAGCTAGGACCCCACCTCCTAATGTTTCCACCACCTCCCACCATCTCTCCATCCCCCTGCCTCAGCTTTCCAAGCAGGGAATGACAGGTGTGCCCCACCACATCTGCTCAACTGTGTGGGCACAATTAAAGTAGGCTGAGGGAAGCTGCTTAGGTGTGTGTCTTGGTTAGGATATATGCTGCTGTGATGGAAACACCTTGACCAACTTGGGAAGGAAAGAGGTAAGTTCATCTTACATCTCTCAGCTCACACTCTGTCAACAAAGGAAGTCAGGACAGGAACTCGAGACAAGAAGCCAAAGGCAGGAATGAAGCACAGGCCACAGCATGATCCTGCTTACTGGCTTTCTCAGTTTGCTTTCTTTTAAGACTCTCAGCACAATGATGGTACTACTCAGAGTGAGCTGGGCCCCCCCTCATCAATCATCAAGCACGAAAATGGTCAATCTGGTGGGAGCATTTTCTCAACTGAGATTCCTTCTTTCCAAAAGGCTCTAGCTTGTGCGTGAAGTTGACAAAAAATAGTCAGCATGGGTATGAAATACATTTTTAAAAATTTATGATGAGTTTATCAGGACATAGTCCCCACTGTAGGTGACGGGCATGGCATCACGCGTCTGTTGATGGGCTCACTTGTTACTTGCAGTGTTCTATTCTAATAACTGCCCTAAGGTGATTATTGACAAGGTATGGGGCATTAAATAAGGAGTATTTGGACCTCAAAGCACCCTTTCTTTCTTCATGCCTACAAGAAAGGACACTTTATTTTCATCTTCCCTGAGAGAAGCCCAGTCCCCTCTAATGACTTTTATCTCAGGTGGCCCTTGAAATCTCAGATATTGAAGGCTTGGCCCCCACATGATGGTGCCATTGGGAGATGGTTTAAGGAGCTAGGGACCAGTTGGAGAAAGTAAGTCACAGGTCATTTGAAGAGACACTTTGATGTCAGCCCCTTCCCCTGTGTCTTCCTGCTTCCTGGCTGCTGTATGCTAAACCATTTTCCACCATTCTGCCTTACCCCAGGCTCCCAAAACAACAGAGCTAAGTAACCATGGGCCGAACCCTCTACAATCATCCATTCAATACACAAGATATTCTCTCTACAACCATGAACGAAAAGAAACGCTTCCTCCTTTGAAACTGTTTATCTTCTCCCCCCACCCCCCACCCCGCAGAGATGAAAGGTTGACTGACATAAGTGTCCGAGAACTGAAATTGACCCTTGCAATAAACCAAACATAAAGCCTGTCTCTGCGGGACCTCTTCCCTCGAGTACAGAGACCAGGGAGGGCTCCATGGCTATAAGACTGAAATGAACCCACTTAGGATGCAGTATGTGCCACTTACTGTCCTTAGGATGCAGTATATGCCACTTACTGTCCTGTGTGTTTTATCCTCTTAGATTTCCTACCCCATCAGAGATCCTGACAAGATGGCTGTCGAGAATGACAAAGAAGTCGAAAACACTTCCCTGGATCCTGAGGACAAATGGCATCAGAGAGCAAGGCAGCTCAAGGTCACCTGCTAGATTGTGTGTTAAA
Source organism: Mus minutoides (assembly GCA_902729485.2). NCBI lineage: Eukaryota > Metazoa > Chordata > Mammalia > Rodentia > Muridae > Mus > Mus minutoides. The sequence continues at coordinate 101,396 of LR749545.1, forward strand.
TGTGCTTCAAGTGATACTGCTGGATATGAGTAATGTTTGCCACTGAGTTCTTGTTATATAAGGGTTCTTTTAAGCCTAGAATGCCTACCTACCCATGCCGAAGACTGCCTTCTGCCATAGCTCGTATGCTCGCTCTGCCAGCAACCTTAACTGCTTTTGAAAATATCCTTCCCTGTCCCAGAATACCATATTTCACACTCCAAACATACAGAGACAAAACCTCTCACAGAAGGAAGGTGTGGTGATACACAGAGGAAAAAAATAATATGTTTCCTTTGGGCATTAATAGCTACCCAGTGGACTCTGGAGACACTGTCCCAGAAGCTGGATGGGAGCCCTCGGAACCCTACCAAGCCTTGTTTCCAGAATGTGCAAGCTTACCAACTGGTATCTCAGTATGATGACTTCCTTCTTGTCCATGGACACTCATAAGTGTAGTTGGGGCATGGGTAATTGTCCCACTATTCCTAGAAGAAATAGAAAGGTCATTCATAGCTGATCATTTCCTGGGTCGGTACATGGAATTATACGGAGTCATTCTTGGAACAGGTTCCATCCCTGCTTAAGGGTGAGCATGGTGGCACATCTCTAATTCCAGTGTTCCAGCACTCAGAGGCAGGCAGATGGCTTCAAGTCAGAGGTCAACCTGGTCGGCATTGCAAGTTCCAGGCCTGCCAATGCTGCACAGTGAGACCTTGTCTCAAGGGCAGTGGGGTGGGGTGGTGAGCCTTTTGAAATCACCAAGCCTAAGGAACCTGCTGGCATCACCAATTAAAGTCATACATGAAGCAACTGTAAAGTTCAAAGCATTAAAATCTCTCCAAGCATCAGAGAAGTTAGAAAAGACAGTCATCTAAAACCATCTCTTGTCTTCACCAGGTCTCCAGGCTACTGATAGAATTGAAATAAGTAAATAAATCAAGTCACTTACTCAGTGTTTCCTGAAAGCTGATCTCAGGGAGGCCACATCAAAACATTAAAAAGATTAGGACAGAAGTGTCTCCTGGCAATGGGGTGTGGAGGACAGGATCCACTAGTCGATCTGATAGAGAGCCTTGGGTCATCATAATTCTCATATCAGATTCCTATGCCCACATAAGACCTTTACATCCTGCTTATGACCTCTTCATGGACCTTTCCTGGGACTGCATTGTCCTGCTACATTCTGTGCTCTTCTGTGGGGCTCACGGGTTTCAGAGGTCCCATTTCACTGGTGTGCCCAAACTGAAGGCATCAGGTCCGCAGAAGCCATGCTGAGGTATGTCCTTAACCAGAAGACCCTTCTAGGCGTCCTGAGAGAAGGATCTTCCCAGACCGAGAACAAAAGCAGCAGTGGTGGCATCATGAAATGTCATGGAGTCCTTCACTAATCACCATCAAGTCCCTGTGACTCTCCCTTTCCTTATCTTTCTGTACCTTTTGTCTGGTTAACACAGGCTTCCATTTATCTGAAGTTCTTCCTTGCTGGCAGTGAGGGACTTAGTTAATAATTCATGATGGATGTTTCTTTTCTTTTCTTTTTAAGAATTATTTATTTATTTATTTCATGTACATGAGTACACTGTAGCTGTCTTCAGACACACCAGAAGAGGGCCTCAAATCCCATTACAGATGATTGTGAGCCACCATGTGGTTGCTGGGAATTGAACTCAAGACCTCTAGTAGAGGGGTCAGTGCTCTTAACCACTGAGCCATCACTCCAGCCCCCTGGATGTTTCTTAATAATATTAGATAGGGACTAGAGAGATGGTTCAGTGTTTAAGAGTCATGGCTGCTCTTCCAGAGGACCTAGGTTCAATTCCCAGCACCCACATGGCAGCTAACAACTATCTCTAATTCCAGTCCTAGGGAATCTGACATCCTCTTCTGACCTCCATAGACAGCACACACACACACACACACACACACACACACACACACACACACACACACGGTTCATAGACGTATATGCAGACAAAATTCACATATACATAAAATAATATTAGATAAAATTTGGAACCTAAGGTCACATTTTTTTTAAAGACATATTTATTTTATTTATATGAGTACACTTTAACTCTTTAGCTGTCTTCAGACACATCAGAAGAGGACACTGGATCCCATTACAGGTGGCTGTGAGCTACCATGTGGTTTCTGGAATTGAACTCAGGACTTCTGGAAGAGCAGTCAGTGCTCTTACCCACTGAGTCATCTCTCCAGCCCTCACACTTTATTTTTAACCAACACAGAAGATAAAGAGGGTAAAACAGAAAGGTGCCCGGGCCAGGGGCAGTCCTGTAGCCTGGGTAGAACTCTCGGGACCCCAGGGCCCAGCTAGGGCAGCTAAGAGCAACAGCGGCCTTTATGTTAGAGGAGATGGGGTAAGAGTGCGTATTCTGCTTTCTGCTTATAACACATGAGCAGAAGAGCCACAAGACAGAAGCAGGCAGGCAGCGCCTTTCACAGGGCTGGAGTGATGACACACTGTGGGTGACACCCGATGACTAAGGATGAGTCTCACCGTACCACTCTCATCTCAGCTTTAGGCATGGAGAGTCCCCAAAGCTGCCACTCCACATATGACATGAAAACCTACTGCCATTAAGCCGTTAGTCTGGGTGCACGGAGGGTGTACCAATTGGCAGCGTGGGTAACAAAGGAATCCTAGGGAGAACAGAATGGAATTGCGGATTTCCTCGCTGATGGGGATTAAATAGCCTGAGAATGGCTTTGTATATTAACTTCAGGAGACTCAGGTCTCACCACCTAAAGAGTGACACCTGATGCCTCCATTGTAGGGTAATAAATCTCCAGCCAGGGCAGATCTTGAGGAGGCTACTTGGGAGGTGAGAGAAATCCTGTCAGGTCTGGAAACCGTCTTGCTTTCTGAGGACCGAAGACATCTTCAGGCACTTATGTCTGTGTGAATAGAGGATTTAACACTCGAGACAATTCAGGTTTGGTAAAATGATGAGTCTTTGGCCTTTGTTGACAAAGCCTCCTAGGAGGGCTTCTGTGCTCTGAATTAGCTGCAGCAAAGGAGACAACAGGGCTAGCAAGGGTCAAGCAGTAACGGGGACTTCCCAGAAGAGGAATTTCTCCTGGGGTTGGCTGGTTATTTATTTTAGTTGGAATAAAAGGAGAAAAATAGGGGAAATGTAAGCCAGGTGATGACTGAAAGCTTTCCTACTTACTCCATTATTTTTTTTAGTTACTCCATTATTATTCCATTATTACTCCATTATTATTCCATTATTACTCCATTATTCAGCAAAAGGCTGAACAAATGTTTCGAAGAATGCCATGATTGGTCAGTCTGAGTTAAAGTTTGTAGATCATAACCAAGAGAGGCTTGTTCAACCCTTCCTGGCGTGCTGACAGCATGAGGAGAGCCACAGTGTTTTAGGAGCACATCTGTCAGATAGCAATTTCTGGGTCAGCAAGCTGGCTCAGCAAGCGAAGGTGCTTGCATCCCGAGCCTCACGATGTGAGTTCTCTCCCTGGGACCCACTTGGTGGAAGGGGAGAACTGATACCCGCACAAGCACGCAAGCAAATAAATGAAATAAAAATAAAATCCAGGTAACACTTTTTCGGGCCCACTACAAGGAAGCGTGTACTTGGGGCCACGTCTTTGGAGAGTCTTTTTACCCATGCTCTCCTCAGTGCAGCTTGATAAACCAGGTGGAAGAAAACCTTTTTCTTACCTGGATGCCTAAGAGAGGGTTTTGTTTGTTATTTTTGTCAGTTTTTAAGGGCGGGGCGCTGCAGCTGAAAACCAACCCTTTATAAGAGCCAGCGAGAGCCAGATCAATCCCCAAATGGCTCAAGTCCCAAAGAAAACATGCTGCATTTCAAATAGCCGTCCTTCTTTACAAACACCGATACTACAAGCGTTACCATGTATTACTGCTGTAAGGTTAACACTCTTGTCCTTAGCATCCTAATGTGGCTCTATTAGAAACAGGGAGCATGACTATCACTTGGGAATATGCGGAGGCTCGTGCTGTCAGCCTTGCAGATTGTATCGGGGAAGCGAAAGAAAACCTAAAACTGCATCCTCATGATAAGATCCTTCTTCCCCACCAACTAAAACAAATCCAAACAAGAAAAGACAGGCTTTGCCCGGTCTGAGTATTTTCACTGGCGTCCAATGAGCTGCTACCTGACGGCTGCATTTTTCAATTAGCATTGCACAGATGTGGGCCGTGAAGGGTTCTTTTTTACATGTGAGCCCTGAAAGGGGAGAAAAGACGTTGCAGTTATATAACACATCAATGCACGTGGTCATCTTACTGCTTCAATAAGCAGTTAATCATTCGTTCCAAAGGCCTCTTTACTCCCGTTCATTTTCCACAAAGTAATGAGTGTGCCATTCCTCGGGAAATACTCTTAAATGGCTGCAGGGCACAATTTAGTTACACAGTGTATCTATTGTTCCAGGAGTACATTTTGTTGTTATCTGACTTAGAAAAGCCTGAAGACTGCTCTGAGATTGAGGTCCCCTCCCCCAGATGTTTGATTGCCTAAGTGCAGGCTATATTAGGCAACAGAAAGCAAAAACAACTCTCGTGGTTTCACGGATGCCCCACCACAGCTCTGGCTCTTTCATGAGCCTCTGAATGAGATCTAATTTGTTTCATCGGGTGAAGAGGTCACTTCTAGCTGCTGACCTGCATGCACACGCCAAGCTGATGGTCTGAACTGTGAGTCAGATGGAGCTTGTACCTGGTTGGCACAGGCAAACCTCTGGCGTCATGTGGGTGGAATTCTGGAAATACTCCTGAGTCTGCACCTGTTAGCACTGATCTATATTCTTTCTCTGTGCATCTCTGTGCATTGGAGGTGAAGTTTCTCTCCATCCATCTCCCCATTTGGTGACACCTCCCTATATAGCTTGCCAGTCAGAGACCTACTACAGAGCTGTTTTAAGCTGTCAAGCTCTGTCTGGGCTCACAGTCTAACATCTCCTTGACTGCTCACCTCCAACCACCTACAATTAGGAGAGAACTCCCCATACTCTCTTCTTTCCCATCCATGGTCATGTTCCTAGACATTTTGACTCCCATTTAAAAAAAATTAATTGAAGATTCATGAAGAGTACTCTTCTTCTGATCTTGCCTTAACTATAATATCTTTTTTAGAATTACCAAGAACATCTGTCTCAGTACGAAGATACAAAATCAGGCAATGTCCCAAGAGGTCAGTCTTCCGATGCAGCCAATGGCCAACAACCTTCCAGAAGAACAGCCAAGGCCAGGGTTCGGAAACAGAGGAAACACCAGAAGAGCCTGAAATCTCTTGGGACAAAGGAGCTTGTTGTCAGTCAAAATAATCAGAATAACGCTCTCCAACAACCACAGAACCAAAGGCAGCCTGCGGATGCCGCAGCAAAGCATGAGCTGGCTGCACAACCACAGAACCAAAGGCAGCCTGCGGATGCCGCAGCAAAGCATGAGCTGGCTGCACAGATGAACGCTTCTAACCCCAATTTACAGGACACCGGAATGCTCACCCACAATCCCAAAGTCACCTCCGACTCTTTTGTTCCACCCAAGCAGGCTTTTGACAGAGTATTATATAAAAACTCTGTCTCAGGACTGAACACTAATAAAAGACGAGGACACAGACGTGAGGAAGAGAGAATTTTGTATCAGCCACAGCCCATCTATGTGTTTTCTGATATAGATCTGCAGGACTTTAATGAACTTCCTCATAGATACGAGTCCCCAAGCCAGAGAGCCCCTCAGTCTGATTACCACATGAACACACACAGGTCAACGAAGACAAAGAAGCCAGCCAAACAACCGCAGGCAGAGTCAAAATACAAGAACATAGAGATGCTCTGGTGAGAAGTCTCTTTAAAATTTTCAAACTTTTTATTTATTTTTATTTTTTAAAGATTTATTTATTTATTTTATTTATGTAAGTACACTGTAGCTATACAGATGGTTGTGAACCTTCATGTGGTTGTTGGGAATTGAATTTTAGGACCTCTGCTCGTTCCTGTCAACTCCACTGGCTCAGTCCCTGCTCACTCCAGCCCAAAGATTTATTTATTATTATACATAAGTACACTGTAGCTGACTTCAGACACATCAGAAGAGGGCGTCAGATCCCATTACAGGTGGTTGTGAGCCACCATGTGGTTACTGGGATTTGAACTCAAGACCTTCGGAAGAGCAGTCAGTGTTCTTACCCTCTGAGCCATCTCGCCAGCCCTTGTTTATTTTTATTCATGTACATAGGTGTGTGTGTGTGTGTGTGTGTGTGTGTGTGTGTGTGTGTGTGCTCATGCATGCCTGTGCATAAGGTGTGCACATGTGTACACGTGAATGATGCACACACATGAGAGAGAGAGAGAGAGAGAGAGGGAGAGAGAGAATGCACTATGGAACATATGTGGAGGTTGGAGACAATGTGTTTATCTGGGGATTAACTCAGGGACATTAGGACTTGTGTGAGTGATTTTACACAGAACCATCACAACTGCCTGGAATTCCCTTATCTCGATTGGTTTTCTAGAGGAGAAATAAGAGGCTTCTAGAGGAAGAAAAGAGAGGAAGAAGGGGACAGTGGAGTCCCTGGGGAGGTGAGGCCACTAAACAACTAACCCCTCCCTTGCCTCAGATTCCTGCCTGACTTCTGGCAGTCTTCCTTCTCTTCCCAATCCCCTCTACTGTTTCCATGGTAATGAAGCTAGAAGTTGGAGCAAGGGGAGGGAACAGGGACCCAGGCAGAGTAAATTAGCATGCTTAGAAAGATTTGAGTAATGGCTGGAGAAACAGTTATCTCCAGCCTGGAGTGGCGTAGCCTAGAAAGGAGTGTGTAGACACAGAAATGCCATCACTTAACAGAAATTACCTAAAAATCCAAAGGTAGGAAAAGGTTTAGGGAAATGTGATATTTAGTCCCCTGTGACCATTTAACAAATATGCCTCTGAGGAAATGCTCTTGTAAGAAGAAGAAAATGAGGTGTAGGGTTACACCCAAGGTCTACAAACTCTACCATCCTACTGTGCACATGGAAGGAAAGCCCACCCAACGGTAAGTGATGGTTGTTTCTGGCTCAGCAGTTAAGAGCACCTGGGTTTGATTTCCAGCACCCATAACTATCTGTAACTCCAGTGCCAGAGGATCTGATGCCATCTTCTGCTCTCTGAAGGCATCGAGCATACATGTGGTGTAAGACATACATGTAAACAAAACATCCAGACACATAAAAGTTGTTAGGTATGATGTTAGTGCACAACTTTAATTCCAGCACTCAGGAGGCAGAGGCAGGCACATCTTTAAGAGTTCAAGGCCAGTCTGGTCTACATAACAGACTCCAAGCCAGCCAAGACTACATAGTTAGACCCTGTCATAAATGAATAAGTGAATAAGTAAATAAATGAGACCTAAATTCTTTTTTAAAAACCTTGAATAGAAATAGTGGTTATCATTCTTTCTTTAGAGTTAGAATTGTTCTAGTTCCCTACAGTGTAGGTTCATTACTTCTATAAACAAGAAAAAGAAAGTCAATTTTTTAAAGTAATTTCAGGACACCATCCCTGAGGCTCCTTAATCAAATGTGGTTTCTGGACACTTGACATATGATGACTTAGACTTTAAAGTACACAGAAGACGCACACAGTCTGATACCATGGAGCACCTCCAAGGGACTTGTTTTCAAAAACAGAATGAGGCACAACTTTACATATAAGTTAGAAGGGAGATAAGTTCTATACCAGACAGTCTGGGATATACATTTAGAAAGGTTCAGAGTCTGCTTCCTGGAGAGACAGAGATGGTTGGCAAGCACTTTTGTCGTCCTCTTCTCTCTGGCTTTGGAGTAATGACTTCTGACCTTTTTATCATTACAAATAATATTTAAGTTGGGTGTGGTTGCATGCACCCCTGTCATATCTCACCACGCAGGAGGCTGAGGAAGGAGGATACTGAGGTCAAGGACAGCCTAGGCTGTGTAGTGTTAACCTGACAGCAAACAACAAGTGTGTCTGTAAGCCCCAAACTTTACCCTCTGACCTACACACGTGCACTGGAACACACATGTGAATGTCATAGTTCAGACGAACATACATTCACACAACATGAGCACACATGTGCATGCATGCAAACACACTACACCCACGTACACAAAATAAAAATAAATAATTTTTACTTTTTAGTAGGTAGATATAGAAAATTCCTACCTGTTCCAATTTCCTTTTGCAAAGCCCTTCTGCTATAAATGAGCTTGTAACTTCATCAAATGTTTCATGGATTCTATGATGTAATGAAATACATTCCCAGGCGGTGGTGCTGTCCTTTTGCCCCTAAGATTAGCCCACCTTTTCATCTTGGTCTTCCCTTTGTTCCCGGTGCTGTTGATGGAACCCAGAGCCTCGTACATTTTTCGGCAGGGACTCTACCACACGCTGTGTCCCCAGCCCTTCACACTGGATTAGATTGCTCAATTTATTTGTCTAGGATTTAATGACCTTCCTAGGCATGAAGGGAGATAGGCTTACATCTCTGCTGTCTCCCACAGGGCTTGTCCAGATGTGTTGTCCATAAGCTATCAGACCAGGTAGGGTGGCACAGGTCTGCAGTCCCAGGGCTGGGAGATAGAGGCAGAAGAATCAGGAGTTCAAGGTCATGTCAAAGTGAGGAAGGAGTTCAGTAACACTTTGATCTGCTGGTCAGACTGGTCAGACTGGGCTATCTGAGGAAGGGGTGACCTGAGCATGGGACGTGTCTATGCATATGTTGAAGACTGGGCTCTTTTTACTCTTTTATATCCTCTGGGACAGGCTGTAAGCACATGTTGTTGTGTCCAGCCTTGTTTCAGTTACTGCCTGTGAGCAGATTTGAACCCCCGCTTGTTATCATCCTGGTTTTTCATCTTCATTTACACTGTTCCTGTTTTACCTTTAGTCAGTCTCTGATAAGTTACATTTTCTAGGAAAACTTAAGACTTTTCTGGTTTCATGAAGTGCTACCATTAAACTTTTCACGCCGTTGGTTCCCATTATTTCAGATTTGTGTATCTGTAGTCACGTTCTTATTTCCTGCTATTACTTTTTTCTCCTTTTGAGTGGTTGGGGGACAGAGTTTCAGTTTGGAGTGCTTTCTAGGGCCTAAAACGGTCACTGTGTTACCAAGGCTATCCTCAAACTCCTGGCAATCCTCCTGGCTGGGTTTCCCGGTGCTGGGGACTGTCCTCTGGCAAGCCTGTCACCAAGCAGGCAGTATCAGTCCTTCTTGGCATCTTCCATTCTCAACCAGGGAGATGGCAAGCAAGGGACTTTTTAAACATTTTTTTAATGTTGTAAATTTCCTTTCCTCCTGGTTTTGGTTGGTGCTGGTAGGTTGTGTTTGGTTGGTTGGTTGGCTGGTTGGTTGGTTGGTTGGTTGGTCGGTCGATCGGTCGGTCGGTTGGGTGGTCGGTTTGTTGGTTGGTTGGTTGGTTGGTCGGTCGGTCAGTCGGTCGGTCGGTCAGTCGGTTGGTCGGTCTGGTCGGTCGGTCGGTCGGGTGGTCGGTTTGTTGGTTGGTTGGTTGGTTGGTTTTTTCTGTTTTGCATCTGAGTTAGGACTGGTTTCACTTGTCTGGCAATCTGAAAAATCTTAAAGAAAGCTGAGAGAAGCCCTACTGACACTGGATTTCTGCGCAATGGTCAGTGGACCGTCTGAAGGCTCCTCCTGCCACTTCTCAGTCTTTTCCTTAGGCAGTCCAATTAATTTCTGTCCCTGATACTTCACAGGTATAAGAACATTTTCCTGTCTTTAGAAAGGCAGAGACAGGCGGATTTCTGAGTTCAATGCCAGCCTGGTCTACAAAGTGAGTTCCAGGACAGCCAGGGCTATACAGAGAAACCCTGTCTCAAAAAAAAAAAAAAAAAAAAAAAAAAAAAAAAAAAAAAAAAAAAAAAAAAAAAAAAAAAAAAAAAAAAAAGAAAGAAAGAAAGAAATGTAGATCTCAAAGGTGTGCAGGTTCAGAAAGGACGGTTGCCTTCCAACTTGAGAAGAAAATCTCGAGATTTGTTTGCCAGCTTGTCCACTAAGTGAGCTACATTCCCAGACTGCCAGTATTAGCTCTTAAAACTTGAATTTTTGGGGGCTGGCGAGATGGCTCAGTGGTTAAGAGCGCCGACTGCTCTTCCAAAGGTCCCGAGTTCAAACCCCAGCAACCACATGGTGGCTCACAACCATCCGTAACAAAATCTGATGCCCTCTTCTGGAGTATCTGAAGACAGCTACAGTGTACTTACATATAAATAAATAAATAAATTTAAAAAAAAAAAAAAAAAAAACTTGAATTTTTTTAATCCAGAAGTCCCTCACAAAAGCCATGTCTTTAGCTGATCCAGAACCTGCTTTGGCTTTCATTCCATTTTGTTGCCACCCCTGGAGATTCCCAGTTTCTCTGGCCCATTCAACTATGTATTTAAAGGATGCTTGTTCAAGTGAATACATCATTTCTAGCTTTTGTGTAATGGGAAGCTCTATGGTTTTCAAAATGACATGTCGGTTTTTGTGGTGGTGGTTTGGATAGCTTTGGTTGCGTGCTTGTTATCCTATGCTTCACACATTAACTGAAAGCCTTTAAGGAGACTTTCCCGTTAGGGGCTGGAGAGATGGCTCCGCAGGTAAGAGCAGAATATGATTTTAGAAGACCTGAGTTCAGTTCCAAGCACTCACTCAAGATGCCTGTAATTCCAGGTGTAGGGATCTGACATCCTCCTCTAGACTCTAAGGGCACCTGCATGCTCATGTACACATATAGAGAGACACATAAGTAAATAAAATAAATGTTTTTTAAATGGAATTAGAACGTCCCAAAAAAAAAGAGGAGGGTTTGAAGACAAGAAATCAATGTAGGGGCTGGAGAGATGGCTCAGCGGTTAAGAGCACTGACTGCTCTTTCAGAGGTCCTGAGTTCAAATCCCAGCAACCACATGGTGGCTCACAACCATCTGTAATGAGATTTGATGCCCTCTTCTGGTGTGTCTGAAGACAGCAACAGTGTACTCATATAAGTAAAATAAATTGGTCTTTAAAATTTTCAGCCAGGCGATAGTGGCATTTGCCTTTAATCCCAGCACTTGGGAGGCAGGCGGATTTGAGTTCGAGGCCAGCCTGGTCTACCGAGTGAGTTCCAGGACAGCCAGGGCTACACAGAGAAACCCTGTCTCGAAAAAAACAAAAAAACAAAAAAAAAAAAAACCACACACAAAAAAAACCAAAAAAAAAAAAAAAAAAAAAAAAAAAAAAAAAAAAAACCACACACAAAAAAAACCAAAAACAAAAACAAAGCAAAAAAAAAAAAAAGAGAAAGAAATCAATGTATTCCTGAAAAGATTAATGGTTCCCAAAGGTTTCTAACAGAAAGCAGTGTTATGGATTCAAGTTTTAATTTTTTTTTAAACAAAAACAACCACTTGTGTTTTCTCCAAAGGAAATTCCACTCTTCCTCAGACATGGAGGCCACGAGTGCCTCGCCAGACTCCCGGCTCGCCCAGATCATGGAGCAGCACCAGCAAGCTTTGATGCAGCTGGCAGAGGTGCAGCCCAGCGAGGGCTCCTTGTCTAGCATCGTACTCCCACCTATCCTGTCCAGGGTAGAAAGTGAATCGCAGCTCAATTCAGAGAGAAGCCACAGGCACCGGGTGAAGATGGCCCGTAGTAATTCGGAAGGCTACCTGCTTCAGCTGGAGAGAGGGAAGAGGCACAGGAAGCGAAGCAGCTCAAAGGTGATAAAAGCACGCTGGTCTAGCCAGGTCACTCTTGGATTTTGATGACGCAGATAGGCCTGGAATAGGGCTGCTCATTACTTAGCTTCTCACACAGCAAGGTGGTCCAGGAACGGAGAACCCTACTCCCCTCCTGTCCAAACTACTCGCTGAGTTTCCCTCCCCGCCTTTCTAGAAGTTTCTGTTGCCATGGGTACCCACTCCCACTTCCTTTTCAGGTTCTCTCTCCGAAGAGTCTCCATTGCAGGTAGGCAACAATAATCCTGCTTTTATCCTCAGTTCACCCATCACTTTTCCTCACCTGAATCCCGCTCCTAATCTGAGCCCCATGTCTTTGTATCTGGAGAGAGAGTAGGGCTGAGTGAGTGTAAGCCGCGGTCTCCCGCCCTCCACCACTGGTTCCTCCACATCAAACATGCCCCTTTGGTGCGCATCTCAACTCAGCTTCCACAGCAAAATGTCCAGGCCACTCGGTTTTCACTGAATTCTTATCTAGAGTTTGGGTCAAAAAGTAGTGAGCTCTTTTGCACAGTTGAGTCTCTTCATAGCTTGTTTAAAAGCTACCTTTTTAATTCTCAGGAAGACCACTCGCTTCCAGGGCAGAATAGTGTATTTTTGTTTTTCGATACTATAATAAAATACCCATGGCAGGTTATTTTATGAAGAAGTTTATTTAGCTCATGATTCTGGGGCATGGAAAGAGCTCCTATTAGTCTGGCACCGGAAGACCCCACTTCCAGTGTACACAGGGAGGCCTGAGTTCTGGGACTCACAGGTCACTTCTTCTCCCAGAAAAACATCATTGCATGGCTATTGGGTTCTAAAGTACTGCTTGTACCACTTTCAAGTGTTTCAAATAAACCAAGATGTATAGACCAGGATGGGAAGCAGGCACCATTCCTATCATTTCCATGGAGACATGCAATCAGACTTTGCAACCCACACTTCTGTCAGCACAACCACTGCCTGATCACTCCAAAGCTTATAGATCGCCAGGGCCTAAGACACACAGCCTCTCAGAAGAGAACTTTCCTGTGGTTGAAAACAACAGCTTTTGAACTGAATTTCCAGCTGCAGTCCTTGGTCCAGCCCCATCTCATAGCAACTTTAGAGGGGTGTTGCTCACTGGCTTGCTTCTCACCAATTACTCAGCCTGCTTTCTTATAGAACCCAGGACCACCAGCCTAGGGAACAGCACCGCCCACAGTGGGCTGAGCCCTTCCCTCATCCATCACTAATTAAGAAAATGTCTTGCCTACAGCCACATCTCATTGCTGGATTTTCTCAGTTAAAGAGTTACTGACTTACCACAGTCCCTGATTATTCATAGGAATAATTACTCTTACTTTTTTTTCAGGTGTGGTGTAAGTGTAAATGAAATAATGTACTAACCCCTAAGCTTATTCTCTAGCAAAGGTTACACATCGATTAAATGCCATTTCCCTTTCCTTCTTCACAAATTGAGTCCGTGTTGTGCTAAGAAAGAATAGAGAAAAATGCCCTGGTAGAAGTGTTTAATACCAGGATGCTAAGGCCATGGAAAGATGAGGAGAGCAGGGGTAATTTCCTGCTCCTGACCAGCCTTCCCACTTTCTGCTAGGGTGGCTTCAATCCATACATATCCATTTTCCCAGCCCAGTACCTCTAGTCTACATGTCACACACACACACACACACACACACACACACACACACACACACGAGTGCTCTTTGTCCTTTAAGCCCTTCCAGAAGCTGAAGTGACTTAGAACTGAGTGATTTGTATAGGACAGCGGGTAGTCCAGGCACCAGACAGAGGGAGTCATTAGCCACATCACGCCCATTTGCTGCCCATGTCAAATCTCTTGGTTTCCAAGGGAATCGTCCCGAATCACAGTAAAAATTTTAAGGATTTGTAAAGATAATAGGTCTGAGGCCCCCTTCCTCTTCTGGCAGTGCAGTTTGAGAGCGATTTCAGAATGTAAGGCATTGTCCACATCATCAAATCCAGGCTTAAGACTAAGAAATTAACACAGCACAGCAGACACCAAACTAGCAAAATATCCTTCTGCTGGCTCCGGCCACCACTAAATAAGGGCTTGGTAAAGAGTTCCCTGGCAGATGAGGGTTGAGCTTCTGTAATTAACCGGTGTTTCTTGTCACAGACAGTCTGGGGCTTGCTGCTTGGCCGCACCTAAGAACAGGTTTATTGGGATTAATTTTAGTGACCACAGAGCACATATCCTTTGCTGGCTGCTCTCCAGCATCCAAGGCCTTGTTTTTATCTTGTTTTCAGTAACTTTCAGTCTTGTGCATCTGAGGAATTTTCTGGAGAATAGATCTGCAGTCATTTTCCCCACCCCCAGCATAGTTTAACATTTCTGAACTGAAACAAGCGCTTCCAGACCTGCCGGTGTCCCTTCAATTCAGCCATTCTCTTTGGAGCACACAGTGACAGTCATACACCTTGCTTGAGAGAATCATGAATGATTAGCAGGGACCTCTTCCCCAGGAAAGCCCCATATAGCCTCCTTTTGAGGGGCCAACACCAGTAGATGTCAGCTAGAGTGTGGCTTTGATTGTTTTTTGTCGTTTGGTTTTTGGAACATCTTTTAAGACAGGGTGTCACTCACTGTCTAACCCAAGTTGACCTGACTCTTGATGGCCCTCGTGCCTCAACCTACCATGTGTTCGTATTACAGGCGAAAGCCACCGAGCCCAGGTTCCTGTGAGATTTATGCAGAGATAAGTGGAGACCATGCTTAGGTGTTTGTCTAGAACGTGCCTCTATATTCATTTGTCTGATCCCTGTATTCAGAGACTCAGCAGGACTATCAATGTTGACTTCTTAGCATTGTCAGTGTCACTGTCATTATCACCAACATCACCAACATCTTTGTTTTGGCATTGCACTGCTTTTTAGTCTTTTGAAGACCGAGAAGTAAATGAAAATAATGTCTGGGGATTGGTTGGTTGTAAAAGATTATTGAAGAAGTTTAAAGTAGCTTAGCTGCCTAGGGCTGGACATGTAGGGACTGGGCAAGTGAGGGTTAATTGGTCCTGGAGGATTTTTGTTTTGTTTTTTTATTTCTTTCAGAATGATGAAAATGTTGTACAATTAGATCGGGCGATGCTTACACAATTTGGTGACTGTCCTAAAAAAAAAAATTGAATTGAACAGCTTTGAATGAGTGAATTTTGTGGTATGAGAATTACATCTCAACAGTGCTGCTAAGACTTTAGATGGAGAGAGATTAAACAGAATCACAGCGCTGAGCCCTTCCTGATTATTTGCGCCAAACTTAAGCAGATCCAAGATTTTCACCGCCAGTCACCCAGAACAAACTCCCCCAGGAGCCATCCCCCTGTCCCCTGAGAAATGTCGCAGTGCTGCGGGCAGCTCATCCTGTAAAGGGATCAGCAGCCATGGGGATGGCCCACTTGGGCCACATGCTCTCCCTTTGAGTCTGTATGGAATGCTAGATCCTTGGCTCTGCCCCCCAACCTTGACGCTTACTGAGGTTGCTAGCAAGCGGCCGGCTGAAGAGCAACACCCAATTATCCACGCTTCCTGGCACGGCCTTTGTGAGTTGGTAGCATGATTAAAAGTTAAGCTGCACCAGGCTAAAGATGAGGTTTCTGCCCACTGATCATTTCTTTCTCATCATCTCTGAACAAATTGGATTTATGGCTTGGGTATGAGTGGCGGTTTATTTGTTGTTGTTATTTTTTTAACCTATTTTTGTAATTTTTTTTTTACTTTGGCAAATAGATCATAATTTAGTGATTTCAAGACAGTGACACAGTGGGCACATGTAAGAGGACTAGACTTGTAGTCATAAGTGTAGGTCATCTAAGCTCAGCCAACTATTAAAAACAACTGAAGTTTTTAAGGAGTGTTAATGCCCAACTTTGTAACCAAGGTTTGAAAAAGGAACCATCTTCCCACTCCCATGGTAGCAGAAATGCTGACTGGTGGCCGTAGTGTTCATTAGCTCTTAATAGCCATACGTCAATCAATTTATTTCAAAGAATTAAAGTAACATACAGTATTTACCTCAGTGTATCTTCAATGGTCAACATTTAGAGAAATTCCTAGATTACTTAATGATACTCAATGATAGAATATTTGCCTAAAATTCACATTTTTGAAATCCGCTTGGTGTCAGGTAAGTAAAGTATAGTACCAAAATGGTTTAGTAAAATTATTAAAATAATTGTAGCATATGAAAGCTTTTTATAAATATAAGAACACAAGCACACATAAATAAATGCTTTTAACTAAAAATTCTTTCGTATTAAAAACAAGAGTGTAAAGAAGCCAAGCATAGTGGCACATGCTTCTTATCCCAACACTTGGGCTGAAGAACTACAAGTTCAAGGACAGCCAGGGTTACAGTGCCTGCCCAACCCTCCCAAAAGAAAGACACAAACACACAGCAGACATGAGCAGATCCGGTGCTTTTATCTTGGTAACGACTGTTTTCCTAAAGATTGACACTTTTGGAATGTCCTTCAATAAGCAATAATTCCCCTGTCTATTTTAATGTTAGTTTAATGATTTCAGACCAAAGGCTTCCTTAAAATAAAATCATACCTTCTCTCATTCTTTAGACTTTGATGCACTGAGAGAGTTTTGAGCATAAATGTTTAGCATCGGGACGGGGCCAGTTCTGTTGACAGAGCCTTTAATCCTTGAAGTGCAGAAGTGTTGCACCTGAGTGGTACATTATTTCGCTCCTTCTGAATAGTGACACTGAAGCCCCCAGTGTGCTGGGGATATTGCCTTCCACAGCGGTGACAGGCTCCGGAGCAATTTCAAAACCATGGGTTCATTCTTCTTTCATACAATTAACCCAGAGGTAGGCAGTTGCTAACACTAGGGTGTCCACAGCTCAAACCATCAGAACCAAGAACGATGTGATTCTCCTGTTTCTCCCCCTGCCTGAAGGAGTGCTGTTCCAGCTCCAGGAATCCCATCCACTTTGGGGTTGGAGATAAAAAAATAAAAATGAGAAGGGAGGGGCCATGCCAGCCTCCCTACCAAACTCAAATATAGTTCATGGAACCAGAACTCTGTGCTGCGGAGATTTCAGGGAAAGAGCTGGTCCATATCTATGGGTTCTGGAAACAGTGTACCTTTTAACGAATGTAACTGACGTTTTCAAGTCATTATAGCATCTCCACGTGGTGCTTACATTATGACAGGCCTTAGTAATCCAGAGAGGAAGCAAACATATGGGCAGTGTACACAGGTTATAGGCTGATACTGCTTGTTGTATAAGGACTTGGGCATCTAGGCTGCGGTATCCACAGCGTGCCCTGGAAACCAAATACCCACAGGTGATATGAGACAACTAACTGTAGTGGATTTCCCAGCTTCTGCAGTGGGAGGGGTCCAGGGAGAAGCCAGTGCTGCTGTAAGTAAAAACCACATTGGGACAGACAGTTAATACAATGTATGCATAGTTCATTCTTAGGATCATGGAGTTACATGAAGGAATTCTAACTGAGAAAAATGTTTTGATTCATCCAATAATCACTGCCAAACTGCATCTCAGAAAAGGCTCCCCTGATATACAACCCCTCAGGATGGCATGATGGCTTAGTGGTTAAGGGCGCTTGTTCTTACAGAGGCTCCAGGTATGATTCCAAGCACCCATACGGTGGCTCACAACCATCTGAAACTCCAGCTCTGGGAGATCCAACATGCTCTTCTGACTTCTGGATGCCCATCAAATTTTCCAAAGTCACACTAACTATCAGAGCAAAATGAATTTCTCAACAGGTTTTGCCAAGACTCAATTGCTCTCCTTTGAGTCTTATCAATGAATGACAGTTGACTTTCATCTTCAGCGTTATCTATTGTTCTACCAATTAACTGTAGTTTCGTTGTCTTCTGAGCTATCTCTGGAAGGCAGGATTCACCTCAGTGGACAGGGACTTTCTGAATCAGTGTATCGGCTGCCTGCCATTGGTGAGGGCTCCTTTGGTTTTGCAAACCACTCATGGTAACAGCTGCCTGGGGAGGGTTGTATTATATATGCATCAGCTAAAAATGTTAGCCAAAGAGCGAATTATTTCCTTGACATTACTTATTATTTCAGAATTTCAACTTCTTTTATCTCAGAAGTAAAAAGCTCAGAACACATTAGCTAACCAGCTACAAATGCCAAATAGACTCTGATCAGTAAGTACCATGAAATAGCATCATTGCCAAGAAATATACTCATTCTCCCGCCTCCCACCAGAGCTTCCTCCGTGTACTTCCTTCCTATGCCCCAATGAGTTCTTTAAGGGACACCAATCCTTGGAAAGAACCATTTCTATGGTTGTATTTTCAGAGTTCGAAGCTGAAAGGCTATCAGAAAAGAGACGTGAAGCTTGGAGGCCTGGGGCCCGACTTTGCCTCCGTCAGAGACAAGGTAAGCAGTGTGCGGGGGTTTCAGCCTCAGTATTCCCTACCCGTCCTTAGCAGCATGGGTAAAGATGCACCCCAGCATCAAACGCCAGTGCAAACCTCTGGCACTGAGTAGATACCCCTCAGAAACAGCCATGCAGACATAATAGGGTCCCAGATTCTTCTGCTGCCAAAAAAACAATAACAAAAACAAACAAACAAAAAAAACCCCACAATTCTTAGCCTGTGTTATTTTATGCACTGCCTTTCCGTTAGATTTGAAAGCCTCTCAGAAGAGCGGGGCATGAGTGTGGAAAGGGATGTGCGTGTTGTGCGGCTGTTGGTCTCCCTGATAGAGTTGTCTTGATAACTTTGAAGTGGCTACAGAGAAGACACTTAGGATCCGAGTTCCCCAAGCCCCTAGGAAGTGCATCCACTTTATTCTTTCCTCTGGTGAAAGGAGATCTTCATTTAATGTGTTTGAACTACAGTTGCACTCAGGCATAAAAAGAGTCTAGTTCAAAGTTGGAAGCAAAAATGAAAATAAATTGGGTAAATGCAACAAAGAAGAGGCTGAATAGGATTCAGTCCCTGTTAAGAGAACACCGGGGTGGGGGGTAGGGGGTGGGGGGTGCGGCTGCACTCAGCAGATTCTTCAGGGAAACGTTAACCAGTTCACTGCTGCCACGGTACACGGGTCACTCTCCTGAGCCATCCACCTCTACAAAACCAATGTCCCTGAGAGAATTAGCAGAGAGTTGCTCACTCTCCTCCATTTCTCCGAGCAGATGCAAATGTTAATGCAGCAGAAAGAATATGCACAGCAAGTCAAGGAATACAACATGAAGGCCCTGTCCGCTCTGTCCAAGCCACAGACATCAAAAACCGAGAGTAAATCTGCCATTTCTCGGAAGAAGGTAAGAAGCGCTCGTGTGGGGCATTTATATTGCTTCAGTCAGAACTAAAGGGACACTTTGGTCACCTCTTCACCTCAAGAGATGGGCTTGAAGGTTCAGAAACAGCCATTCCTACACTTACAGGTCATCCACAAATACTGATGTCAACACACACACACACACACAAAGTGATTTCTCAGTAAGAGCCTGCAGTCAAATTAATTCTCCGTTTCGTTCTCTATCATTAAGCAACATTCACAACAGACAAACAGACAAACAAACAAACAAACCGTTGGTTGTTGATTTTAAGTTCATTTCGTTCATTTCGCTATGCTTTGCCAGAGGGATTGTATGGGTTCCTCCAGTGGAGGATGGGGGGGGGGGGTATGTTAAAACATACAGAGCATCCGTCCTCCGAAATGCCATCCAACAAAGAGTCGGGATGTGAGTGAAATGTGAACCGTGGTGACACACTGCAGCCCCCTGCCTCAGTGGATGGACTCCTATACTGCCATGGGGACTCCTGGCAGGAGGACCCTGCTGCCCTTAGGAACGTGTGCTGCATGCTCTCCTTTGCCAATCGTCTTATCAATTCTTCCTCAGACCTAGATGACTTCGTCCTCCTCACCAAATGCCCATGGCGCCATTTCTTTCTCCAACCAATTATATCTTCATAAAGATGTTCACCAGCAACAAATCTACAGGAATTTCCATAGCTGTCTCATTCATGTGTAGAATGTGAACTTTTTATGACTTGGGTTCCCCTCCCCTTTCTGATACTTGAAACTACTATCCATTCCCATATCAGTTTTCAATAAATTCTTCTTAAAATACGAAGTTTAAGCAGGTAGTGGTGGCGCACGCCTTTAATCCCAGTACACAAGAGGCAGAGGCAGGCAGATCTCTCTGAATTCAAGGCCAGCCTGGTCTACAGAGGGAGTTCTGGGACAGCCAAGGATACACAGGGAAACTCTGTCTCAAAAATAACAAAACAAAATAAAACAAAGTTCAGGGCTTTCAAACACTCCCTATTTTACAGAGGTCCAGGAGTTCAGTTCCAAGCACCCATCTGTAACGTCAGTTCCAGAGCATCCAATGTAATAAACAAAGTTCAGTTTTCATCAACTACAGGTGAGGCCTTCAGTCTGCAGCTACACGTCTTTGCTGCGTGGAAAGGCTTAACTGAAGGTTTGATTCTATTAGAAGTTTGGAGTTAGCAAGACTTTCAGAGAGGTGGCAGATTAAACACATGAGAAATCAGTTTGCAAACACAAGAATCTTTCACTGTATAAAACGTCCAAATGACAGAGCAGCTGTGCTCATACCTCGCCGGCTTCGTTTTGCTTCATTGAATGCTGTCCGTGACTAACTTATTTTGTTCAGCCCATGCCTTACAACGTGTCATCTGCACTTTCTATCTGATCACTATTTCTGCCCATATTACAGCAACTCTCTCCATCTGATATATCATAAATCTCTCCTAAGACTAACTTCCCGCTTTCAATGAAGTTTTTATTTATTTTTTTTCTTGTTATGCCCCTAGGCTTTGGACTATGCTAAGACCATCCCCAAACCCAAACCACCAAATCTACCTGATCAAACAGCAAAGAAAACTAAGAATTCCAGGCACCGTGAAAAAGAAGGAAGCTTACCAGAAATTTCCCTGCTGGAGATCCTGCAGAGCAGACACGAGCGGGAAAAGCAGGCTGTGGCAGCTTTCAAAGTCCTTCACATCGTCTAGACAGCATTTAGTGGGGATCAAAAGTGCTATGCAAGGGACATGGAGAAGAGCAAGTAAACAATTCCACCCTGAGTGGCAAGCTGGCACTGCCGCCTGCCCGCCACTCTTGTCTGCTCTATGCAGAAGTTAATGGTGGCATGGTTAAACTTCTGGAAAGAAAAATACACACAATTATTTATTTTCAAATCTGTTAGAATTTGGGCAGATATATGGCTAGACAATAAAGCCTTTGGTTTTATATTAGATCTTGTGATTTGTTAAACTACCTTTGCCCTTCTTCATAACATAACATAACATAACATAATATAACATAAGGACATACTTCAGTTTTTCCTAAAATGAGTTTGGCTGACCTAGTCACTGAGGTAACATGTCCGGAATAATACTTCTGCTTTCAAGTCTCAAAAAAATCTTATATATAAAGTTGATAATTTGAAGATACATCTAGATGTGCATATTGAAATAGGAAAAAAAATCCTGATTTCATTCTAACACAGCACTAAGACTAAGGCATTAATTATAAGTCCCACAAGTGTAGGGAAATCCACCTCAGATCACTTTATGGTCACAGCCACTGACTCCATGCTACATTTATGAGGCATCTTGTTGTCATTGTGGTTATCTTCAAATATTATCAAATGCAAGCACTTAAGAGTCTACTTTGGATGCAATATTCATATTCATTTTTTTCTCTTTAGAAGCATTATCAAGATTCATAGTTTTAAAATTACTGGAGAGTCAGGAATGTCAGCTTACGCTTGTACTCTCAGCACTTAAGAGTTGAGGAAGTGGGAGTGGGGGTGTCTCAAGGTGGAGGATATATAGTAACAAATAGTGATAGTCTGTCTCAAAACAACAACAACAACAACAACAACAAATTTACTAAAAGATTTACTTCTTGCTGGACATTGCATCCTTTGATGAGGATGTGCAGAAATGAGTCGTTTTAACAACCAAAGGTAAATCTGTGCACATGGTAGAAGGATTAACTTTAGAAATTCACTCTAAATGTGGCAGGCAGTGGTGGTACACACCTTTAAACCTAGCACTTAGGAGGCAGATAGGCCGATATCTTCATTCTTAGACAGCCAAGGCTATGGAGAGAAACCCTGTCTCAAAAAACAAAACAAGCAAGCAAACAAAAAACAACAACAACAAAAGAAACTCACTTTGGAGTTGTATTTGTGCTACATGTGTCTGATAAGTACAAACACTGTCATTTACTTGTGGCCAAAAGATGTTAATGAATTTCAATTCCTCCCACCACCTCCATACTCACCTTCAGGAGCCAATGCTTAGCTGATGGAGGGGAAGTGAGTTGGCAGACTGCAAACACCATTTCACAAGAGTCCCCCCCACCCCTGCCCCGACCCTAGAACAGTGGTTCTCATCCTGTGGGTCATAACCCCCAGACTCATTTATCAGATATCCTACATAGCAGATATTTACATTGCAATTCATAACAGTAGCAAAATTACAGTTATAAAGTAGCAACAAAATAATCTTATGGTCTTACTGTCACCACAATGCAAGGAACTGTATCACAGGGCGGAAGCAATAGGAAGGTTGAGAACTACTGTCCTGGGACACCACAATTCTTTACTCAGAGCCAAACGGCATTTACAATTCTTCAGCTAAAGAAATACAATAGTTGCTTACAGTTTGAGGTTGAAGCCAAAGAACAAACCCAACGTATGCTCATAATGTTAAGGTTCAGTGGAATGTCACTAAGCTACCATCGTTCAGACACAGACAGGAGTCAGAACAGCTAAGGATGAATGCTTTGTCTCTCTTTCTCTTTCTCTTTCTTTTCATTGCATAATATTGATTTCATAAGCCTAAGTGATTAATTTTTATAGCATTTGTTTCAGAAACTCAAAAAAAAAAAAAAAAGAGGCAACCATGAACACTGCCATATTGACCAACATGGCACAAAAATCTTCTGTTAGAAAACATGGAAGGCTAGCAAGAAGCTCAGCAGGTCAAGGTGCTTGCCACACACGCCTGGCAGCCTGAGTTCAATCCCTGGGACCCAGAGTGGAAGGAGAGGACTGACTCCTGCATGTTGTCCTCTGACCACATGAGCGCGTGCTTGCACACACACACTAAATAAATAGACGGACAGATGGACGGGTGGGCAGACAGATGGATGAACAGACAGACAGATAGATTTGGTTACTAGAATGAAAGAGCAGAGGCATGTAAGCAAAGAAAGAAAGAAGCGGAGGCTGGAGAGATGGCTCAGTGGTTAAGAGCGCCGACTGCTCTTCTGAAGGTCCTGAGTTCAAATCCCACCAACCACATGGTGGCTCACAACCATCCATAATAAAATCTGATGCCCTCTTCTGGAGTGTCTGAAGACAGCTACAGTGTACTTACATATAATAAATAAATAAATATTTTTAAAAAAGAAGGAAAAAAGCAAGGAGAAGTTCAGACTTGAGTGGTACTGTGAGGAAGTAGGCAGGGGGGGCTGGGAAGGAAGATGTATTTGACCAGGCATTATATGAGCTGTTGAAATGCATAGGACAGTTCTGCCCAGTCTCTGTAGCTGGTCCAGATAAAGGCACTTTAAGCCATGCATTCTCCTTATTACAGCCTTCTTTTCACAGTGCTTCGTTCATCTTAAGTTTCAACAAGAGCATCCTCTTACATGGAGACTTTTTTCTTTTTTTTACAAGTAGCTGAATTTAATGACAGCTGTCTTCTTGATATTGTTTTGTGTAGTAAGGAGTCTCTTGGGATGTATCCAGAAACCAAGTCAAGAAAAGACAATATTGAGGAACCAAATGAAAGGTAAGCCTAGCGCAGGCAATGGTGCCTAATGGGTCCAATTGGGGCTTATTATTGGTTAATGAATCATTGTCAAAACATCACAGCAAGCACGAGCGTGCACAGTCTCATCTACAGTGAGAAAATGACTCTTCATCCCAACAGTTATTAACTGGGAGTTGTTTGAAAACACGTCCAGTAATTATACCAACACTGGAGCTAATTGAGAACTTTGAGTTGACAGCAAACAGCCTACAATAGCAGACTCGGTCAACTCAGACGGGGTTTCTTTTCTAATTACTTATTGAAAAATAGCACGGAAGGAAATTGAATTTGGCAGTCAGTCTTCAGATACCAATTTTAGCTAAATCTCCCTAAGATGTTATTGGTATATAAATACATATCATATACATAAGCATTATATATATATATATGCATATATATATATATATCATTGCATTAGAAGTAACATTTAGAAATGGAATTTCTTAAGAAAGAATTACAATTGCTCTCCCCAGAATGATCTTTTTAGTATTACTGTTACCTAATGTAGCAAACCATGGATAATAAAAATTTTAGCCAACTCTCAAATATTCATAGTCATAGTGAGTGCATCTCATCCCTATGGCTCAGTATGGTTCCATAGTTTCTGTTCCCAGTGGATGGAAACAGACAAGAGTACCAAGATACTCCATCTGCCTCTTTTGTTATTTTCCAGGGAGGAAAGGATCGGAAACTTTAGCAACAGAGTGTATCTTTGCTTTGGGACAGAGTTTCTTGGTCCATGGTGCTCACTCTACACTGGTGATTATAAGAAATTGTCTATCAGCTGGCAGTGGTGGCGCGCGCCTTTAATCCCAGCACTTGGGGGGCCGAGGTAGGCAGATTTCTGAGTTCAAGGCCAGCCTGGTCTACAGAGTGAGTTCCAGGACAGCCAGGACTATACAGAGAAACCCTGTCTCGAAACAAAAACAAACTAACAAACAAAAAAATCAGAAAAATAAAAATAAAAGAAATTGTCTATCATGTCAAAGAAAACAATACTATTTCTATACTATAAAGGAAAAAAATAAGGTGAAACATGCAGTCTTTGAAATTTTACATCTAGAGAAAAAAGGTTACACTTAAGGCCAGGGGAGATGGCTTAGTCCTAACATGAGGGTCTGAGGTTGGATCCCGGTACCCACACATCTGTAATCCTAGCCAGTCCAGCAGACTCAATGAGCCCTGAGGTCAGCAAGAAACCAGAGCAACTGAGGAAGATACCCAACATCTACCCTTGACCCTCACTTGAACACACACACACACACACACACACACACACACACACACGTCTGCAAGCACACTCAAAGTTTAGTTCATTTCACTTTTTAAACTATTCTGAGAAGTCGCCGCTCAGCACGGTTGAAAGCCAGTGCCGCTCAGCACTGCTTCCATACTGAAGCAGTATCATGTCCATTTCCACCCGGTGGCTTCCTTAAGCAGCAGCACACACCCTTCTCGTAAAGGGACTGAGAAAACATAGATACCGACTTCTCAGGCTAACAGCATTCAGCGGCCGGTTTCTCGTCTGCTCAGCTCACTCCCTAAATCACGCCGCAGCTTGAGACATCCACAGAGTTTACTGTTGACGACTTAATTTTGTGCAGTAAATTAACTGGAAAGCTGGGGCTTCCCAAAACGTTAGAAATACAATACATTGTGAAACTCAACAAGGTGTAAAATAAATGGGTATTTTTTTTTCAGCTGTCTGTCGAGCAGTGCTCTTGAGAAAATGTGAAGCGAGAGAAAAAGAATTTGGTGGACAGGTTTATGTCTCTTGTTGCCTCTCCATTACCTTTTTATTTCCCCTTTGCAAACCTGGGTCACATAAGTAATTAATTTTCAATAAGCTGGATAAATGGTCTTTGCTATTACATCGCTCTAACAGGTTGGAAGGATGACAGTAATGTGAGGATTCTAGGCAAATTTAGTTAGTAAGGCCTTGGCATTCCTCTGAAGGCTTCATACAGACTCTTTTATTGCAATGCCAGTTCCTAGAGGCCAGCCACGATCAGGGGACCACTAACCTGCTTTCTAGTTGATCATCCTTGTTGTAGTCCCAAGCTCTTTGTAAATTTATGTATCTATAGCCATGTTCAATGCCAGAGGCTGGGACAAGACGCTGGGTGTCTCTCTCTGCTGTTTTTCACTTTATTGCCTTCAGACGAGGTCTCTCAGCAAACCAGAAACTCACAGATGTTTTGGCCAAGGTGCGGAGTCAGTGAGCTGCCTGTTTCTACTTCCGAGTGCTAAGGTCACAGGCCTAGGCAGCCAGCTAGGGATCCCACCCCAGGTCCTTATGCTTGCAAACCAAGCACTCCTGTCCACCACGCTGTCTCCCCAGCCCTGGGTCCCAAGTCTACACCCACACTCTGAATATGACAGTTAAAAAGAAAGAAAAAAAATCCAAAAATTAGTCTTTTGAAAAACTACACAGAGAAAAGCAGAGAATACTCTGAATAAACTACAATGAGTAATTTGGGGCCCTTTTTTTTTCCTTTATGGCAACCCCTCTCCCCATTTAGTACTTCAGGATGGTCTTTCACATCCAAGTGGTGGTGAAAATTGGTATCATAAAGACTGGCTGGCCCTGCCTCTCATTGCCGTTCTGTCACCTGGCAGTGAGGTCCCTCCCTGTTTTCCCTGCACCCACACAGTGGTGACACTTTGAAGTGGTGCAGATGAGGTCCCTAAATTTGTTGTCCCTACTTACAATTGATAATCTCCTATGTTACAAACCTCAAGCACCTATTTTTAATGAAAGCTTTAGATGAATATCAAAGAACTATTTAGCCGTGTCTAATATTTTAATTAGATTATAGTCTCAATTTAACCCATTAAATCTCCTTTGATGATCCCCATATTTAGTGTTTAGCCTCAGATGCACGAGGTAATGAATACTGGACCTTTTGATTTAATGAGAATTTCGGCTCTTCCAGCCTGCACCTCTTTTCTGTGTACCCTTTATTTGGCTGTCTATAGAATTCAGTTAATTGAAGGGGTCTCTCACCGTCACACATTAAGGAGTATAAATTAGCATCCCCATTCTGGCTGAAAAATGCGGGCGGACAGTTCCGCTTTGATCTGAGGACTGAGCTGAAGAAGGCAGCAGCCCCCTGAAAATGAGCTGATGGCCTTGTTATCAGCGCCCAATACAGACGCGTCCATGTGTCACAAA
This sequence comes from Mus minutoides, assembly GCA_902729485.2. Taxonomy (NCBI): domain Eukaryota; kingdom Metazoa; phylum Chordata; class Mammalia; order Rodentia; family Muridae; genus Mus; species Mus minutoides. The sequence goes on from LR749545.1 coordinate 128,116, forward strand.
ACACTTAATGTCTTAATTGGTCACCTTCCAATTCTGCCTGTCCTGTTCATCTCATTCTCCTGAGAGCCTGCATATGCAAGCGTGTCTGTCCATCCATCCGTCCAGCTGTCTGTGTCCTGTCTGGCCTTCTCTTTTCTCCTGCTTCTCCCCTCTCTTCACTCTACATTCCTAGATTTTAAATTAAGCTTGATTCAAGAAAATGGCAAAACAACATCCTCAGAATTTGATCCAGGACTCCCCACAGCTAGAAAAACCCTGTGGCTATTCAAGGACCTTGATTAAAATGGTGTGGAGTGAGTGTGTGTGTGTGTGTGTGTGTGTGTGTGTGTGTGTGTGTGTGTGTAACTTCTGCATATCCTCCCGCTCTAGGTTATTTATGACATTTAGCATAGCACAAGGTAAATGCTATAAACAGGGCTATCAGATTGCATTGTTCAGGGAACGGTGACAACAAAACAGAGACTAAATGTGTTCCCACAGAAAACATATCTTTTCAAATATTCTCCATGGGTGACTGGTTCCACACTTGTGGACCCCATCATACAAATGCAGAGAACCATGTTTAGGAATTTTTTTAAACTACATTTAGCTATTTTACATGTATATATGTGCATGAATCTGCTCTCTCCTTCCACCATGTGAATCCTGAGTTTGGGATTTAATTTACCAGGAGTAGCCACAAGTGCCCTTACCCACTGAGTTATGTCTCCAATCCACTCCTTGTGATTTCCACAAACACGTAGAGCTATTCGGAGCCTTCCACAGACCCACTGCTGAGGGTCTATGCTCTTATTCTCATACCTCCCAAGCCATGCTTGTACATCTCCTACTGTGACGTCAGGAGGGCTATTCTGTGTTTCCGTCCTTCTACACAAAAGAGGGACTTCACTGAAAGAAAGTATATGCTAAAATTCTTTGGGCTCTTTACATACTTGCTTTTGGTGACAAATGTATCCCTCGTCTTTATTTTGTACTTTAACCTGGCCATCTAGAGCACTGTCAAAATCACCTTGATGAACTCAGATAGCCTGTCCCCACCTTGTTACTGGGCTGTGAGCTTCCCCGTGTCCCCAGATTTAAATCTGTTCTAGTTGATAAAGTGATTCCCCCATATCTCAGCCAATTTATTTCATTCTCAAGAAATAAAGATGAAGAATCAGTTCAATTCCAAAGTCAGGACAAATAAAGGCCAAAAGTAAAACTTTTGGATAAATATGGTAGACTGAACACACACAGAGACACACACTCGTTTCATTTTCAAGATGAATCCTAAGAAACAGTTGTGTAACACTATTCCTGGGGAAATATGAACAGGTTCACTAATCCCAGATAGGGAACCAACAACAGATCAAAGTATAGATGCTACCAAACTCAGTGAGCCAATGAATTTCATTGGGGTTATTTATAGAAATATGAGTGAGGGTTACCTACAGGAGCAGAAATGACTCAAAGACAGCTGCATCATCACTAAGGTGCACCCCAGCATGGGTGACAGCTCACACAGAGGGAACCTGAAGCACACTGCACAGCCTGCAGGCAGTTCAACAGGTTTAAAGGTGTCCTCTCCCAGCAGTACAGTTGGTCTGAGCCTTTTCTAGCCAACCCAGCTGGTCTCTGGTTTTGTTTTTGTTTTTTTGTTGTTGTTGTTTGTTTGTCTTTGTTTCTGTTTTTGTTTGAGCAGTTTGTGGATTGTCTTGTCTTTGTTTCCCCCAGGTGGCTCAGCATGAGCCTCATCTAAGCAACACAGCTTGTCTGAGAGTGGTTCTCAGCTGTCTTTACAGCCTATGCACAGGCCCTGAAAAGGGGGAGCCTAGTGAATCTGATCAGTTTCAGGGACTTCCTGCATGTCTTTTGAGGTGTTTATGTCTTTAGCAGCTTCCCTGCACGGTGGAACATTTTACCTCATTAGAATATAGAGTAATTTTACCTCCCTGTAAACATCTTGTCTCTTTTTTGGGAGGGAGGGGTTCCAGACAGGGTTTCTCTATGTAGCCCTGTCCTGGAACTCACTCTGTAGACCAGGCTGGCCTTGAACTCAGAAATCCGCCTGCCTCTGCCTCCCAAGTGCTGGGATTAAAGGCGTGTGCCACCACTACCCTGTTAACATCTTGTATCTTGATGAGCTTCCCTTCAAGGTGGAAGGTTTTAATCTTAGAGAAAAATGCTTCACAACAATAGTTCTAACAAATCCCAAGGAGGCAAAGCGACAGCAGTAACGAAATTTTGAAAGCAGGGAAAACAGATGAGTGCCACACTTCAGAAAAATTAACCAACTCCAGAAATAGTATATTATAAACTAGCACTGGAAAAAGCCTTGAGTCATTCTGCCTCAGTTTAGTAAACAGCAAGGCTGTGCAAGAGCTGATGTTGTCGATCATCTCTAGAACAAGGGCTGAGGAGCTAGAGAGATGGCTCAGGGACTTAAGAGGACTTACTACTCTTGCAAAGACTCGGTTTGGTTCTCAGAACCCACATAGCAGTTCATAACCATCTGTGACCCCTGCTCCAGGAGTTCCAATGCCCTCCCTGACCCTCAGGGGCACTGTATGCATGGGGCACATACATATACATGCAGATAAAACACCCATAAGCATAAACTAAGATTACACATTTTAAAAGAATAACAGTATTTTAGAAGAAGAGGAAAAAGGAAAGAGGAGGAGGAGACGGAGACGGAGGAGGAGGAGGAGGAGGAGGAGGAGGAGGAGGAGGAGGAGAAGGAGAAGGAGAAGGAGAAGGAGAAGGAGAAGGAGAAGGAGAAGGAGAAGGAGAAGAAGGAGAAGGAGAAGGAGAGAAGGAGGAGGAACGGAATATATATGATGAGGTAAATGAGGACTAGGTAAAAATGTGTTCAAAAGCAGGTAGACCTGTGTCATCCTCCACTCTCCATGCCACTAAGCCACAGCTTTCCCCTGCCCCAGGAATGGTCCACTTTCAGATGATGTCAGCAGAGGTCCTCTGGAAGAAGGGACAACTGTCTCTGCTGAGGTAGCACAGACTATATCTGCAGGAGGCACGTGTGCACACATGGAGGCACCTAGTCCTCTTTCACTTGGCTCTCAGAAAGCTGAGACTTCATCTCACAAGGAAGAGTTTGGAAAATTCTTCCTTAAGGAGTCTGACTAGCCTACAAGAAAAGCCCTGGGGCTGGAGCTCAATGATAGGGCAATCAAAGCCCTGGGGCTGGAGCTCAATGATAGAGCAATCAATCAAAGCCCTGGGGCTGGAGCTCAATGATAGAGCAATCAAAGCCCTGGGGCTGGAGCTCAATGATTGATAGGGCAATCAAAGCCCTGGGGCTGGAGCTCAATGATAGAGCAATCCCACAGCATACAGGAGGCCCTAGGTTTAATCCCTAGTCCTGGGGAGGTGGGGTGACGGGGAGGAAACTATTAACTTGGGGTTGTTTTGATCATACTTTAGGGGGCAGAAATGTATCTCAGTTGGTAGAGTGACTTCCAAACATGCGCAGTGTTCTTAGTTATATCTCCAGGACTACAGAATCTGGAAGTGTCATGCATGCCTATAGCATCAGCACCACAGAGGTAGAGGCAGACTAGAAGTTTCAATTCATCCTCATTCAAGTACATACTCCACTTATCTTACACAAGACTCTTCTGTCAAGTACATAAATTTAAAAAGAAAAGACCTAAAAATCCTGGCCTCAGAGGTTCTTCAGCTGCCTGTGATAGAGCTCCCATCTCACCCCAGCCCAGAAACTCTTAGATTCTCACCAACATGTCCATCTTTCATTTAAATAGGGTGAGAATGTTGGGATTTCCAAGCACCTGAGCATATTACACGGGACACCTTTAAAAAGAAGGAGAACGAGGGGGGTCTTAAAAGAAACCATCTGAGTTAGAGACAAGGGACAGAGTGAGAGCAGACATCAACACAAGCACAGGGTTAGGAAGCGACAGAAAGGAATTTCCCCAGCGATCAGAGCTGAAATGCAAAGGGATGGGAATAAAGGAAAGAGATTAAGACGAGTAGGGACTGAATATGGTGGGTAACAATCCAAAGCATGAGCATGAGATAAGGAACAAACAGGGAAACACACACACACACACACAGAGAGAGAGAGAGAGAGAGAGAGAGAGAGAGAGAGAGAGAGACATCAAAGAAACAACTCAAGCAAACCATTTCTCACTGAAAAACTGAATGGACACTCAGACTGTCGGTGCCCATTGAGTGTGAAGAAGAAGAGGTGAAGAGAGAACCAAAGCCAGCTGCAGAATTGAATTTCACTACACTGGCTGCAAAGAGAGGGTCCTGCTGGCTTCCAGAAAGGACACAGAGAAACAGCCCAGCAATGGTCAAGAACGAAGGGGGATTTGGATTAACAACTGCAATTGGCAGCTGAACCAATGGAGTCTAGAAGTCAGAATTACTCATAAATTATCTCTACTTAGAAGCATTAAGAGGCACGAGATCGGAATAAAGATTTACTTTAGATTAAGGATGACTTCAATATTTTTACCCATCAGGCACCCGTTTCAGAAAAAACAGTAGATTCATTTCCCAAAGCAAGAGCTGTAGCTCCATTGCCAAGTTCTTGACAGCCATTTGATCCTTAGTCCCAAACATAAAACAAAACCCAAACAAGAGAGAGAAACACAAGAAAGAAGATAGTATGAGAAAGAACAGAAGAAAATGAAAGGAATCCCCAGGGTGACAGTGCTTTGACCCCTGAGAATAGAGTAGACTGCATCCCAGAAGGGTCTCAGAGAGATTTTTCAGGAAAAGGAAATGTTAGAAGTCTGTGACTATCTTGGAAGTGGGAGACAGATAGGAGAGCTTAAGAGTAAATGAGTCACAAACACAAGTTTTAAAACAATGAGATAATTCAGTCAAAGTAAGCCCCACACTTAGGTCATTGGCTAGCTGGATGCTGTATATCATCAACATGACATATCTAACGTTACATTGCGGAGAAGAGAGGAGAGAGTACACACGTGTATCAGAAGCAGAGAAGATAGAAAACTATTTCCATCTTTTCTGGCCTGATGCTTTAGGAAGTTCTTAAACCAGAAATACTAAAAAGCAAGGAGCCGGTTGTGGTGGCACACGTCTTTAGTCCCAGCACTTGGGAGGCAGAGGCAGGCGAATTTCTGAGTTCGAGGCCAGCCTGGTCTACAGAGTGAGTTCCAGGACAGCCAGGGCTATACAGAGAAACCCTGTCTCGAAAAACCAAAAAAAAAAAAAAAAAAAAAAAAAAAAAAAAAAAAAAAAAAAAAAAAAAAAAAAAAAAAAAAAAAAGAGAGAAACCCTGTCTCGAAAAACCTAAAAAAAAAAAATAATAATAATAATTAAAAAGCAACGATTTAGTGGCATCTCTTAGAAACAAGAAGACGCACCAAAATCATCAGCCCAAGATGGAAAATGATTAGTTGTCTCTGTGGTGTAAAAAAAAAAAAGGAAAGATTTGGTCAGTGAGCTACATGGCTCTGTGGGTAAACGTGTTTGCTGTCAAGCCTGAGAACCTATGTTCAACCCTGAGAATCCATATGGTAGAAAGAGAAAACCAACCCCTACAAGTTATCCTTTGACATCCACACAAAAGCTATGACACACACACACAAACACACACACATTCGTGCACACACATATGTTTGGGGTGTTTGTTTGTTTTTGTTTTGGGTTTTTTGTGTTTTGTTTTGTTTTGTTTGCCCTTAGCTTATAAATTCCCATTTGATGCCGGGCGTGGTGGCACACGCCTTTAATCCCAGCACTCGGGAGGCAGAGGCAGGCAGATTTCTGACTTCGAGGCCAGCCTGGTCTACAAAGTAAGTTCCAGGACAGCCAGGGCTATACAGAGAAACCCTGTCTCTAAAAACAAAACAAAAAAAAAAAAAAAAAAAATTCCCATTTGAAATCCTAAGTCAAGCACTGAGGTAGCAGAATAAAGACTAGCTGAGTAGCCAGGGGTGTGGCTCAATTAGTTCAGAGCTTGTCTAGTGCACCTGAAACCTCGGGTTATGCCTCCAGCACTGCATAAACTGGGTATGGCAGTGTATACCAGTAGCCCCAGCACTGAGGAAGTGGAGATTGGAGGATTACAAGTTCAAAGTTGTCCTCAGCTATATAGTGAGTTCAGGATCAGTCTGGGCTACACAAAACCGTGTCTCCAAGAAATTTACTATGGGACTGGAGAGATGGCTCGTTGGTTAAAAGTACACATTGCTTTATGAAGAACCTGACCTTAGATCCCAGCACCGTGTTGAGTGGGTCGTTATCACCTGTAATTCTAGCTCCGGAAGATCCCACATCCTTTCTGCAAGCACCTGCACTTACACATGCACATAACCACACATGTGTACATGATTTTAAAATAATAAAAATAAATCTTAAAAATAAAAGATAAATTATGAGTGGGATATTCTTTGGCTTGCACTGAAACAAATTATTACCTCGTGAAGTATAATGTGGACTCTGGAAGACAAGTAATGAGGGAAATTCAGTTGCTCCTTAAAGAATATATTCATCATTATTTCAACTAATTTTTAAAATGAATTCTTCTTTTTAAAAAGATGGCAATGTGTATGTGTGTGTAGGGGGGCGAGTAACACAAGCCATGGTGGATATGTGGAAGTCAGAGAATAACTTTGTGGAGTTGTTTCTCTCCTCCCACCTTTACATGGGTCCCCAGATGGAACTCAGGTCTCTGGGCCTGCATGGTACACACTTTTCCTGTGAAGCCATCTCTCCAGCCCCCACAGATTGGACTCACCCTTCCTCTATCCTTCCTTCCTTCCTTCCTTCCTTTCTTTCTTTCTTTCTTTCTTTCTTTCTTTCTTTCTTTCTTCTTTCTTTCTTTCTTTCTTTCTTTCTCTCTTTCTCTCTTTCTCCCTTCCCTTTCTTTCTTTCTTTCTTTCTTTCTTTCTTTCTTTCTTTCTTTCTTTCTTTCTTTTTTTGGAAACAGTTTCATGTCTCCCAGTCTGACCTCTTATCCATATGTCAAGCCAACAATGAACTTGAATTTCCTTCTGATCTTCTTGTCTCCACCTCCCAAGTGCCAACATGGCAGATGTGGACCATTATGCCTAAGTTTGTTTCCGCTTTTGGAGGGAGTTGGTTTTTGGTTTTGCGCTCCTAAGAGATACCTTAAAGATTCAGCTAGAACCTAAATTCTGTCTTTCCCTTCATAGGTTGAAGACTGTAGGCAATTCTTTGTCACTTAAAAAGGTCTCTATGAATTTGAACCTCCCTTTCTATATGCCCTGTCACCAAACCAGATAGCAGAAACCCTGGGGCAGAATGGGTCAGGGATGGGTAAAGCAAGGGAAGGCACAGTGTCGGGAAGCCATTTCACTAATGCCTTCTGGGCTGTGGAAATCAAACTCCTCTCTGAGAACAAAAAGTAGGATGAAATGTGAAAGGACTCCACACACAGCTCCTTGGGGACTTTCCAACCCCTTTGTGACGAAGTAATGAAGCTAAGGTATCTACTTAACCATGTGACACATATAAATGGGTCTAGATCTTATGTAGTCTGATGTCAGGGACTTTATAACTGATACGTTCTGACCCACGTTGTAATCTATTACATTTTTCTAGCTGAGCCAGCATAGTAGGGCCTTGCACAGATCTTACCTCTCACTCTGTCTAGCATTCTTAACTCCTTTATGGGGCATATCCAGACAAGGGCTATGAACTCCCACTGTGACTCCCCAGTACCACAAGAAGAGCAGGAGATAAAGAGAAAGGGATAACTACAAACAAAATCACGGAGGCTTGGCTACCTGATACATCCTCTAGCAACTCTAAGAGATAAGAGGGGAGGGGTAACAACAGTCAAAACTTCAAGGGCCCTGGGCATGGGTCGCAAGCTTGTAATCCTAATACTTGAGAAGCTGACACAGAAGAATCATGAGCTCAAGGCCAGCCTGCCCTACACGGTGGGACTTGACTACAAAATACACTGGAGAAAGAAGTGAGTGCCACTTGGGATTTTCTTCCCACTCAAATATTTACTAGAATTTTCTCTGACCAACTAGATGTACCAACTGTATGCACCAAACAAGCTGTATGACTGAGTGTGTTTCTCTGTGTGCGTGTCTGGGATAACTGACTCATTTGTAATGAGATTATCTGGGTTTTGTTTTGTTTTGTTTTTTTTAGAAGAGAGAGGTGTAAACATGAGGCTTCTTCAGGAAGATCTATCTCATCCTTTTAGATGAAATACCTCAGTAAGGGATTGCCCAACCTTGGCTTGAATGAAAAGAGTGTGAAGGGACTCAGAACCTCCCAGGGAAAGTCATTTCAAGCTCAGATTGCTCTTGGCCAGAAGTTTTCAAAAGTTGACCTGAGATTTTAATAGACAATTGCCAACTACAACTTCTTTTTAAGTCTTACATCCAAAATTGCTACAATTCTTTCCTCCTCGTGCTACAATAACATAGATCTGCCATCCCATAACAACCTGGGTGGCTTGTGAGGTATTACTGAAACCAGTTTCTAGTCTAAGCCTGACACTCTGTCTTTGTGATCATCTGAGACTTGGTTTCTCCCACATCTTATGTATAAAGTGAAGGGCTTAGACTCATTACCTGTGTCTTCTAACACTGATAACTTCTTCCTGAGAGTAGCTTTGTCCTTAACTTACTAAAATGCTCGTTTGTTTTCGTCCACTTTCTAGAATGAAGTACTGGAATCTAATGGATTAAAATATGCACTCTCCTCCTGCTCCATTTCTCCTAAGTCTTCTAATTGCTGTGGATCTATTTATTTAAATTAGGATGCATAAACTGAAGGCTTCATGAAATGGCAGACCATCTAAATAAAGTGAAACCTGCGCTTTCTTTCTTGGAGAAAGAGGACATATGATATAAGAGCTTAAAGATTCAGAACCACATAAGGGCTGGAGATGGTGTTCAGTGGCACTGCCCTACCTAAAATACACGAGGCTGTGGTTTCGATTCTCAGGAGGAGGTAGGTATCTAGCCCAACTTCGCATTGAAAATGCCTTGGACTTGTCTTGTTACCGCTGCCTAAATCTCTCTGGTGAGAATGTGCCTCGTGAGAATGTGCCTCGTGCCTTGTGGACTTAGTTATTCTGAGAGCCAGTCTTTAGAATGGCAGAAAAGATGTCCCTACAGCTACCACAGCTAGGCCCCTCCTCTACCCCTCCCTAAAGCCTTCCTCTGACAAGCCAAAAGGCTAATATTTATGGGGTATTTTTTGGAGGGGGTTGTTTTGTCTTGTCTTTTAGCAGCAATAAGTATCCAGGCTTCTGCATGTTCAGGAAATTTTAGCTTGTCACTATTCTCTTTGAAGTGTCGTGGCAGAAACACATAAACATATAAGTACGTCAATTAATTCATTATTTTGTAGACAGTCAAATTCAGTCAGAGCCGGGGAGTTGCTGACTCAACAGAACTTGTTTATTGCATGAGTCCCTCAGTTCCAGGAAGTTCCGGTTAGTGTACCTCTCCCCCTGCTGGTGCTTTTCAGAGAATCAATCCTCTCTAAGTGGCGTCATGCATTCGAGTTAAGCACATCTTAGTGTGACAGTCAGCCAAAACTAAGCTGAGAAATGTGACCAGATGTCTTTCTCAGAAGCTTTGAAGTCAAGTCCTTCAAAATCAGAGTCTTGGAGACAAAAAATGGGGAGGGGGGGACCCCATCTGGGATTAAATGAGAAATCATTTGCCTTCCTCGGCTACTCAAAGATATTTGTTTCTTCAAAACCAGGCCCATGTGTCTTTCTATAACATAATGAACATAGCTTTGTTGCATCTTTGCTAACAAGGGGAACTGACTTGAGACAAAAGCCTGGACCATTTCAACAAAATATGTTTTCAGACTATTGAGGACTCAATCCGGTTCAAAAGTCAAAAGCAAAACCTGCTGCTGTGTTACATTCAGTTAAGACTAAATTGCAACTGTCTTTTAACGTCATCTCTCATCTCTGTCTTTTAACGTCATCTCTCATCTGGAAGAAAGGAAGGGAGGGGGCGAGAAAAGCAGAGAAGAGGAGAGGACAGGACAGGGCTTAGCTCTTATTTTATTTACCACAATTCCAGGGTAGGGGTGGGGCTGGTAAGAAAACTGTGTCTTAGACATACATCTGGTTCTGCACTCAGAATCCACCCCACTCCCAGCCTTTACAGTAGTAAAGACCAGGGTGGACCAGGAGGGACATCTTCCCAAGTAGGCAATGCTCCTAAGTCAGACTGGAGTTCCCAAGGCTCCAGACTCATTGTGCCCCAATCAGGAAGAGTATTGTTTTTTTTTGTTTTTTTTGTTTTTTTTTTGGTTTTTGGTTTTTCGAGACAGGGTTTCTCTGTGTAGCCCTGGCTGTCCTGGAACTCACCCTGTAGACCAGGCTGGCCTCGAACTCAGAAATCCGCCTGCCTCTGCCTCCTGAGTGCTGGGATGAAAGGCATGAGCCACCAAGAAGAGTCTTCTTAAGCTAGAAGCTTCTCTGTTTACCTGATTGTTCAAGACAAAAGCTCATGAGATGCCCCTACTCCATTCCTCATAGAGTAAGTCAACTGAGTCTTCTGAGGGCAGAAAAGTTAAATGCCCTGTGCTTTTGAATGTGTGTTCTCTGTTCATCCTCTAATTTAAAATCTCTCTCTCTCTCTCTCTCTCTCTCTCTCTCTCTCTCTCTCATATTTTTTTTACTCACTTTAAAGATTATTTTCAAACCTGTTAGCAGTTGTCTGGAGGACTGGAACAATTTAAGTGTTTTTCCCTTGGCTCCGTGTTCTCATGTAAGAACATCTTTCTCTTATTAATAAATAATTCTCGGGGGCTGGTGAGATGGCTCAGCGGGTAAGAGCACCCGACTGCTCTTCCGAAGGTGATAAGTTCAAATCCCAGCATCCACATGGTGGCTCACAACCATCCGTAACGAGATCTGGCGCCCTCTTCTGGAGTGTCTGAAGACAGCTACAGTGTACTTACATATAATAAATAAATCTTTAAAAATAAATAAATAAATAAATAAATAAATAAATAAATAAATAATTCTCCTTTAACCCAATGTGGTTTTTTTGCTGTTTGTTTTTGTTGTTGTATTTTTTGTGTGTGTATTGCATTTTCTGAAAAATCCAAACCTACAGTTTTCTATAAACTTCCTTTGAAAAGGTTCTGTATGGCTGGAGGTATGGTTTGGAAGTAGAGGGCTTGCCTGGAGAGAGTCTGGATTTGGAAAAAATGCTATCATTATGTAAACAGAGGAGGAAAAATCTGAGCCTGGATTTGCAGCATTAGCGACAACTACACAAACTAAAGAAATGATTATAGCATTCTAATAATGGGGGGGGGGGGGCGCGCAAACTGCAAGTCAATGCACAGGCACCAGAAAGTAAATAAGCAGAAGAAGAAGAAGAAGAGAGCAAACAGAAAGAAAGAAACAGAGTCAAAGGAGATCAATTTGTCTCCAACTCCAACTGTTAGCTAGCCAGGATTTCATGGACGCATTCCTCAACTTCAGCAAGCCTCGGTTTCCTGATCTGTGATTCACACCCCCTTTGATTACAGAGCAGACACTCTGGACAGTCCAAAGGCTACACACGCTTCTGTTTTGAAGATGATGATGCTTTTGCCTCCAAAATAAAATGATGCAGACTAGATAAAGCTCGCTTTCTGCCGCTTGATTGTTCTCCTCGTTGGGGAAAAAGAAAAAAGAAAAGAATAAAATGTAACCGAAACTCACACCCTTGCAGTCCTGTGATTATTTATCTCTGGTCCCTAGGGGGAGGAACGCGCTGCTAAGTTCACTCCTTTCCAGTCTCTCTGACCTAAAGACAGCCAGAAGCCCAGGCAGGTCGGAAGACCACCCACTCACCCCAGGGCTGCTCTGTTGGAGACGAGTTCATTGGCATAGTTACACATTCCAAATATCAAAGGCCCTGGTCCCTTCAGCGTTTTGCGGTGAAAAGGTACTGTTTGCGGGTGACCTTTTCCACGTGGATGAGATTCATTAATCTCTATTAATCAAATGATTGAAAACAGGAAAGTCGGGGTCAGGGAGACGGAATCTGTTAAATAACTTAATGGTCATTGGCCAAATTCATTTCTACTGGGAATAACAAAGTGTCTGGGACAAGGGAGGTGCTAGCAGCGGGACATGACAATAAATGATTCCCAGAAACCTGCGTTCCTTTCCATTTTTGCCCCACAAGTCCTTTATTATCTAAATAGACTGCAGACCTAGTAAGAGAATAGAAGACCTTCCAGGGGCAAAGGAGAGGAGGGACGCGACAGTGACAGCTTCAATGGTCCCCCAACAGGTGCGCTCCCACATCCCCCTTTGCTTTTTTGAGTGCCTTCGTCGCGAGGCTAAGCCTTGCTATAAAACACTGCACGGAATTGAGCGCGCCCGCAAACAACCCGAGGACAATCGCTTAAAATCTCTTTAGTCTTTGGGACATAGAAGGGTTGCGGGACAAGAGTGCAACAAGTTCAGGAAGCAGAAATTGCGCTGTAGACGTTCTCGGCCCACGGTTCTGTAGGGAGGGAATTGGGGAGCCCTCCGGCCCACCAGCGCTACAAGCGCCCGGGGGACGCCGAGCCCACCCATGACTTTTGGGACACCCGAGGATGGAAGCGCAATCAGAAGAAGGGGTTCGCCTAAGAATTTGAGAAGAGATGTAGGGTCCCGGTAGGGGTGTGAGCAGACGTAGTCAACAGCCCCCAACAACACAGATAGGGCTCTGAAGGTTTAAAGAATCCGATGGGCGCTGCCTGGATCCCGGCATAGCCCCAGACATCTGGTCCCTTTATCTGTGGTCAACTGAACTGCTTTAGGGAGAGCGACCGCCTAGGTGGAGAGGCCGCGGGGACAGAGTGACAGAGCTGGATGACAAGTGGCTGAGACATGAGGATGGAGGGATTCTACATTGGCGGCGCGCGGAGCCGGAGGCGCTCGGTCGAATTGTACCGAATTGTACCGCCGCAAGCCCAGCTGCTAGTTTGAGCAGCGACACTCGGCAGGTCCCGGGCGCTGGAGACGCGGGGCGCGGAACCAGCGATCACATTAGTGATCCCCGACGGGGACTCCTTGGACGGGGAGGAGGCATGGGAACGAGTCGCTGGCGGCTGCAAGTGCTAAGTGGACTGCGCCTGTCTTTCTTTCTTCTAGCCCAAGTCGCAGGAGCAGTCTGGAGTCTCCGCGAGTCTTTCCGCCCGGGAAGAACCGGTCTGGCCCCGCGGCCTCCTCGCCCCGGTCTCCCTTCCCAGCCTGGCCACTCAGAGCACGTGCGGCCCTGAGCTGAGCTCGCCTTCATCCCCAATGTCCACTTCGTCCTCGGGCTCAGTAAGCACGAAGGCTCCGGCAGGCAGGCTCAGCCGAGCATCGGCGGGCGCGCCCTCGGGTGCACGGGGGCTGCCTTCGGGACTCTCGGGCCCGTCTGCGGCTTTCGGCTCGTCTTGGCTTTTCCTCAGCTGCTTTTTATGCTTCATCCGCCGGTTCTGGAACCACGTTTTCACCTGATTTGGGGGAGACAAACAAGATCATATCATTCTTCACGCAAACGGTGACTGAAAGGTCTGGGTGATCAGTGGAGCTTAGAGGGGAAAAGGCTCTCTGTCATCAGAATCGAATTCGTTCCTGCCGCCATGATCGCCTCGCATTTTGATTAACTCACACGTTATCCTTTTAGGCTGAATTTTAGAAGATATTGCCTCAGAAGAGTGATGAGGGTCAATGGTAATTAATGGGGGCAAGCGCTGTGTACTTGGAGTCTCCTTTACACTAAATTTATGACCCTGTGATGAAAACACCTAAATCCCAGGTCCAACGGGACTCGTGGATTAGAAGTCAAGAATGGAATGAACTGACTGGTTTTCTTTGGAGGGGATTTTAGTCTTAGCTCCGAATAGCTAATGATTTCATTTCATGGGGTGAAATAAAGGAAGAGGTGGAGAGCTGGACAAAAGACAAAAAAGAAAGGAGAGAAGGAAGGAAAGGAGAGAGGGAGTGAGAGAGAAGCAAAAACGAAAAAAGGGAGAGAGGCTTAAACTAGTATGTGGAGCGCCCTGGGGTACCTGTGAAGCCTTGCTGCGGTGCCTGTAAGGTTGACTGAAATAAGACATGAGACAGGTGCAGTGAGGAGGGGTAAGAGGAGCGCCGAGGGGTCGAGGGGTCGTGTGAACTGGCAGCCCACACACAGGGGTTGGGATTCTGGGCCAGCCTGGGCTACATAGTAGATCCCTCTCCAAAACAAAACAAAGAGTACATTGTTTAAGTTCCTCCACAAACAAGACCCTCTCTAACCCAGTTTGTCACACACCCTTAGGATAAAGGGCAGAAGAGAAATAAAAAGAACCATGGTGTGACTTGGAGGTGACAGCCGAATCAAAGTGATTTTCCCTCCCCAGTAGAGCCGGGTAGATAAATCTAATGTGAAAATTGGGTACAAATTCTGTCCGAACTTGGGAACATTCTGAAAGACGAGGAGAGAGGATCATTTTTACTTGGTCCTTCTGGAACTACTTCAGAGTTGAGGGGGGAAGAGCAGGCAGGACGCAGAATCCGGGGCATCCTCCCGGCTCCTGCTTACCTGAGTCTCGGAGAGGCTGAGGGCAGTGGCCAGCTCCACGCGCTCTGGCGTCGACAGGTAGCGCTGGATTTCGAACCTTTTCTCCAGGCCGGAGAGCTGTGAGTCAGAAAACACCGTGCGAGCTTTGCGGCGACGGCAGTGCTTCCCGGGCAACTCCGCGTGCTGCGGGTGCGGGAACAGCGCCGGGACCGGCATCCCTACAGAGACAAGAGCAGTCTGACGGGCAGAGCTGGCATTCGGAGGAAGCAACTTCCATCCTCCCCGCCCCACTCCATCCCGACGCCCAGAGTTCCCTCTCTTCTACTTGCTCCAAAGCTCCTGGAACCCATCTCTCAACAGCCGGGAGAGGAGCCACAAAATAGCGCTTGGAGATCTTTTCCTAGAATGCCATCCCAAGATTCAAATAAAAAACAGCAAATAAAATAGAAAAGAAAAATAGATCAAAGATCTAGAAGGCCCTTTTTTTAAAAAAAGAAAATATATATCTTCCTGGGGAAACTTCCTCAGAACCTGCGCACACTCCCAGTTATCTGTTAGGCCTTGCAAAGTTTGCTTGCAAAAGTCCGAAGCTGGACCAGGGTTGTCCACCTGCATCTATCCAGACCCCTACCAACACTGAGTACTGTGGTATGCGGTAAATAACTCAACTCTAAAAAGCACCTTTTCCCCGGTCGTTCTCATCCTTCCAGCAACCAAATACAGCGCGAAAAGACGCATACCCGAGAAACTGTGGCGCTGGCTCGCTGGCTCGCTGGCCCGTGACATTTCCTTGTCAGTAGCAGGGTCGCCTTGGAGACCCCACTCCCTAGTCTGATCCTAATCATTTCTCTCCGACTCCTAGCCGAGAATCAGGAAGCTGAGCGCCTTTTTGCTGGGTGCTTCCGTTTCGCGACCCTCTCAGCTTTACCTAGTATATTAGGTGCCCCAAGCATCCGGGCCTCAGACACCAGTATCTGCCAATGCCCAAGAAAGGAAAACGGCAATCAAGCGTTTCAGCACCATGGATTTTGCCCAACACCAGTATTGGGAAGAGTCCGTTTTCAGCCGGGTGTCAAAGCCAGGGAGCAATGCTGATCTCACCCGGAGCCTTAAGATCTCCTCGCTAACCAAGTGTTTTTTTTTGAGCGGGTTTTACCGTCCTACACTTTCAGCATTTTTTTCAGCCCCCACTGGAACCAGTTTACTACTGTGCTCAGCAACTGGATTAGAAGGATTTCTCTGTGTGACTAGACTGGAAATGCTAGGGAAGAAAGTGTTCGTGCAGACTGAGAGAAACAAATAAAGGAACACAATCCAGACATCCCCCAGCATTTCCAGGCCCAGTCTTACTTCACCAATCCCCACTCCTCGCCAAAGAGTAAATTTGAAATATTTAATTAAGCACCTGATTCCGCGACTCCAGCAACTGGACCAGAACAAGGAAGCCAAGCAGACTGCTTATGAGTTAAATGTTGAACACGGGAAGTGAAGGTCATTGGAGAACCGCAGCTCCCTTCTGCCCTGACCCCTTCCTACCAGTGGCAGACTACCCCCTGGCCCTCCCTTACATCTATGTTTCCTGCAGAATCTGCAAATGTTCCTGACCCAACCTAGCAGAAGAGTGTGGGCCAGGCGAAACCTTTCATTTTCCCTCACTGGAAAGTTCAGTGTCATTTCCCTGGGACAAGATGGTTGAGGACGCTCCTGAAATGGAGGAAGTTTAGAAGTGGCATTGAGAGATGAGCCAAAGTTGCCTGGGGAAAAAAAAAAAAAAACAAAACACTGCCCACCAGGAATATGATCACATCTATCCACTCCAGCAGCCTCTGGCCAGACACAATCCCTGTCTAGTTATACAAACTGAAGTGACCAGAAATCGCTCCCCTCCGTTGGCCTGCTTCAAGAGAGCTCTCTATGTTCCTAACCTTCCACTGCTACAGAAGGAGAAAGACCACGGGGACTGATATAGTCTCTGCTCTGGGGGATGAAAGAAAAAAAAGAAGAAAAAGAAAGGCTCACTCCCTACTCCTAGAGGCCTCTGTTACTTACCTGAGGTGGTCAGGAAATAAGGATGGTGGTGATCCCCCTTGTGCAGAGGATGATGAGCATGAGGGGTGAGGAGGGTGGGTGTGGGCATAAGGGGGTAGCCATAGTCTAGCAAAGGCACCCTAGAGGCCAGAGAGCTGGCAAAGTGGTCAGGAGCCACTTCCCTCAGCGGCTTGGGTTTGTGTAGCAGAATGTCCTCGATGAAAAACGACGTGGGCCTCTGAGAAGATGCTGGATGAAGAGGGGAAGTGAAGTTGAGATTCATCTTGCAAAGCGCCTATCACAGGCACAGGGCGAGAGCCCGGACAAAGTGCAGGAAGCAAACAGCTTCCCGGCAGGCCTACTCAGGAGCCTGCACCTGCTCCTGATCGCCCTGGGCTCAGATCCTCGCAGCTCTACCGACCTGGGCTATCCCCGGCGCTTGTCTTCTTGCCTCTCCAGCGCCGGGGTAGGTTGGTTGTGTGTGTTGGAGAATTGGCAGCTTGGAGAGGGGAGCCCGGCGAACCAATAGGGAGGCTGCAGAGGCAGAGGGGAGGGTGGGGTGGGCTCGGGGCGGGGCGGGGATCTGTCCGCGGTGCTGAACGCGTCTGGCCAAGCAGGGAGCGCTGAGCCCAATGGGTTGGGTTCCTGTAAGGCTTCTCGACCCCAGTTTCTACCCCTCCCCTGCAAGCGCTGCCTCCTGTGTTTCGTCTTTTTAAAAGACTGAAAATGTTTTTTTTCACCGATGTTTAACAGCCTGCCTCTTAGAGAGTACACCGAAAGAGTCCCAATAGCCTAGGATTAAAGCACGTAACTCAAGCATTTGAGCCAGTTTGTTGTCTTTTAAAGAGTTTCAGTGATCGAAAGCAAAAGGAAAAGAGAAGTGAAGAAGATGCACTCTGTCCGCTGTCTGCTACACCAAGTTGCTAGAGTTAGATTAAATTGACAACATGGGATGATTGAATTGTTGGGGAAGTAAAGATGGCAGGTGGAAGATTTTTTATCTGGAATTTAAGGAATGGACAGAGGGGGGACTGTGTGCATCACCCACATGACTTTAAAATCTGTCCATAGTCACCTTTCCCTGCCGCCCTCCTGGCTACTCTTCACTTCAGTCTTACAGATCTTTGCTATTTCTGCCACATCACCAGTTCCAGCCACAGGGTCCCCATCACTGCATTAGATTTTATTCCCTCTCTCTTTCCTCTGCCTCTTTCCTTACTCTTCTTTCCAGTCGTTTCTCTCTCTCTTTTTTTCTGTTTGTCTTTTTCTAATCTGTCACATTTATTTCCCTGGAGTCAATTTGCTAAAATTAAGGTGATCGTCTACAGCACAGCAGGAGTAATTTGGGCTCGCATCTCTGAAAATTGCTCTAATTATTGATGTTAAACTCGGGGAAATTAAAAGAAACCACTTCTCTTCCATCTCCCCATTTTTAAGCTCTAATTTGTTGATATCTAGTCGTCATCACAATTCCAATCACTACTGCTAATAGCAAAAGTGTTTTAACAGAGACTGAGTCCTCACAACCCATCCTATTAGATAATTAGCAGAGGTGCTGAGAAGTCAAGTGTTAATCCTCTGGCGCTGCAGTAGGATTTCCATCTGATCTAGCAGGTAGAACAAATTAATTACCAGAATCAATTAGGCCCCAAACTTCAGTGCTCCTGGAAGTGGGAGCGTCCTGTTCCACACGGACAC
Source organism: Mus minutoides (assembly GCA_902729485.2). Classification (NCBI taxonomy): domain Eukaryota; kingdom Metazoa; phylum Chordata; class Mammalia; order Rodentia; family Muridae; genus Mus; species Mus minutoides. Next base: position 146,334 of record LR749545.1, read on the forward strand.
ACTGATAAGCAGATAGGAGGAGGAAACAGAGGAAGGAAGCCTGGCAGCAGCCAGTATAAGGAGAGCTTGGTAAGCGACCACATAAATGAAGTCAGAAGTGTTTCTCTTTGTCTGGGAGGGGACTTGTGTCTTAAAGTTTGTAATTGTAGGAAGTGAAGGCAGAGGGGCGATGACCTCCGAAAGGAAAGACAGTAGACTCTAGAGAAGTTCCCTAACCAGCTTCCTGGTCAAGTCATCGATTTGGGGACTGAGGGAGATAGAAGAAAATGTTGAAGAGGAACTGGGGTGGTGGTCTACACATAAAGGAAATCCACCCACCTCCACTCGAAACGTGAATGTAGCAAATGAATAGCAATCATCCATACACAGCAAAAAGATATCTCCAAACACAGGCTGGCAAGCTATAGTGGGGCGGGCGTCTTACAGCCAGACTTTAGTGGGTGTCAGTTTCAGCCCTTGTCTAGGTTCCCAGCCACTGTATATATCCTCACCCGGCCTCCGGGGGGCAGGCTTTCAACTTCCTTGGATCAGGGACTAACTTATACCCTTAGAAACAGAAGAAACTGAATGTCACTTGGGGAACAGGTTAGTAGAACGGTGCCAGTGATTGTGTTGTGACACAGAGAACTCTCTTTTACACACCTCAGATTGCTCGAGGAATCGCAGCGGGGGGGGGGGGGAAGAGTGTCAGACTCCCTTCTTGGTCCTTTGGTCTCTAACAGTCTGTAGACCTGTATTCTCCGCTCCGCCTATGGCTCTCCCCAGGACAGAAGCGGCGGAGAATCACGCCCAGGCTAACCTCTAGCAGAGCTGCCCAAGGACAGAAATTGGAAGGCGTTTTTCTCAGAAATCCGGCCCTCCTGCCTTTGCCCCTTTAGGTCGCTATAGGAACCTAAGAAGTTAAAAGACAAGGAAACCGGGTCTCTGGGAAAGGAACAGGACCTGGGGCGCTGGCGTCTTTCCCTTGCCTATTAGCGCCAGCGAACAATGCTAAAAGGCTGGATGAATACCGCTGCCAGGACCAAAGCAGACCCCTGGGGACTCAGGCATTCTCGGTGCTGCCACCACCCTTATCCATAACTGAAGAGAGACCCTTTCTCCTCCGGTTCCAGACACATCCTAATAGAGGAACCTATGGGGTCTGAGCCCAATGCTCCAAAGAAGCCCGGATGCGGGCGGGCTGTGTGCATCAGGTTAGTTCTCAAAAGGTTTTTTAGCCCTGTTCTGGCCTCTGGTTCCAGGCCCTACTATGTCCCAAACCCTTGAGGAAATTCTGAGGCACAGACTTCCGGAAAGTTTCCCCCACTGGCCAGGCTCTTGAGCGGAACCCTGGGAAAACTTAGAGTGACCAAAACCAGCTCTGATGCAGCCCTACTGCGCTATGGGGTGAACACAGGGTGCAAGGTGTCCAGTCCCCTCGGGGATTCAGTCCTGGCTTGTTCTAAGGTAAGGAGGTGATAGGTATTACAAAGTGGACAACTCGGTGACAGCTGTTTCGCCCTCTACCTTCCAACTCTACCTCTCTCAGGTCCAAGACAGCCCAGGTAACCACGTCAGCGATCGATTTTAGATAGGAGGTAAAAATTATGACCCACAGGGAAACGATTTTTAAAAAGAAAAAGAGATATGTCGTTTTCTGGCTTAACCCCGAAGCCTAGAACTGTGCTGGTCAGTTATAAAGCATATGACCCAGACTGATTATTTTAAATTGTACTCGTCAAATTTTAAAATAAGGCCTGGCCCGGTGGCACCTGCCTTTAAGAAAGCAAAGATATCAGTGAGTTTAAGACCAGTCTTAAAAAAAAAAAAA
>LR749545.1:310679-362396 GCA_902729485.2 Mus minutoides
CTTCCGAAGGTGATGAGTTCAAATCCCAGCAACCACATGGTGGCTTACAACCACCCGTAACAAGATCTGATGCCCTCCTCTGGTGCGTCTGAAGTCAGCTACAGCGTACTTATGAAGAATAATAAGAAATGAATCCTTGGACCGGAGAGACCAACCGGAGCAAGCCAGGCTGTCCGGAGCGAGCGGAGCCGAACGGGGATGGCCAGAGCAAGCGGGGACGCCGGAGCTAGCAGGGCCGGAGCGAGTGGGGCCGAACGGGGATGGCTGGAACGAGCAGGGCCAAACCGGAGCAAGCGGAGCCGATCGGAGCAAGCGGGGCTGGCTGGAACAAGCGGGGGCCGTACGGGGGCGGCCAGGAGCAAGTGGGGCTGGCCGGAGCGAGCGGGGTCAAGCAGAGCGAGCGGGGTTGACCGGAACAAGGGAAAAAAAAGATTTATTAAAAAAAAAAAAAAGAATCAGAATTGAATCCAAATGCTGGGCAGAGCTTCTGTTAGCACAAATAGCCAGCTAGGATTTCCAAGTCTCCAGGTCAGTTCTTAACCCAGGCCCGCATCCTGGGTGCAGAGCAACCCTATTAAGTACTCACAAATGAACACTTACTTTGGGAACTGACAAAGGAAAGCTATTTGAAGTAGTTCATGGGCTAGCCACGTAGAGATGGCTCGTTCCTAAGTAACAATTTCCCCAACATTTCCTAAGTCTGACTCCTGAGGTCATGCGTACTCACTAAAGGAATCCTAAAGCTTTTGAGTAACCTGGGAAGATGAGACATTTCCACTGACTTCGTTGGAGGACCGACAGGATGTTAACACTAGAAATCCAGCTGAGAGGTAGAACAGAGTCAGATCTGCGTGGTGGCAAGCATTTCCCTTGACTGAGCCCAGGTCAGAACCCTCTAAGGCCTTCTTTTGCTTCTTCTCAACCTTGGGTGCTATGCTGACCCACTTACGTCAGCAGGAAACTTCCTGAGTCACTTTAATGACACATCCCACTGTTGATCTATCTGGCTTACCACCATGGTCTACTTTTTTTTTTTTTTTTTTTTAGACAGGGTTTCTCTGTATAGCCCTGGCTGTCCTGGAACTCACTCTGTAGAGCAGGCTGGCCTCGAACTCAGAAATCCGTTTGCCTCTGCCTCCCAAGTGCTGGGATTAAAGGCGTGCGCCACCACGCCCGGCTTATGGTCTACTTTTAATAAACACCTTTTATTAGGTCTATTTTAGAAAAAAAAATTTGCCCCATTCTTAATGTTTCTAACCTCCGACATCCCCCCCACCCCTACTCCATGGCTGCAAATCTATTCTTTTTATATTTAAAGTTCATTTCCATCTCTCCTCCTACAAATCCCACTGTAATGACCACGGATAGGGCCCCAAAAGATAACACATTGGCACATTGAATATTTTAAGCTTAAAGGGCGGGAGGAAAAAGCAGAAGGATCCTGTGATCTTCCCCTGTAGCATGCAGAGTCTGGGAGAGATATCCTTCTTACACCCAGAGAGAAAAGGGCTGAGGGATACGGAGTGGTGAACAGCCTCACTCAGCCCGGCCCTCCAGTTCATTCCCCTCGCCCCACAACTTTCTCCTATAAAAACACTCAGGTTGAACCGTTTCTTTGAGCCTTCATTTCCTTACCAATGTTCTGATGTCAGAGAAGACATTAAATTTAGATGCTTTTCTCTTGATCATCTGTCTTTTGTTATAGGGACCTGGCTGAGAACATGGAGGGGTAGAAGGAAAATTATTATTTTTAAAAATTTTTTATACTTTCCTTAAAAAGACTTCTCCTTTCCACTTCCAGCAAGTATTATGAATAGTTTTTTTCTTTTGCAATAGCATACTGAGGGGATTAGGTCATTCTTGGTACACAGGCCAAGAGGAGTCAATGGGGGTTTAAAGCAGGAGGGGCTTTATGTCTGAGTCTGTAAAGCTAGCATGTGAGCTGTTAGCACTGTGACAGATGCCACACAGGGAGGGAGGGTTTGGTGTCCTGGAGACCAGCTGCAGTGTATCTGAGGGTCACATTAAATAACGAGCTGTTTTTGATCCTGTGAAATTTTCTGTTTCTGAATTATCTCAATAACAATAAAATACCTGGGGAGATGATCAAACATCTTTGCGATGTTTATATAGATATTGTTTGTTTGTTTGTTTGTTTGTTTTTTCGAGACAGGATTTCTCTGTATAGCCCTGGCTGTCCTGGAACTCACTTTGTAGACCAGGCTGGCCTCGAACTCAGAAATCTGCCTGCCTCTGCCTCCTGATTAAAGGCGTGCGCCACCACGCCTGGCTCTTATATAGATATTCTTTTTTTTTTTTTTTTTTTTTTAAAGATTTATTTATTTATTTATTATATGTAAGTACACTGTAGCTGTCTTCAGACACTCCAGAAGAGGGCATCAGATTTCATTACGGATGGTTGTGAGCCACCATGTGGTTGCTGGGATTTGAACTCGGGACCTTCGGAAGAGTAGTCGGCACTCTTAACCACTGAGCCATCTCGCCAGCCCTTATATAGATATTCTTAAAAATAAGTTATGTCTGGGGAAGGGGAGAGAGGCCAGTGGTTAAGATTCAAGGTTAGTTCCCAGCGACTACCTTGGGTAGCTCACAATCATTTGTGACTACATCTTCAGGGCCCCAGTGGCCTCTCCTGGTCTCTGTGGGTGTGTGTACTCCTATTCACACACACAGACACACACACACATACACACAAACAAAACAATGAAATGAACTTAAAAAAAGTTCTAAGTTATGCCTGTAAAAACCACCAACCTTGCTTTATAAAGCCTGTTCACTATAGATGTTGCGGTCAAGGCTAAAGACCTGCAGTGAATGTTCCACTCAGATCCTTGGCTTCTCCTTTAAACATGGGTTCCTCTTTCCTTATCCCCTCTCCTCATACCAGCCCAAATCCTGAACAGGCTTTCCCTGACACCTGGGTTTTCTCACTTTCTCTGACTTCCATTCCTAGTTTTCCTCCACCTCTCTCTTCCCTTTCAGCTTACTTGCCTTGTTGTTTTTTTGTTAAACTTTAATAATAAAATTGTTCTAGAGCTTCCTTCTGGGTCCGTTTTAAAATTCTTTCTATTAATGAGACTAAGAACGCAAAGGGAGATCGCAGTTTCCCTGGCAACAGATATTTCAGGAATGCAGACCAGGTATGGGGTTGTGGAAAAAGTCTGCAGTAAATTTCTACCTCCAGTGTAACATTTCATGGCTGCAGCCCAGGATACCGCGTTCAAGAAATACCGAGTGCAACGTGAAACCCCAAGGGTTCTTTTAGTAACTTACAGTAAAAAGAACTGGGCTCACAGGCTGGAGAACGTCTTTTGTCCCAGCGTGACAAGCTGCTAAATTAGACTGTCAGGGTTTGTCCTCCTTCCAAACCAAGTAAGTCAACCGTCTGTGCCCACCTTCCTGAGTCCCATGTGCGTTTCTATTCAAATCCTTCTCTAGAAAAATCAAATTAGAAAGCTCAATTTCTGTAGCTCACAAAATTGTACCCCACACAGAAGAAGCAACCGGGAAAGATTCCGAGTAAGAGACAGGCTGGGGAGATGGCCATCTGCTAAGAACCAGCGGTCTCTCCAGGGTCCCGCTCCGGTCATCTGCTGGGTGTTTGATTTGGCAAGCATCTGCAGAGAGGGCGCGGGCCTCGCTATCCCTGGAGACTCAAATTGCAGCAGCCCGGCTTCTCGTCCTTCTGCAGCCTGCAGCCTGCAGCTTCCCTCCCGGGGCTGCCCTGCCATGGCCGCAGTTTTATAGATTTGCAAGGCAAAGATCAGAGCCATTCCCGAGGGTGGCCACCCCGGCTGGGCTCCTCCCTAAACAAAGAGTCGCAGAACTCGCTGAGCTGCAGGGCTTCTGCGCCGGCGGAAGGCGCCAGGCAGGGTGATTGAAACCACATGTGCGGGAGGTCTGCGACAGCTGTGGGCAGACACCAGGGACCGGCGGAGGCCGCTGCTGCTGTGGCCTCTAGCGTTTCTTTAGTCCCTTGGGTTTCCAGCTAGAGCGACTGAGAGCGCTAGACCACAAGCATCCTGGAAGGAGTCCTTCCCCCCAATAACAAAATAATTAGAAACCCCCGAGGCCTGGGGTCTCTGCTTCCAAATGTACTGGGCAGCATCAGGCAACTTCTTGATTTCTCAGTTGTGAAAGAGGCCCTAATTCCCTTCCCAGGACACAGCTAAAGGGATGAGTTTTATTTTTGGTTGTGAAGTCAATTTATCAATGATAGCCACTACACACACCCCCACATGCATACGAACATCCACACGCGCACACACACAGGCACCCCAAAGTACTAAAGTACTATTGATACTTTTAAGCCTTTTTGAAGGTTTCAAACTCAGGACAAACACATACTCTATTGTTGTTATTGCTATTATTATTATTATTATTATTATTATTATTATTATTATTTCTAAACACTAATGTCTTCCTTGACCCAGGCTCTTCAAACCTCCCAAATAATTGTTGTTATTATTATTTTTTGTCCTTGTTGTTTTTGTTCTTTGAGACAGGGTTTCTCTGTGTAGCTCTGGTTGTCCCAGAACTTATTTTGTAGACCAGGCTGGACTCGAACTCAAGAGAGCAGCCTGTTTATGTCTCCTGAGTGCTGGGGCTAAAGGCATGCACCACCACCACCACCAGCAAAATATTTTTTAGATTTACTTTTAGTATTTTATGTGTACAAATGTTTTGCATGTGCGTACATGTGCTCACCATATCTGTACTTGGTATCCGAGGAGGTGGTCCTATGTAACAAGTAGGGCTCTTAACCACTGAGTCAACTCTCCAGCTCATAACTGTTATTTCTTTTTTTTTTTTTTTTGGTTTTTCGAGACAGGGTTTCTCTGTATAGCCCTGGCTGTCCTGGAACTCACTTTGTAGACCAGGCTGGCCTCGAACTCAGAAATCCGCCTGCCTCTGCCTCCCAAGTGCTGGGATTAAAGGCGTGCGCCACCACACCCGGTGTGTTATTTCTTTTATAAATACTTTTCCCTGTGTGGTCACAAGTACCATCGTATACACACAGGGGAAGATGATCCTGTACATTTAACTAAATGGATATTTGTATGTGCTTTGTTTACAAGCCATCACAATCAGTAGTAAGTGTTAAAAGATTTATTAACGGGGCTGGTGAGATGGCTCAGCGGGTTAGTGCACCCGACTGCTCTTCCGAAGGTGATGAGTTCAAATCCTAGCAACCACATGGTGGCTTACAACCACCTGTAATGAGATCTGATGTCCTCCTCTGGTGTGTCTGAAGTCAGCTACAGCGTACTTATGAAGAATAATAAGAAATGAATCCTTGGATCGGAGAGACCAACCGGAGCAAGCGAGGCTGTCCGGAGCGAGCAGAGCTGAACGGGGACGGCTGGAGTGAGCGGGGCCGGCTGGAGCAAGCGGGGGTGGTGTGTGTGTGTACAGGGGCGGCCAGGAGCAAGTGGGGCTGGCCGGAGCGAGCGGAGCTGGCAGGAGTGAGCGGGGTCGAGCGGAGCAAGCGGGGTTGACGGGAACAAGGGAAAAAAAAAAAGAAAAAGAAAAAAAAAGACCTAGGCTCTTGGATCACAGGTTCAAGGCCTAGGACTCATGAGACCACGTCTCAACCCCCCCCCCCCCCAAAAAAAAAAGATTTATTAACTTTTCTTTTGCCTGAGTGCCCAAGTGCATGCACACAGTTGCTTGCGTAGTGCTCTTGGAAGTCAGAAGAGGGCTCAGATGCCCTGCTTCTGCAGTCACAGATGCTCATGGGCCACTGTGTGGGTGTTGGGAACTGAACCTGGGCTCACAGCAGGAGCAGTGGATGCTTCTAACCACAGAGCCCTTTCTCTAGTGCCAGTTCTTGATAGATTTGAATACTATTCCCAGACTATAACAAAGACTTACTTTTTTTTTTAAAAAAGATTTATTTATTTTATTATATGTAAGTACACTCTAGCTGTCTTCAGACACTCCAGAAGAGGGCATCAGATTTCGTTACGGATGGTTGTGAGCCACCATGTGATTGCTGGGATTTGAACTCGGGACCTTCGGAAGAGCAGTCGGTGCTCTTAACCACTGAGCCATCTCGCCAGCCCAAAGACTTACTTTTTACTCTGTGATTGAATTTCTCATGTATCATGAGAAGGAGGGGCAGGCACAATAGAGGGATGTACTAGAGAGCCCTACTGGACCAAAACAGCAACCGTACTTTCCACCAGACCACCACACACTTTGTATGACCTGGTGCTGTGCTCTCTGTCTCTCTGTCTCTGTCTCTGTCTCTGTGTGTGCACGTGTTACAGTGCTGGGCTCAACCTAAGCTCTGCACACTCTAAGCAAATGTGCTCAGCCCTTTGCATTGGGAGACTGAGGATCAAAGTGTCTCCTGGCGCATGAAAATGGTGTGAGATCCACTCACATTTCTCTACACAGGTCTACATTATGTAAAAATATTAAGATACGTAATATCTCCAGGATCAGAAATCCTCCTTATGCTTGGTTTTAGTCATCTTCCAAATCAACATTCCAACTTTCATTACTATAGGTTCATCTGACCTGCTTTGAACTTGGGAAATTATATGGAATTTAAATTCATTATGGTCTTCGGCGGCTTTTACTCAGCCAACCCGAGTATTTGCAACAGAGCTGGCTAAGTCTTCAAAGCCTGAGATACTTATCAGAGGGTCCAGTACAGAAAGACTTCGAAAACCTTGCAAACCTCTGAGATTCCAAATGTTTTTTTTTTTTTTTAACTCATGGGGAACCACCTTGGAGAAGAGGTTCAGAAAGTGATTGGACATTAGATGTAAAAATAAAAGAACAGGAACTGATAGGACCTTAGAGTGTCTGGACCCAGATATAGAGGTCTAATGAGCACCAAGTGTGTATCCCCTTTCCTTATTTCATAGAATCTTCATTTATAGCATACCTATTAACTAATATCAACTATAGCACATCTGATATCTGTTGGACGTTTTCTAACTTTTTAAAAAAGAATTATTTATTTTATTTATACGAGTACACTGTAGCTATCTTCAGATACACCAGAAGAGGGAATTGGATTCCATTAGAAATGGTTGTGAACTACCATGTGGTTGCTGGGAATTGAACTCGGGGCCTCTGGGAGAGCAATCAGTGCTCTTCACCACTGAGCCATCTCTCCAGCCAAATTTCTTTAACTTTAATACCACCGTCTTTTCCCCTTTGCTCAGTTCACCCCTGATTTAATCTTAAGTAACTATCTTTCTCCTGCTTCTTCCGGTTACAGAATGCTCTTCCTAATTAATGCCATCAGATTGTTTTGCCCGTAGCTCCATCCTGATGGTGGTCCTTAAAAGTCTGCTGACGGAGCCATTTTAATCCCTCCCTGTTTAATTTAATTTAATTTAATTTCAGACAATAACCATCGCATAACGGTTGGAACGATGCCCTGGTGACTTCATCGATTATCAGAGCCATGAAAATGAGATAATGTTTATGAAAAAGAATCTTTATAATTGCACCGGGCTGTATGTATACAATATTGCTTTTGTTTTACTGTAACCCCAGATTTGAAGAGAAAGTCTGTCTGCAGTTTGGCTCTCTGGTCTTTGGTTTATCAAGCTATTCTCTCGCTTAAAGGGAATGAACCAATCTCACAGATAAATAAACAGAGGGATTGGGGCACAAAATGGCGCAGAGAAGAGCATGCAGAGACGTGAGAGAAGGCCCCGAAGAAACCATCCTAACACTTGATCCCAGACCTACAGCTTCCACAATTGTGAGGATACAAACATCTGTTCTTCAAGTCAACCAGTCAACGGTACTTTGGTATGGTAACCCTGACAGACAGATGCACCTCTTAAAGATAGCTACTTTAAATTCCACTTAGAGTTCAGATTAGGAAAATGGAAAATGTTTGCTAAGCACCTGCTCTTATTTTCCTCTGGCCTCCATATTGCCCCCTGTATAATTTCATGCTGTGTGTTATATATGTATGCCCCAGCCAAACTCTGCAGTCACAGGACTTTAAGCACAGAGGTTAAGCCTGGTGGGGAGACAGATTGAAAAACATTGTAGTCACTGGGTCAATGCAGAATACCATGAGAGCAGCTCGTTGTTATTTTTGTAAATGTTTTTTCTTTTTTCCCTAGGAATCATAATCTCTTGCCATGAAACATGACTGGCAAAGAGAATGAAGGACAGTGACATTAAGTGTAATTGACATTAAAGCATCACTCCGGACTGCCTTCCACGGAGCGCTCAAGGTTTTAGGGCTTGCATGGCAGTGAGCAATGACATTCAAGCTTGCCAGTCATCTGGAACACTGAACTCTCCTCTCCCCGGGCACAAACAGCCTGCAGGGTTGGAGCAAACCCGAGTTTCAGATGTATCTCTGTGGGATAGGGCTCAACTGAAACTTCTATCTGATCCTTTCCTCTGAACTTCCCTTTCTCTCCTATCAGTGCCTCTGGGCCCTGTTACTAGGACTGTATTTACCCTCCCTCCCCCCAGAGATTTGTACTTCTCTCACTTAATATTTGGGCCACAAATGGAAAATACAAAATCCTCATTTCTCATGACCTTTAATAAAGCTAAAGCAGGCTGGAACATTTATGAGAAACTGTAAACTGAATGGGGGGACCACACACACACACACACACACACACACACACACACACACAGATATATATATAGAGAGACAGAGAGATATTGAGGGAGGGAGAGAGGTTGAGAGAGACAGAGAGAGACAGAGAGACAGACAAAGAGAGACAGAGAGACACACAGAAAGAGACAGAGAGAAAGATAGAGAAATATTGAGGGAGGGAGGGAGAGAGAGAGAGGTTGAGAGAGGGAGAGAGAGAGACAGACAGAGACAGAGAGACAGACAAAGAGAGAGACACAGAGAGAGAGAGAGAAAGAGAGAGATTGAGGGAGGGAGAGAGAGACAGACAGAGACACACAGAGAGAGACAGAGAGTGAGAGAGAAAGAGAGAGAGAGAGAGAACTACCTATTTACTATTGACATTTAGATAACTAGTCCACTTAACTTGCTCATTAAACACCAATGCTTTACATTTACAGGCCAGGTGAGATTTTGCTTTAATTCTTGGGCTTTTCTTTACTTGATTCTTTTCTGATCCTTTCTGGAGAGGCAGTGAGATTAGACACCTATCACAACGCTGACCTTCCTACCCAACCCTAAATCTGACAGCCAGCCCGAGATGAACACGGAGCCTTCCATTTCTCAGAATCAGGATCTATGCTAAGACCACCCTCTCAGCCCTCTCCACAGAGGAGGGCACCACAGGAAGGCTTCTTTAGACCCTGTCCTTACAGCACCTTTTATGAATCAGCGAGAAGCTGAGGTTTTTCCTTGTGGTGGGGGTGTGCTGCAGCCAAGCTGAAGACATAGACTTCACCCTCTATCTACATTCAGACTAGTAACTATATTGGTTGCTAGGAGAACCTTACATGGAGGCCAAATAGGCCTACTTTATGGTATTTACAGGCTCAGATTTGTATGTCTGGAGGTTGAGCCTGTTTGTGCAGGCTCCTATACATAGACCCTGAGAAGATAGATAGGTGTTTGTTTGTTTAATTGTTATTGTTGTTGTTAGATGAGAAGGAGCTTTACATCCTATGTCAAATACATAAAACAGATCATGTTTATATAACACAAGCATATGGCCACTTAGAATTAAGGAATTGCTTAAACATTTTGGGATCAGGGATCCAGGTTAGAACCCCAGTTCTCATGGCTGATGAACCAGTGATCACTGATAGGAATTTCTGATGGGCAGGGACAGGTGAGTTACTGGGGAGAATTTGTTTGGTGGCTAACGGTATTTTAAAATATGGGGGCTTGGGGAAACAAATAACAGAAAAAGACTTGATGGTTAACAATGTGTTGACTTATTAGATTAACTGACACCTAAGTCCTTTCTAAGTGACCTTCTAGATTCCTGGTTTGTACAACACAGGGGTGTGAAGCCACAGCAAAGCTGCAGATGGGAGTAGGGACAGGCGAGGCTAGTGACAGGTGGCACACGTTGGGGGGTGTGTGTGGAAGGAGCACTTACCTGATGATAACCATTTGTGACAGGCCAAGTCTATTTTCTCATTCAATACTTAATTAACAGCCATTTAAATGGAAGTCAACGCTGTCCCGATTTTGGAGAAACAGGCTCAGAGATACTTAGTCCCCACAGCTTACAAGTGGCAGCTGGAGAATCTTGTTGTATAACCAGGGCTGCTGGTTTTGAAGTCAAGTCCTGATCTTTCACACTGGCGTGGGAGCTGGCCTCCCAGATGGCTCCCTGGCCTATGTGTCCATCTGGAGTTACTTCCTCCCCTGAGGAAGACTGATCTTTTTAGCCAGTAGTATTTCTTTCATCAGAAATGATGGTGCTTAACTTCCAAAGCTGGGTCATATAACACACCATGGCTTCTACCCTTCTCTTCTGGACTGTTCCTCTTGGGAGAAGCCAGGCATCACAGCACCAAGAGAATAAACCAGTCACAGAGAGTTTCACATTCTTCCTATGTAAACAAACATCATCTAAGTGTGTTGTCTAGGAAGAAGTAGACCGAGGGTCGTGTGTTCCCTGTCCCAGTCCATAGGCAGAAGTTGCAGTTCTGCCTTAGCTATATGTGAAGATGGAGCTTCTAAGGAAGTAATGGGGCATAAACAAGATCATAATGAGGGGGCCTGGCCCAATTAAACAAACATCTTCATAAGAGGAGCCCACAAAGAGCTCTCTCTCTCTATTTATACACGGGAGACAGTCCATGTGAGGACATAGAGGAAAGACAGCTGTCTATAAGCTGGAGGGAGCACTCACACCATGCAGCAAATCTGCTAGCACCTTGATATCAACATATAGCTTACAGAGCCCTGATAAAGTAAGTATATGTTTCAGCCACCTAGCCTGGGTTGCTTTGCTAAGGGAGATCCTTCAGTCCTAACCAACCTTCTAGATGAATGGAGTCCGACTGTGGGCACACCCCCCAGGATGACCTAAGCCAGAACTGGTCAGTTAAGCCTCTTCCGAGTTCCAGATCCAGAAACTGTGACCTGATCAGGGTGTGATGGTTTAAGCCACTGTGTTGGGGGTATGATTTTTACATGTAGCAATAATTGACTGATGAATGGAATAGGGTAGGGATTTACCTCAAGGCAGAATACCAGGGAAGGCATGGTCTATAGCTTGAACTAATGCTTATTGGGTTTCCCAAACCCATTCCATCCCACGGATAGAGAGGCTCACAAACAATTATTCTTGTTGGCTATGTGTTAGAGAAATGCCCAGGGATACTCCTGCTCACAGGTAAGAAATTAGTAAATGATATTCCTCTTCTCCAAATGCATTGTGGAGCATCTCCAGGAGGAGCGAATGGGACTGAGGGAACGTCTCCTTGGATATCACACTTGGATGTTTTCTTCCTGGGACTTCTGCTTGCTACTTTGCTGGTACATTTTTGTTGAGATTTCTATCACACTGCTGAGCCTCATGACCAACTTTAGGATAGAAACCCTTAGGGATGCAGCATCCATTTGTTGGCGAATGGAAGAGATACAGATATGACTGGGTGGCTGGCACCAACTCACTAGCTGCCTCTGGCTTCCCAAATGAGACTTAGAGGAACTTGAGGAGATAACATGTCACAGGACAGGCATAGCAGAGTGGGGTGTTCTAAATAGCTTAAGACATTACTTCAAATCGTTCAAGAGAATCACAGACTGTCAAAGCTAGAACCTATCCAAGACCACCTCTTAATATTGTGAAAAAGGGAGAGAGAAGGGTGAGAAGGTAGGCCATGCTTCCGAATGTTCACGGTATAAAATAGTAGGGCACAGCCTAAGACTCTGAGCTGTTATGTTCTCTTGGTTGGCCGTCTGGTGGGTTTCATCCATATTTTTACATTTGCACCCCCAGCCCCATGTGTTTGTGTGTGTTGCATTCAAGTGTGGAAATCAGAGGATAATTTAGGGGAGTCCATCCTTTCTTTCCATCATGTGGCCTCCAACAATCAAATACAAATCATCAAGTTTGGTGGCCAGCACCTTTATCCACTCTCTCACTGTCCCTTGTTTGGTTTTGTGAAAAGGGATCTCATTATGTAGCACAGTTGGCCTTGAACTCTTAACTATGTAGTCTAGGCTTAATAGCCTTTTGCCCTAGCTTCTCAAGTGCTAGTGTTATAGATATGTACCACTATACCTAGTTTGGTTGTTTGGTCTTCATATTTTGAGTTTGGAGTATTCTGTTTCTCTCTAGGGGTGGGGGTGGGGAAGGGGGAGGAGCATTTTCTACTGAGATCCTCAGTACTGCTCCTCTGCTCCCTCGCTTGTCTTAGTCTCCTCTTTTCCTGCTTGGTTCCTTCTGCCCAAATCTCCCAGGTTTGGTCTCTCAGGCTTTCCCATTGATCACCCAGTCTGTATTCAGAGCACACTGCTTGGTTCAAGTCCTGATGTCCAGCCAGCCTTTGGTAGGACAGAAAGAAGGTGGAATGAGAAAGTACCACCGGACTGCAGGGTTAGAGTGGGGCTCTCACGTCAGCCACTGGGCCACCCAGGGATTGTAGGCAAGTCACGTATTGGGTCCCAGCCTCTAAGTGCCCTTCCAATTATAGCCTGCTGTCTCATCAATCAGGGAGAGCAATCCTTTTTAATGAGTTAGCTAGCTAACGTTCGGCATGCCTAGATAATATAATGCTGCAATCTTGATATAACGCTTCTCTCTTAGAGGCATGCTAGAGAGCAGCAACTATGGTAGAGACTTTAGGCTTTGCAGATGCAGAAGGTTTACGTGTGTGTGTGTGTGTGTGTGTGTGTGTGTGTGTGTGTGTGTGTACCCACGTATGCTATCGAGGACTGAACTCGGGGGTCTTTAGGCACTAAGTATATGCCCTGCCACTGAGCTACATGCTCAGCGCCTACCACATGCGTTCCCTTTTTCAAAAAATCCTGCCTTTTAAGTTAACATATGAGGCAGTAGGTTCCACTCTGACATTTTCATCTATATTTTTCACTGTGCTTGGCTCTTAACTTACCCCCCACCCCCACACCCAGCCTTGTCCAATCCTTCCACCCACCTTTCTTCTGCTTCCTCCTCTCAAACAGCCCCCATCTGACTTTCAGGCCACTTGTATTCTAATCCTCTTTATTTCTTTGTATCTTTCTTCCCTTAAGAGCGCTTCTAGCACTCTTCTGGGCTGCCTCTTACTTCCACCTCGTATGTGCACATAGGAGAGGAAGCAGGTAGTGCTTGTCTGGGTCTGCTTCCGCTCGTAGGAAAAGTTATTTTGCGGTCAGGGCTCATAATCATCTGCCTGAGTGTTCCTAGCGTCTGAATTAAAGGGAAGGATGGAAGACTTCTATGCCACTTTCTGCTTCTAGAAACTAGACTTGGTCCAGACAATTCTGCCTTGCTCTGAAGGCTTCAAAGCCTTTGGTGGACCCATCTCTTCCTGGGGCTTCACTACTTCCTAACAACAGAATAAAAACAAAACAAAACAAAACAAAACAAAACACTCTCCTCATATTGTTTCCCATGTGTGTCTTAATATTGGGTGTACCACTTTAATTTTGCGATAAATCATGAAGCCAAGAGCCAGCACAGATGTTTGCAGCCCCGAAATTCAATTGTTGTTCTGGTATACTTTTGCTCTCTGAAGCACAAGGGGATTTGGTATGAGGCAGATTTCTCGCTTTGAACTTTGCTTTATTCATTCCAGTTGTTAGAAGCGGCCAAGTGACTTCACCCCTCCTACCCCGGGGTGAGTTACAGCACAGTGCTAACCACACAGAGGTAGGTAGCATCAGCATGAAAGATTATCCGCAAAGGGCCTCACCCTGCACAGCACTAGGGACCAGTGGATAGTAGTGGTGACTACTGCATGGTCCATGGCTAATTCATAGAGTCTCCTCTTAGGAGCAAGGTATTCTGTGTGGTGCTGAGATAGAAATAAAAGACAGTCCAAGGAAGTTTGTGAAGTAGTTGCCACACAATCTTAATTCTCAGACCTTTGGAAAAGATAGGATATTTGTCAAAATGTTAAAGAAATGATTGTGGCCGGGCGAGGGTGCCACACGCCTTTAATCCCAGCACTTGGGAGGCAGAGGCAGGTGAATTTCTGAGTTCAAGGCCAGTGTGGTCTACAGAGTGAGTTCCAGGACAGCCAGGGCTATACAGAGAAACCCTGTCTCGAAAAACCAAAGATTAAAAGAAGAAGTAGAAGAAGAAGAAGAAGAAGAAGAAGAAGAAGAAGAAGAAGAAGAAGAAGAAGAAGAAGAAGAAGAAGAAGAAGAGAAATGATTGTGTTTAAATTTGGATGTGCATGTGTTGCTATTAAAAAAAAAAAAAGGACCCAAACAGTTTCTCGGTTTTTGTTTGTTTGTTTTGTTCTTTTGTTTTCTGAGACAGGGTTTCTCTGTATAGCCCTGGCTGTCCTGGAACTCACTCTGTAGACCAGGCTGGCCTCGAACTCAGAAATCCGCCTGCCTCTCTGCCTCCCAAGTGCTGAGATTAAAGGTGTATGCTACCACTTTGAGGTGCAGTTTCTGGATGGTCTTTCCAAAAGCCACTCTCCCTGGGAATTATATATTTACCTTCCATGCAAAGGTATCAGCTTGTGGGGCTCAAGAATGTGTGAATACCAGATTACCAAGGAGTAGTGTGAGCCTACAGGCCAGCATGAGGGCCAAACTGCAAATCACCAAAAAGCGAGCTTGCACCTGACACCAAGAGGGAGCTGGGAACAGAGAGCCAGTGGCTGAGAGGGTGAATGTGGTTGTCTCCTGTGGATCACTGTGCTGTAGGAGCCAATGGTCTCCTCCAGGTAGGTGCGGAAAGTGTCCACACAAGCCTGACATCTGATGAGAAAAAAATAAAATCTCTTGTTGGGATGGAGCCCACAGATGCATCAAGTCGGAGGGTGTCCTACGTCAGTTTTAACTGATCTTGTTTTATCTCTGCATCTTCAATCTGGAGATAATTTTCTTATATTTGACAGAATAGAGGACCAGGGCCGGTCAGCTACAAGGCAGTGAGGTAAGTGTTTGCTGGGTGGTGGTGAGATGCCCAGGTTTTTAGGGAGCACCCAGGAGGGGGATTTCAGAGGACAGCTGCGTCTGCAAAGCAGGGGAGCAGTCTTCCCTTAAGTCTTTGCCAAAACACTCAGTTGATCATGGTCGCTTTCAAATCTGTTCTTTGGTATCTAGCTCAAAAGGGGGAATGATCAATTTACGAGTCGTTTTTACATCTATCAGATTTCATCCATCCTTCCTGATGGGGATGAACTTTATTTTTGCAAATGGAACACTTCTATACATTGTTATTTATAACTATGAATTCCTTCTAAATGCTTGGGGAGCTGAGAGATAGAAATCCGGTGCTAAGAATTTATTGTAATGATCCAACTGTACTCCATGAATTCAATGCTTCTCCTAAGAAGGTAAATTATTGATGAGGAGAGGCCTTGGGAACAAGTTTTGCTGCTTGTCTTTGCTTCACTTTTTGTGACTTCCCCGAGGCCAGCTCACATGACCACGGTGCATTTCCAGAGAAAAACCAGTGTGCACTGCAACTTTGTAACTTTAGCTTCTTGGGAGCAGAGGCTGAATCATGTGGAATAATTCGCATGGTTCATGTCAGAGAATTTGACTTCCTGACAGAGAGCGCCTGCCCAGATCCTCCTGCTATGCATCTCTTCTTTTTGAACCTTCCCTCTCCTCCCTAACCTCCTCCTCCACGCCTCCTCCCCCTTCCCCTCCGCCTCCATTGTTTTCCTGTTAACTCTCCAAGAAACAGTCAGGGTTAGGTTTCCTAAGATTTACTCAGCCAGCAACATCACTCATCCGTCCTAAGCTCCTAAGCGCAGTCACTGAGTTCAGGCGAAAGGCTCCACCTGGCCTCTCCCAAGGTATCTGCCAAAGCTGCACTGTCATCTTAATCTCCAATTGCAAACTGCTTATCGTCTGGGAATGTCACACGAAGATAGGTGTAATGAGTGATTTAGCCCATGAAATATTTATCAAACCTTTGCCGTGCGTCAGACGCATCACACTCCACCTGTGAGTGAGAACATGGACCCATTTTTCTGTTCTTCTATTTTTCTTTCTTACCCAGCGTGGCTGGATCTCATCCCCCCAGAGCAGCTGTCTTCCGAGCAGTTTTCTGTGGATGTCATCCGGAAACTCATTCCCACGTGAACTTTTGGCTTGTCTTCCTAGGAGTGGGTTTCGGCAGTCTTCCCCTTCCCTCCGCTCCGCGGGTGCTAGGATGTCTGCAAGCTCTAGTTGGCAAGGAAGCTGCTGGGTACCATGGCAGGGTTGGCTTCTGAGTCCTCACAGAGCAGTGCTGAGTACGAGGCTATGGGGCCAGAATAGGGACCCACTGTGCTGACAAATCGTGAGATTCAAAGAACAGGGCCCCAGACGTGGAGAAGTTCTCAGTTCAGTGGGATGGTATTAATCCAAACGGTACTAGATGCCACGGAACAGCTCTACCCAGGGGGAGGTGTACAGATGAGCTAGGGCCCCACACAGCATTGTGCAGGATTCTAAAGAGTTTTGGATAAAACCATACAGAGGAAAAGACAAACAAAGGGGCTAGAGGCAAGGGAGAGTAAGAAGAGCAGGCAAAAACCTGCTCTTTACACTGTCTTGAAGGCATTTATACATTCATTCAACAAACATCTCCCAAGTGTCCACTCTTACAGCTGATCGTTGATTTATAGTTCAGTGACTTCCAAAGAGGATTTGGGGTGATTTAAAACACATCCCCAAACAGGGACGTAAGTAACGTAAATAGAACATAGAACCATTAAGAGGTTCTAGGGAATAGTTTCTCAAGCACCTGGGATGGATTAATTGAAAGCTTGCCGGGAGGAAGCACTGCAGAGGTGCTGTGGGCTTTATTGAGTGAGAGGAAGTAGCTTAAGAGTCCACAGGGAGGAGAGAAGTGTACATAAGAAACCGCATTTAGGCAAAGAGCTTTGGAACTTTCCAGATAGGCAAGATCATTCTGAGCCATTGGAGAACAGTGCCAGTGGCCAGGAGGATGGAGGAAGTTTGAACTCAGAAGGAAGAGGAAGTCGGAGCTGCCGTTGGAAGCAGGAAGGAACACCAGCGAGGTGGGAAATGGTCATCAAGTTCTTAATGGCAAAGCAACACGCCAGCTGGAGGGTGGGACAAGCCAGAGGCAACATAGTAAATTCCTGCAGAAAAAGCCACAGCCCAACCTGAGAGGGTCGTCTTCTTAGCTGTAGGGATTTCAGTGAGCTGGCTAGTCTGCCTGCTCACTTCCAGTGTCTCAGGGGGGGGAGGGGGTAGTGCAGGAAAACATTGGAAAGATAATAGGGGAATTCACTTAGCAGACACACATAAGATGGAGTGGGAAAGAGAGGGGTGTCCCTTAGACACTAAGGGAAAGGGAAGCACAGAATGAGCAGGGTACAGAAGAAACCAGAGAAAGGAGAGCAGTTCTGAGAGATGCTTTGTGGTTATCATCTACAGCTTGCTTCTTCAAGTGTGGTCCCACACCTGGTCATCTGGGAGCAAGTGAGGCCTGGGATCTCTGGTTCCATCCGGACACTGCTGAATCCGAACCTGCATTTTTACTAAAGCCCTTAGGTAACGCACAAACTGCATAAACAGACCCCCATGGCCACCGGGAGCTGACAGCCTGCTTTGTGTGCAAGAAGTATCGGGGAGGAGAACTGTACATCACATATCTCCAAGTCTAGGTCACAAGGGCTTATGGAGGCTCAGAATCAGTTTGTACTGAGGTTGGGAGGGCCAGACTAATAATGGCTGGCTGAAGAGCTCTGAGACCAATCACTAAAAAGGATCAGGGTCCTTACGCTTAATTTTGTATCTTTGTGCCAGACTATTGTTTAATAAAGCCACTTTAGTCACATTGTACAGCATATAGAATTCTTTTGTCAAGCGGAGAAATGACAGTATTGTCCAAAACTTTTATAACAATAAGATCCAAGTTAGCCTATCCACTGCTTGTTTGGCAACAACATCCACACACAGCAGTGTGGCCACGCACTGTGTCAAGCTTACAGCGTTTGCTCTGATAATCCTAGGCAAATAAATACTAATGGGGCAACTCAGAACTGTGCTCGAGCTGGGGGGTGGCGTTCAAGTGGTGGGGTACCTGCCTAGTGTGTACGAAGCCCAGGGTTTGCTTCTTAGCCTGACTGAGTGCAGAGGCAAGCACTCAGGAGCTGGAAGCAGGAGTCAGGTCAAGATCACTCACAGCTACGAGTTGAAGTCAAGGCCAACAGGAATTCCTCTGGGCCCTTTTAGTTGCTTGTTTACCGCCTCGCCTGCCCTCAACAGACTCTCCCAGGTTTCAGAATCTTAATTAAGGTATTAAATTGGTAGTAAGTAACTCACTGACTCATTGCATTTTCCATGGTGAAAAAGCTCACCTAGAGAAGAATACATCTCAACACAGTGATTCTGTGACACATGTCACAGTGCTCTTGCTTGGACTTCTGCCTCGTCTGAGGAGAGATGACTTTGTCAATATTCCGGTTCCCAGGGTAGAACACAGTGTCGTCAGCTATTTCATATAATCACCTCACAATGAGTTTGGATGACTAAAAAATGTCATATTTGCAACAAGAGGCTTTTAAAACAAGATAACAAATGCCTTAAAAGTTAATAAAAGTAACCTCAGGCTCCTCAGACTGGAAACCAACCACGGAATTTTTTTCTAATGATGTATTTATTTTTATTTTATGTAAATTGTTTTCCTGAGTGTGTGCCTGTGTGAGAGTATGGGATCCCCTGGAATTGGAGTTACAGACAGTCGTGAGCTGCCATCTAGGTGCTGGGAATTGAACCCTGGTCCCTCTGGAAGAATAGCCAGTACTCAACCTCTGAGCCATCCCTCTGGCCCCAACCAGAGAATTTTCTAATATGAGTATATTATCATTTGGCCGAGGAAGAAAGGACGCATAACGGAAGGGTAATGATAGCAACAAAGTTCTAGAAAACGTAACTATAAAAATGTGATGTTGACAGTATTGCTCTATGCTGTGCATGAGGCAGGGTGTAGTAACAAAACTGACACCTCTTCCTAAAGAGAGACAGCTTCTCTGGTTTTTACTAGCCTGATGAGAGGGACAACCCCCCCGCCCCACACACACACACTGCCCTGTCCCCACCAAAGCCCTCAGAGCAACTTCTGGTCTGTCAGCAGTCTCCTGGAGGGCGATGGCCTAAGCAAGGATCTAACCTTGGTATAAACAGACTTGTAAAACCAGCTAGAACACAGCAAGCTGTCTGGAGCCCAGCTCTGTATATACGCTCCAGCTCTGTATATAAGTCTGAAACACTGAACAGGTCACTTATATCTCAGAGTCTTAGCTTTTCACTTATAAAATAAGAATAAAACTAACCCCAACTTCTCAGCCTTATAAAAGATGTCTATAAAGCCCCCTGGTGTGTACAAACCCAGTGTCTGGTACTTACCCATCTCTGTCCTGGGCTATCTCTCACCCCAACCCTAGATGTCCCTCTCATGATTAGCAAACACCTGATGGTTTTCCCATATTCTAGCAGGTACACAGAAGTCCACTGTAATGTCCAGGGTGACAGTCCTGAAGTTCTGACTCCCCGTAGCCTCGGCAACCAGTAAACATCCCTATGTTGGTAGCATTATCAGATGTTTCCAAACTCCTTAGAAATCCACACAACTACCCTGGTGATGACACACACCTTTAATCCCAGCATTCAAGAGGCAGAGATGGGCCGATCTCTGAATTCAAGGCCAACCTGCTTTATAGAGCAAATTCCAGGACAGCCAGAGTTACACAGAAAAACCCTGTCTCAAACAAACAAACAAACAAACACCAAAAAGCCAACAACAACAATAAAAAACAAAACCTCAAATAAATAATTAAAAATAAAATTACGAGTTTAGAAAAAGAAAGAAGGGGGCTAGAGAGATGGCTCAGTGGTTAAGAGCACAGACTGCTCTTTCAGAGGTCCTGAGTTCAATTCCCAGCAACCACATGGTGGCTCACAACCATCTATAGTGGGATCTGATCTCCTTTTCTGGTGCATCTGAAGAGAACAATGGTGTACTCATATACATTAAATAAATAAATAAATAATAGAAATAATTAAAAAATAAATAAATCTAAAAAAGAAAAGAAAAGAAAAGAAAAGAAAAGAAAAGAAAAGAAAAGAAAGGAAGAAGGAAAGGAAATCCACACATCTCTGTGGTGGGTTTGTTTCTTTACCCAACAGTGGTTGTTTGTTATTGTTATGTTATTGTTATTATTAATTTTAATTTTAGCTCGGGGGATCATTGTCAAATAGCCAGCAAGCATGCCCTCACTATATCATCCCCATCCCTTCTTTCCTGAGATGGCATCTCAGTATGCAGTCTATGTAGCCCAGGCTGACCTCTCCATGGCTTCAAGCATCCCTAAATGCGAAGGGCTGGATTACAGGCATAGGCCATCACCAAATTTCAATGTTTTCTTTTTACTCAATCCCAGGTCTTGAGGCATCTTAAAACTCTCCCCTTAATCTTTGTCATCCTAGAAACTAAGAGCACAGGGTCTACCTGGGGCCCACGCAGCCTAGAGCTCTCAAGTCCATGGAAATGGAGGAGATGCAAAGGGTAGACCGTGCCAGTGTTCCCATTGCACTGTTAACACTCCTGGCCGACTTTCTCCTTTCCAGGCTCTGCTTTAAAAAGTTTTCGCCGGGCGTGGTGGCGCACGCCTTTAATCCCAGCACTCGGGAGGCAGAGGCAGGCGGATTTCTGAGTTCGAGGTCAGCCTGGTCTACAAAGTGAGTTCCAGGACAGCCAGGGCTACACAGAGAAACCCTGTCTTGAAAAACTAAAAAACAAAACAAACAAATAAAAAGTTTTCGACTTTCCTATATGCATAAAAGTGACCTGAATTACATTTAAGGGGAAGATGGAAAACAACTTAGAGGTATATGGTCCGAATTCCTTACCTCAAAACTCCATGTGTATTTGCTACATGTGGAGATTCTGATAGACCTTCTGGCCTTGTCGCAGGCTGGGGGAAGGCACTGATGAAGTTTTACTGAATGGACATGATGTGCCCATCAAACTGCCTCCTTCTTCGTTTGATTTATTATTCTTTTAAAGATTTATTTATTCATTTATATGAGTACCCTGCAACTGTCTTCAGACACACCAGAAGAGAGTATTACAGGTGGTTGTGAGCCACAATGTGGTTGCTGGGACCTTTAGAAGAGCAGTTGGTGCTCTTAGCCACTCAGCCATCTCTCCAGCCCAGATTTATTTATTTTATTTTTGTGTGTGTGTTTTGCCTACATGTATATATGTGTACATGTGAGTGCTTGGTGCCCTCTTCGTTCAGAAGAGGGCATCAGATTCTGGGGAACTGGAGTCACAAATGGCTGTAAACCATCATGTGGCCACTGGGATCAGACTAGCATCCTCTGCAAGAGTAACTGATGATTCTCATCCCTGAGCCGTATCTCCCATCCATCTAACTGTCTTCTGATGAGTAACACTCCTGCCTGTCTGGTTTGCTCAGAGAAGCTTATAGTATAGTAGTTGCTGCACAGGCTTTTAACTGGGCAGCTCATGAAGGATCAGTAACTACTGAACATATTAGCCACAAATGGGACACCAATGCTACTCCCTCCGAGGCTTAGGGAATACTGTGGAAGAAAAGGCAAAAAGACTGTACGAGCCGGAAGGAGGGATGTGTGGAGTGGAATGGTGACTTCCAGACATAATGTGGCTGTTGGGCTCTTGGACTTACAGTGGCTCAGGGTTACTTGCACCAGAGCTGAACACACTTGGGCTCCCTAATGTGCTGTTGTGGAAGAATAAAGAGCCCACTAGGGCCTGCTTCCCCAGTGCTGATCTGTACACAGTTAATGACGGATGAGAGGAGAGATATTTTCTTCAATGGTCAAGTCACTTGCCTATGTTTTTCCTAGCAACTGCCTTAGTTGCTATGAGAAGACACCAGGGACAAGGCAACTTAAGAGAGAAAGCATAATTAATTGTGGTCTTTTTATAGTTCAGGGGTTAGTCCATGATCATCATGTTGGGAACTATGGAGGCAGGCAGGCGGGCGGGCGGGCGGGCAGGCGGGCGGGCAGGCATGAGGCTGCAGCAGTAGCTGACAACTCACCTCACATCTGATCCAAAAGTTCTAGGCAGAAAGATGTGTGTGTGTGTGTGTGTGTGTGTGTGTGTTTGTGTGTTTGTGTGTGTGTGTGTGTGTGAGAGAGAGAGAGAGAGACAAAGAGAGAGAGAGAGATTGAGAGAGAGAGAAGAGAGACTGGGCTTGGTTTTGAACACTCAAAGCCCACTCCTAGTGTCACACATCCTCTAGCAAGGCCACACCTCCTAATCCTTCCCAAACACTTCCAATAACTGGGAATCAAACATTTAAATATATGAGCCTATGTGGTCACTCTCATTCAAGCCATCCCAGAAACTCTCCTCTCTCTCTCTCTCTCTCTCTCTCTCTCTCTCTCTCTCTCTCTCTCTCTCTCTCACACACACACACACACACACACACACACACACAATAGGGGTTAACAGAGAAGAAGAAAGTGATTCGTGTGAAGAGGACAAGAGGGATGGATATGACAGAAATACGTTATGATCCTGTAAGAAAATGACACGGTGAAACCCATTATTACGTATAATCAATATATGCAAATGTTATTTGTAAGCAT
Organism: Mus minutoides; assembly: GCA_902729485.2. NCBI lineage: Eukaryota > Metazoa > Chordata > Mammalia > Rodentia > Muridae > Mus > Mus minutoides. The sequence continues at coordinate 333,382 of LR749545.1, forward strand.
GGCCCTTCCTTTCCTTCCACATTTCAACATCCTCTCATGCTCTGGACCCTGAGTGCAGCCGTACTAACAAGCCAGGCGAGATGTGCCTCCTTGTGCAAAAATAGCAAGTCTGCAACTGCCTTGTTCTTGCCCTTTGGGCCCACGTTTCTCCGAAACAGGTTTTTGGATATAAAGAGGTTTTTCCGTGGTTACTGCCTGCCTCCCCAGGCACCAGGTGCCTCTTCTCCAACTTCATCTCTTTGCCCAATGCCAGGCTTCTGCTCTCTTCAGTAGGGTTGACTATAAATGGTCATCAAGGGGAGGCAGCCAGAATTGCCAAGAGCTATGAGCCTGACAGAACTTGTATATTGGCCTGACAGCTTCAATAGCCCAGAGTCTGCGAGGAATCCTAAATAACCCTGGTTCCTTCCTTCTCAACCCCAGCCTGCCTGCCTGCCTCCTGGCCTTGTTTAAACAGGACAAGGACAGGCTGTGTTTGCACTCAAAGGCCAGTGACCTTTCCCCACTGTGGGTGAAACAGGTCGGTCAGATTGCCCAGAGCCTGAATGTGAACTCCTTCCTTGCCTGTGGGTCTGTCTGACTTTAGAAACAGAACGGTAGGGTTTTCACTATCTGCGAAAAGTGAGACATGTTCACAGAGGATACGAACTTCTTGGGTCTGAGGGTAGAGGTCATTATAACTTAGATTACTGTGTGCCAGGCTTAGCACTAAGTACTTTGGGAGTAATGAGAGTATAGCATTTGGCACAGAATTTGGCACACAGGAAGTACTCATTAAGTGATAGCTACTATTATTGATAATCTTTTTTAAAAATCCTTTTAAACTACTTAATTTAAAATTTTTAGATTTATTTAATTATTTTATGTGTGTGGGTATTTTGCTTGCATGTATATATGTATGTTTGTTTTTATGTATGTATGTATGTATGTATGTATGTATGTATGTATGTATATGTACCACAGATATTCCTAATACCTATGGGAAGTCAGCCTGTGCTAACTACTGAGCCACTGTTCCAGTCCCACCAACAACACTGTTTTAAAATGTAAAAATTACACTTATTTATTGTATGTGTGCACATGCACCCGTGTGCCATGGTACCTATTGAGCTGAGAGGACAGCCTGCAGGAGTTGGCTCTCTTCTTTCTCCAGAAGGGTCCTGGGGCTTGAACTCAGGTTGCAAGGCTTAGAGGCAAGCACCTTTACCCACTCAACTGTCTTGCCAACCCTCGCCAATAATCTTTTAAAATTTAACTTAATTAATTACATTTTTCGAGATAGGGTCTAACTATGTAGCCCTAGGTGGTCTGAATTTTGCTGAGATCTGCCAGACTGTGCCTGCCAAGTGCTGTTTAAAGGCAGGTGCCATTATGCCTGGTTCTCTCAAAATTAATCTTACAGATCATTCTATGAGGTTTTCTTTTACCCCTTTGTTTTTGGCAGCCAATACAAACACAATGCTCTGAAAACAGAAGGTCCCTTTGTATCTTTAGGCTTTTTTTTTCTGTGTATAGTTTTTTTTTTTTTCATTTTTTAGTATCTCTATGTGTACCTATATGCATGTGTGTGTGTGCACATGTGCCTGCAGAGTCCAGAAGAGGGCATCGGAATCCCTGCAGCTGGGGTTAAAGGCAGTGGTGCATGACGTGGGTGCTGGGATCTGAACTCAGCAGAAACACTGCATGATTTTAACTGCTGAGCCATCTCTCCAGACCTAGAAAGTCCTCTTTCTAAACTGACTGCAGGCTGCCAACTTGCTGAGATCAGCAGTGAAGTCGGGGTTGGGGAAGCTTTTTCCTTTAGCAGCACCCGATCAGATCAGAAAAACAGTTGAGCTGAATATTCAATCCCATGGCTCATTCCTTTGCCCCACGCCTTCCCACCCTACCCGTGTTTACCGTGTGCTTCCCTTAGAAAGCATCTGCAGAGAGAGGGCCACAATATGGTTTGGATGGAGCTGAAGCTTATACTGACACTGGGGCCAGGGCATCTTAGCTTCACTAGACAGCACCCAGGGGCAGATGGGCCCTCTCTATCACAGTGGATTTGAACGGCTTCCTTTAGGGGTTTTCTGAGACCCTTTCTTTCCAGGAGTGGGAACCACGATGCTGGTTGAGGCACCTGGCTCAGATGCAGAGCTGTTGGGATCTGGAACTTGGGGGCTGGCTGCTTTTCTCCATGTCACTCTGCTCTGCACGGCCCTGAAAAGGCAGGGAAGACAGCTGGCCATCTGTCTGCAGTCAGTACTCTCCCCGTAGTCAGTACCCTCCCAAATGTACTCGCTCGCTCACTCTCTTTCTTTCCAAATTCTCTTCTTACAAGAGCCCTCCGGGATGAGCTCAGATCCCATGATGCTTCCTTCTGGTCCGGCCTCATCTCTGTGAAATTTACAAGGTTGTGAACTGCTAATTGTGTTCCCATTTACAATCCTCTGGTGTTGATTCTGGGCTGCCCTTTTTAACATCGCGTTGCTCTCTGATTTGTATGTTCCATTAGACCAGGAGCCTTTTAAGAACATAAAGTCTTGGGTCTCCTCATCTTCCAAACCTCCCACCCCTGCCCTGCTCTTCCTCTGCTCCTCCCCTGTACCTGACCTCCCTAGGTTGTCAGAATCTAGTATGTGTGACGCTTGTGCCTGTGTGTCCTCTGAGATCAGACATATGAGATGGTAATGGGGAAGTCCCTGGTCTTTAGAGGCCTTTAATATGAAGGCCCAGTATAAAAAAGGCATAGAAAGCATGGAACTCTGACACTCCAAAAGACTGTGTGTCTAATTCTCACACTCTAAAATGAGCTGCTAGGCCCCTCCTAGGGAACACCCTTACATCGATGTGGCTCCCCAGACACAGCTGACTTCAGAGGTCCAGGGGAGGTACAAAGTGATGGATGTTCTCTTTGCTTATGAGGTCCTCCGGGACTCCCAGGGGGAACCCACAGGCCTCATATATATTTATGTGAACTTAAGATGCTAATGAGTGTTGCGGAGCCAAGCACCCCACTGCGTTTTGTGAACAATTGGGTCTACTCTTAACATCAGCTTCTTTGTGTGCAAGGCTGTAGGTTCAAATTGCAGATTTGAGCCTTAGAAGTGCAGCTGACATGGACACCTGGCAGGCCTACAGCAGCATCAGAGCGCCTGGCTGAGATCAGTTTGTCCATCTCCCAGGGTCCAAGAGGCAGTGCCTGACATCTATTAGACAGGGAGTTCTTGGACCCCGCTGCTAAGGGATTCCTGCCCCCCCCCCCCCCCCATGCATCCTTTCCAAGAATGGAAGCCCGTGGAAGCCCCTCCCTAGCAGACCAGCTTTGCTAGCCTAACTGCAAAACCTTGCCGGGGCTTGAAAAATCAGCCCTTCATTGTCACCTTATAGAGCATCTTCCTAGAGCTGCCTGATGCCACCTTGGTTCCAGGTCAGTGGCCACCTTCAGTCTGTTTGTCACCAGACAGTGACTCTGTGCCAGGCACCAGGCATAGAGACTAGAACGAGTCAAACTTTGTCCTCCCAAACATATGGCATGGGGATAACTACTAGTTATTGTGTTTGTGGAAACGGAGCGATGAGAGAGAGTCTCTGTAAGGAAGTACTGCAAAGAGTAACCTCCCTGCTTGGGGGCGATGAGTAAGGTTTCCCAGGAAGGCTAACTCCTAAGCTTAATATAAAAAGAGAGTGAGGGAGGCTTGATAGATGGCTCACTTGGTAAGGTTTCCAAGCATCCATATAAAAAGTCAAAAAAGGTGCGTACCTTTAATCCAAGTATCCAGAAAGCAGGCAATAAGAGGACCTGGAAGCTCACTGGCCAGCTACTCTAGCTGAATTTGTGAGCTCCAGGTTCAGTGAGAGACCGTGTCTCAAGAGATAAGGTAGAGAGCAACTGAGAAAGACACTGACATCGACTTCTGAACACACACACACACACACACACACACACACGGATACGTGCACAAGGGTAGGCAGAGGGATGAAAGGGCATTCTCAGTTACGGAAAACATGCTTGAAAAACAGCCTTGAAAGGGTCTGACTGGTGTGGTGAGCAGCAAGTACTGAGTAAGCCGGAGCAAGTACTGAGTAAGCCGGAACAGTACCTCCTAGTGTGGAGGCAACAGGTAGCCGAGGTCTGCACTGAGACCAGAGGCAGCTTGATTACTGCTCCCAAAGGACTTTCTTGTGTATGACACGCGGCACCCGGAAGGGTTAGCCCAGGGGAAGGAGGGTGGTTGTGAATTTCAAGCAAATGAATTTCAAGCAAAAGCAAGCTATCTGGGGAGAGCACATGGACACACTAGGCAATTATTAAATAATAGGGGCAAAATAACAAAAGAATAATCGACTATATTCGTTCTTAATTTATTAATACACATTTCCTGCCAGTCTTTACATTTTTAAAATGCTTTACACATCATATGAAGTAAGAGGTTTTCTTCATCCTTTTTTGCATTGATAGGATAAACATCTTACCATACCTCCAGTCCTGTAGTATTATTAATCAATATTATACCGTGAGCAGTTACCCAAGTCATAGAATTTCTCTCTTACCTGTTTTCCTGGGCACATCCTACTCATGGCTTTGGGTTCAGGACCCGCTGTCACCAAATCACTTTCCTATTTGGGGCCTTTCAGGTCATGCTGGTATTTTGCATTATTGATATATATATATATATATATATATATATATATATATATATATATATATATATATATATATATACATACTTTGGGGTCAGGCAAGTTTTCTGTCTTTTACCATGCTGGAGATCCAACTGGGGGCCTCATGCACACTTTGTCTCCCTATACCTCTGGCCTGGTGACTATTACATTAGATCGTGTCCTCAGCATAAGTTCCTAACAGTCGAATCCTTGGGCCAAAATTATGAATGGTTTTTAAATTGCTGAGTCAAGCCTTTAAACTTTCCTTTAAGAGGTCTGTGTACTGACTGGCATCTCTCCCCTCGATGAATAAATTCATCTACATTCCCAGAGTGACAGTCTGTGACGGCTACCATACTGTCTTCCCATCACCTTTCTGATGTCAGTTCTTCAGGGAACATGATCAACCAAACCCCCAATCCCCCCTCCCACCCCCAACACACACACACACACACACACACACACACACACACACACACACACACACACACCCCTGTGGATCTGGGCCAGGACCATCCAAGTCTACTGTATTTCCTCAAACTTCTTCAGAATAATTATCAAATAGCAGGCGTGATTAGCAAATGTTCCTTCCTAGGACAGAGTGGTAGGTTTTGACTTCAGAATTGACCGCTTGTCTGTCTCTCTATGGAGGACAAGTTAGTGAGTGTTGGTTGCAGGCTGCTTCAAGGTGGAAGCCACTACATAATAACCCAGCTTCTGCAGGTTCTAGCCTGCTCTGTTCATCTATCTGTCTGTCTGTCTGTCTGTCTTTCACTTTTTTTTTTTAGTTAGGGGGTAGGGTTGTCATGTGCACACCCTTTTACCGGAAGAGGCCAGAGGTGTGGGAACTGGAGTTACAGGTGACTGAGCCACCTGAATGAGGGCAGGGAATCGAACTCAGGTCGTCTGGAAGAGCCATAATACTCTTCACAGCTGAGCCGTCTCTCTAGGTTCTTTAGCCTGTTCTTTATGTATCTTTATGTGAGCCCGACCATAACAATGATGCTAATAGTTTTACGTGAGTGTGTTCCCATACATAAGGAGATGTGGGGTGATCTTTCTTTCCTATGTGCCAAATGGAACTAGGAGGAAACCATCACACGCCTGGCTGGTGACATTTTAACACGTGGTCGGTCTCTCGTTTGGAGAGCTGTGTGACAGAGGGAGAGCACCAAGGCACCGCAGTCAGATGTAAATAGCCTTGAAACTGCTCAAGCTATGTGGCTTCTCAGAGCCTCAGCTTCCTCCTGCGACAGATTGCAGGTCACACACTGGCTTTACATACTGGTATAAAAACTGAGGGCAGGGACAAGATACCTCCCTAAGATCACAGAGCTAATATACAGATGGCACCACCCTCCCCTGCCCCTTCCAGCACATGAAAATCCAAGCTTAGAATCTAAACCGGTCCCTCCCCCACCCTTTTTTCTCTGTACTGAATGTTGAACCTAGGGCCTCTTACATGCTCGGCAAGTACTCTAACCACTGACCTACACGCCCAGCCTAGTATGTGCACATCCATGAAGTTTCAGCTTTACGCCGGAAGTAGAGGTCAAAGCCGCCCTCTTCCATTCTTTTCATGCATATATGTTCTCTGTACCACATATGCAGCCTCATACGACTCTCCACTGGCCCCACTTCTGGGACAAAAAGTAGTTAGATGCCTTTTTTTTTTCATAGTATGTATAATAGGAAATTGTGATTGTTTTCATCTTTTCTATTAACAGATATAAAATGGCCAACCGGAAGGGATGCTGTTGGCCAAGATGGTCTGGACAAACCACATTCCGCTCTGAATCTGGCTCCTTTTTCTTCTCTATGCGACAGTGCTATCTCCTGAAATGTGATATTTCATATCCCTGACATTGGGTCTCCTTGAGCGGTTTTGGTAAGGACTGAAAAAATAAACATGGTCTCCCAGTTGCCTCCTCTTCCGGAAGAGGTGTCTGGTCTCTGGGGGGACTTTGCAATGCACAACCCCCCACCCTTGTACTTATGTCCTCCGAAGAACTCACCTTTGGCTACAGACAGCACTCAAAGCGCTTTAGAGCCTCTTTCTGTTTAAGTCTCCTTTAATCCAGAACGCAGGGAAATGTTTAGGATTTTTTTTAAAGGTTCTTGAGAGTTATTTAATTCATACCTCCTTACTCAATCCCACATTCCCCCCCTTTGGCTGGAGCCATCTGGTTTGGCATCATTGAGAAAGCTGATAGTGGATGTTCCCTTTTTCAAAGTACAGGCAGGAGAAGGGGCACTCTTTACTGCTTTTCTATCTATCCAGTTTCCAGGTCTCACAAAGGAGGTTGGAAGCCTTTTGCAGTGGCTGGACTCCGATTTGCCTGGGGGGGGGGGTATTACCTTTGTCAACAAAGGCTGCAAGCATGTGAGCCTTCTGGGGACAGAACTTGACGGGGCACATACATCAAAGAGAACTTCAAAGGGAGTCATTTTTCATTTGGGTCTAGAATAAGTTACTCTGAAGAGTCACATCCTGGTTTCTGTCTTCAGGTGGAAACCATAAAGTTGCCTAAGAAGGATCCTTTAGTGATTCTGACAGAATGGTGTAGACTGCAGGGGCTGGACCAGAGGGAAAGCTCTCAGAGCATCCCAGGGGAGAAAAACAGACAGGGCCGTGTACACACGCAAAAAGGGAAAGACTGTCAATAAAATACTTAGAATGGCGCCTACCATACAGTAAGCACTTAGTAAATGCTAGCCATTGTAAACAGAAAGCTGTCCATATATGGCCAGCTGCCTTTTATGCTCATTAAAATGCCACTTCTTTTAAGGAATGAATTTAATAAAAGAACAATGATTTGTGGATTTTTTAAAAGTTAATTTGCATTGGTGTTCTGCCTCCGAGTTTGTCTGTGTGAGGGTGGCAGATTCCCCTGGAACTAGAATTATAGACAGTTGTGAACTGCCACGTGGGTGCTGGGATTTGAACCCAGGTCTTGGAAAAGCAGCCAGTGATCTTAACCACTGAGTCATCTCTCCAGGCCCCCTCTCATTTGTGGTTTTGTTTACATCTATAGCTTGTAATAGTTTAACAGTTAAGTTTCTGGTTTTCTACATTTTAGTTTATTATTTTTGGTTTTCAAGACAGGGTTTCTCTGTGTAGCCCTAATGATCCTAGAACTCGCTCTTGTAGACTAGGCTAGCCTTGAGGTTGGAGATCTGCCTGCCTCTGCCTCCCGAGTGCTGGAATTAAAGGTGTGCACGACCACACCCAGCATTGCGCTCACTTTTGTTTCTCTGCAACGTTATTTCCATGCGAACTTCATGGATCCCTGAAATGTAAGTCTGAGAAACACTAACCCAGGCACTGTACTTCACTCAGTATCTACATTCCTTCTTAAGTCACGTAAGACTGTGTGGGTCTTTCCACATGCATCCACAAGCAATGGATATGTCTGGGAGGCGACAGACACCGGTGGCCAGGAAGCTAGTGTTCTGTGGAGTTCTGTCCTCGGCCAAGACAGATCCAATGGGATCCCCAGCTGCTGTGATCAGCACCCCTGTCCCCCATCTCCCCTCTCATTCTCCGTGTCTGTTTCTCTTGCCCCCTTAGCACCTACAGGGTGGGGAGAGAGGGAAGCTGCATCTCTCCCCAAAGCAGCCTCACCAGCAGCAGCCAGGCACATCAAGCAGACTAAACTGTTGGAGAGAAGACATCGTAAAGCACCTTCTTGGCTCTCTCTCTCTCTCTCTCTCTCTCTCTCTCACACACACACACACACACACACACACACACACACACACACACACATGAGAATCACCGTTGTGTGTCATATGGCTGCTTGTGGCACGTTAATGAGACCCTAAGGTCAAGCCCCTCCTTGAGGCTGAGGACACTGGGCTTGGGCCATTCACTTGTTCTGTGTACATTGAACACTGAGTGTCAGACACTTTGGGGATGCAGAGCGGGAATGAGATCAGCAACCGCATCCTCCTCGGAGAGCTCCCCCCTCCCAGCAGGTGGAAAAAAAAAAGCTTGAGCGAATAGCTACTTCTGAAATGCCTGCTTTTGGCAGGGCAGTGAGGGAGCCCCAAGGGTAAAGATCACATCTCGCCACTTAGGCTATCTTAGAGCAAGCCTGAGTTTTGAATCCAGAGTCCTCCATTGAGTCTCAATGTTGTAGGGTGTTTTCCTCTTCTTTTGGTGTAGCATGTATTTGGGGTTTGAAGTGTGGGGAATGGGCATAGGATAGGGTGGGAAGCACACATCCACCCTATACCCCCATGCTGTGGAATGATGTCTGAAGCACATATAACACATCTGTGGCTGTCGTCATCAAACTCAGGAGGCCCACATAAGATTTAGCCTACAAACATTCCCTCTGAGAACGAGGAAGGAGAGAATAGCAGGATTCATCAAAGACTTCAGCCAGTCCTCCTCCACGTGACTATATGCAGTTCTGTCCCAGGTAGAGTGAGAACTGAAATGGAGACTCCGTCTACGCCATTTTAAAGGGTCCTCGTCTACGCTGGGGGGTGGGCTATGCTGCTCAGCGACCCATCTGTTTGGGGACCATCTACTTTCCTGTATTGTAGCCTTCCACCCAAACTCCTATAAGTACAATAATGTCATCCGTTCACTAAGCTAGACTTGAGTGGAATCTGTTCTTTGCTCTGTCACTGGAGCCATATCTCAGATAAGCAGACATTTGTCTACCTCTTGCTAGGACAAGTGATACAATACACCACTGGGTATCTTCTGGGAGGCCCAGATGTGTCCCGGTACATGGTGTGAAGGTTGTCTCTGCCTATTCAATTGTTGATTGATATCCTGGCCGGGAGCTGAGTACTAGTCAGATCTTGGTATTGTTATTCTGAGGCCCATCCCTGGCCTCATATTTTGCAAACAGTTACTTTTCTCACTTGCCGGTTTTCTTAATAAAGATATGAAGGCAAATAGCTAGGCAGAAAGTGGAGGGAGGAACTTTTAGGCAGAGAAATGTTCTCTGGAGAGGAAAACAGAAGTAGGGCTCACCAGCTCTCCTGACATGGAGAGAAACAGATGTACCGGGCCAGAAAGAGAGGTAAAGAGGAAACCCACAAGGTGGGACCAAAGGCTAGAATAGTCAAGTCAATTTAGAGCTAGTGAGAGTCTACTCAGCTAAAGACCTAAGCTATAATAAATATTAATCAGCCTCTGTGTCATTATTTAACCGCTGGCAGGGCCAGAAAGTCCCGCTGTATTACACAGTGAGTTCCAGGACAGCCAGAAATACAGAGTGAGACCCTGTCTCAAAAAACAAAACAGGGGGCTGGTGAGATGGCTCAGCGGGTTAGAGCACCCGACTGCTCTTCCGAAGGTGATAAGTTCAAATCCCAGCAACCACATGGTGGCTCACAACCATCCGTAACGAGATCTGGCTCCCTCTTCTGGAGTGTCTGAGGACAGCTACAGTGTACTTACATATAGTAAAATAAAATAAATCTTAAAACAAAACAAAACAAAACAAAAACCTTAAAAGGTTTCTGGGTAGAAGGGTGTGAGGCCAGTGTGAAAGACAAAGACAGGGCTTCGGAAGCTTCCTAGCCTGGCTCTCTGTGCACGTCACCCAATCTACTCTGTGCCTTAGACTCCATATCTGCTAAAGGTCCATGGGCACCACATACTTCAGGGAGACCTTGTTTTACTTGAGGTGACGTGCATATGAACCCGGCAGGTGTAGGGTCTGTCGTAGATGAATGTTTAAAATCTCTCTTCCCTTGCAAGGTGGTAAATCTCTGCAGCCTCTGTTAGTGGCAGGAAGGGAGATCCCCTCACTCTGAGAAGAAAGTCAGTCCTTGTGCTGAAAGCTGTCTTAAGAAGGACCATTGAGACTGTTCCTCTGTGTGCTCAAATGGAGGGCAGAGGATCAAGTCCCTGAAAGGGATTTCTGTTGGAAAAGTTTTCAGCAAGGTTATATTTGACATGCATCAGTGAGACAGACGGACAGACAGACGGCCTGGGTTCCTGTCCTCACACGGTAGCTCACGCTCTCTATAGCATTTCAAGGACTAATCCTTCATCTGTCATATGGGATCCGAATGGTATCTACTTGATATAGGCGTGGTGTCAACATCCAGTGAGATGATACATTGAGAACCTTGCAGGCTTAGCTAATGACGTTTCAATTCTGAACCACATTTCTATGAGCCCTGCAGACAGGAGCACAAGTGTGCCTACCATGTATATACATGGAGAATTTCTGTCAGACACTGCTCTAAGCTCAGGGGGATAGAGAGGAAAGGATGAAGCCCAGGCTGTGGTAGAAACAGACACTAGGCAAATGTGCCTCACTACAGACAGATGTGTGTGGGTTCTCCCTCCCCATTGGAGTTCCCATGTTGCAATCTCAGCTCTGAGTGTGATTTTGAGCAAGACACTTGGAAGGTACTTAGGTCCTGAGGAATGCAGTGCGGACGCAAGAGAAAACAGCAGTTAGCAACCCACAAGATGGCCCTCACCAGACACTGAATCTGCCTGTAATTTGATCTTGAATTTCTCAGCCTGTAAAAGACATAGAGATACATTTTTGTTGTTTATAGGCTACCAATCTACAACAGTTTGTTACAGTTTTCTGAATGGGCTAAGACACACTCGGATGGACGTGAGAAAAGATATTCAAGAGTGTTGAAGATGTCAGGGAGAAAGTATAGCCAGGTAAAGTGACAGTGATGTCTAAGCAAGCAGGCATTCTGGTTAGACTGTGGAGGGAGTTCAGGAAAGGTCTCGGTGAGGCAATGCACGCCCTCAAACCTGAAAGGCAGAAAGCCAATCTCGAAACCATCTGGGCAAAGGAGACTCTTGGAAAGGGGAGTGGAGCAGAGACCCTGAGGCAGAAGCAACTGTAGCATCATTGGGAGCAGAGGTCTTAGCAGGCTTGGACCGCCTAGGGTGGGGAACCTGGGAGATGGCTAGACTCTGTCCTCAGTGAAGGGAAGTCTCAGAGAGCAAAGGCAGAACAGAGGTGAGGGTGCTACTGGAATTTAGAGGCAGTGGCTCTGGCTCAAACGTCATCTGCAAATGCCTTGGCTCTCACCTGGAGTGGGGAAGCCAGGAGAAGCCATTGGTCTTTTGCTTTCCTGTAAAAGAACACACTCCAGAGCCCTGCAGCTGCAGTGTGGGAAGGGACCCAGAAATTCACCCTTCCAGTCTTTGTTCCTCCAGAATGGTCACAGACACCCAGGATGAGAGACCCCTTTGGCTCAATCAGTTTCCATTGCCATAAAATAATAGTAATGCTGGCTAATGTATAAACAAAAGATGTTTATTAATAAGTGAATACCCTGGAAATCCAAGGTTGAGTAGGTTTTCTGGTTATGGTCTCATGGCAGGATGTAACGTGGAAGGAACAAAATGCAAGAGAGAACACTTAGTGACAGAGAAAGTAGGGTCACTCATAACTGCAGAAACTATCCAGGGTCCCTCAGCAATGTCCTCTCTCCTTCCCCATCTCTCCTTCCTTCCTTCCCTTCCTCCCTCCCTCCCTCCTTCCCTCCCTCCCTCTCTTCCTTTCAAGGACAGCAGCCATTAAAAGTCCCATCACCTCTGAAAATCACCACACAAGAAACCAAGCATCTAGTACCTGAACCTTTGTGGAGAAACCACATCTATACCACAGTCTACTGATGTCCCTCAAGACTGCCTGAGGTCCCCCCCAAGCCTGTGAACTACAAATATGTACTATTTCCAGAGTGAGACAGACCAAGATGTCACAACAGCCTCCACCTCCCACGTGTCCTCCCCTCCACCCTCTGCTCCATGCTCTCTGAAGCTCCGTGCTCCACCCGGTCGGTACCCTGCCACACTCACTACCCCCACCCTGGCCTCAGTGCAGTGCTCTTGTGCAACTGCACCCCCCCATTACATATTCTTGTTGCTCTGCTAGCCAAGAATCTTCCATCTTTCCAAGCAACCCTTTTTGCAGAACTCCTGTTCCCCACCTTGTCTGCTGCAAATATTTTTAGCCCCGTCACCATTTTCTTTCTCCTCTGTCAACCTGGTCCCCTGACCCCACTGAAATGAGCAGAGTCGTGAGTCATGTGTGGTTCTATATCCACCCACAGAACTAAACTCAGGGAGTTGCTCCTTGATTGGAAAATGTCTCCTCTCAGAAGATCCACCTCCAGCCAAAGACAAACAACACACAGGAAGAAAGTTGTCAAGAAAACCAAAGTGAGGTAGGTCAGAGATGTTCTCCCTCCTCCGAGAGAGGTGACAGCTTGATGTCTTGGTGCCAGGGTAGGACTCAGATCACTGCAAACATCAGCTTGGTCTCAAACAGCTCTGACTGCGTGATAAACACATCTATCTTGGAGCCTGCCAGTCATCCCCCTCCCCATCCCCACCCGGGCTGTCCTCCTTTCTAGCTGCCCACCGAGCATGTGACTTGGAATCAGAGAGGAGGTTGACACATGTGGGTTGTCGCCTGTTTTAGTTTAAGTCAGCTCTGCAGTACCAGGAATACAAATGTCTTTCCCCACCTTTGTTAGGCTAACATCTGATTGTTGAACTAGATTTGGGAGCAAAGGAAAAGGAAAGATGAACAGGAGCCAGAGAGAGGGCTCAGTAGGTAAAGGTGCTCCCTATAAGGCTTGAAGACATGTGTTTGATACCCAGGACCCATAGGGTAAAAGGAGAGAACGCAATTCTACAGGGTGTCCTCTGACCTCGTATTGCTCTCTCTAGTGTGCCCCATAGCATATGCACACAGTAAATACATAAGTGGTTTGGTTTCTTTTGAGATAAGCATAAGAGGGCACTTACTATCCCCGTGGAAGGCTTGACCATGTTTGGTCAGAACCCAGAGACATTATTATAGCCCTTTCACCTAGAACCCAATTCTTCAGCTCTGTTTATACCCATGTCAGGTAATCACCCCAGAGGGAGTACAGGCTGGCTCATCTTTGATAGCTTGTTTCTTGTTCTAATGGAGCCAGACATGCTGTAAACAGGAACATGTGTAGGCTTGGGCAGTTCTTTCAGAGCCTCGTGACTCTATCAATTAATAATGACTAGGGTCCACTACTTCCCAAGCATGGCTCCCATGGGGGCTTATCTTCCCATCCTTAAGCCTGCTGTACACACTGCTCATCTGCTGTCAGTTGTCCTGGTCCAGCCTCTACCAGCAATGGATGCTGACACTACGTGCCTCAAGGTGTTTTCAAGAGAATCACAAGAGCAAATGAGGGAACGTGCACATTCTTAAAGCCCCTTCCAGCTATTGACTACCTGACTATTGTCTCTTCTTGCTCTGCTTCAGTGAAGCCCTGGGAGGATTAGTGACAAGTGAGAAAGAACCCACCAAAGCAGGAGAGGAAGGGACTGGGGAAATGGCTAGACAAGCATGAGAATGGGAGTTTGGATTCCCAACACGCAAGTGAAATCTGGGTGTTGCTAGAGGCATCTGTGATCCCTGTGCTGAGGATGGGGTCGGGTGGTCTTGGGGGGGCTGCTTAGCCCCAAATAGTTTAACATTCGGGGAAGATCTTGCCATCAATAATGAGGTGGAGAGTGAGAGGGGAAGGCATTCCAAGCATCAACTTCTGGCTGCCATATATGATGAATAGGAACACACATATGCACACACAAACATAATGTGCGTGCATGGGCATGGACATGTGTGTGAGCACGTGCGTGCACAGACAGACAGACAGACAGACAGTGAAGAGGAGAGGGGGACAGGGTGGGGGAGGTGGCCGAGGAAGAGAAAGAGGCCCTAAGTTATACACACTAGGGAACTGAGGACCTAAAATGGACAAAACAGGAGAGAGTCAAACACTGCTGGGTTGGCCTTGGCCACTATAGATACCGTTGGAAGGAGAAGCCACATGCCCTGAAACTTATTAAATGGAAATAAACCACTTGGAAGGGCTGAAATGCTCCTGGCTCTGGAGTCAAGTAGCAAGAAAAGACTATGCTAGCCAGCCTCCCCTCTCTTACAGCAGCCTCACTGCAAGCTCCAGCCCATCCCTTCTGGAGTCAGTGCTGTTCAGCATGCTCTGAGAACTGTGAGGCCTTCGAGACTGGCCAGAGGAGCACCTCTCCCTGTAGATGTACTTTCCATCTTTGTTCAGCATCTTCATTATCCTTTCCTCTCCGGGGCCTTTCTGAGGGCGAAGAGACCCTTGGGAGAGGGAACATCTTGCCTTTCCTAAGCTTGCTTTTCCCCATTCATTAATGTGTTTCTTCATTTTGGCTCCACGTATCCTCAAGTCTTTAACACAAGCCGGTGACCCACATGACCACAGAGGAAAGAGCCTGGAAGCTACTATAACGTAATGTAAAGTACTGGGAAGGTATGAATGAGATACTTCTAGGGCACAGAGCTCTCCGCTTGGGTAGTCCAGCAAGGCTTTGCAAAGAGGGAGCTTGGTATATGGCAAAGAGGCTAGAAGGGCATCAAGGTAGAGGTCTCTATAAATAATGTGTAGGACCCAAGACAAAGTCATGGGATGAACTTAGGGCCCTTAAGGGGTGGGTCCCCTGCAGGGAGCTGCTTCAGGATTGTAGGTACAAAGTAAGTGAACTTCACAGATCTCTCCTCCTGCTCTTTTTCCCTCCTCCAAGAGCAGGTCATTTGGGGCCTGAAGAGAGAGGGACAAGAGACGACAGAGCTACTGTGGCCGTGTGTTCAGAGGACTTGGATTCCTCGGGGCCAAGGGAATTTCAGAGCTCTGGGAACAGGGTATGCGAGGTGGTGGAAGGAACAGAGAAGGTGGCTGTGGTGCCGTGGCCTGGTTTCTGGGAAGCAGGGCAAAGCCTGCTGCCCCTGGCTGTTGGCTGAAGGATGGAGGATAGAACTCACCCCCCAGAGGAAGGCAGATGGAGACTGGGCCTCAGAGAACAACCCAGACTCCAGCAACCTGGCTCCAGAAATGGTGCAGAGTGGGAATTCGAGGCCTGTGGGAATCTGGGACACCAGCCTTGTTGTCTTTTGTAGGGAGGAAAAATCACACTTTGCTCCTTGGGTCAATGGAAAAAAAAAAGAAAGAAAGAAAAAGCAGGTTTTTCTTCTCACCTTACGGTTTTCCTGTCTCCTCCCAACCTTAAAAAAGGAAATCTAATTCAGCGAGCCTTGGATCTGACTGTTGGGCTCATTGGAGTCTAATTTTGGTGAGTTACATGACCAGCTGAGAACAAAGGAATTACAGGTTTGCGGGAGGCCAGACCCTATCTCTGTGTTAGTCAACTGTGCATTGTGTAAGGAAAGAGACGACGACGACGACGACGACGACGACGACGACGGAGGATACAATAGTGATCCTAAGAGCAGATCTCCTAGTCACATGTTAGCCATCTTATTCATACAAGTGCAATGTATGGCGTTTAAACAGAGATAGAATTGCCAGTCGTGTACCCAAGCTGCCTCTTCACCCTCTTTCCCCCTCCCCCATCTCTGTGTGTATGAGGGGAGGCATACATGCACAGATGTGGGAAGGCCAGACATCACCCTCAGGTGTCTTTGCCTTCTCATCCTCCCTCCTACTTCTTGAGATTGGTCTATCATTGGACCTTCTGTTTGGGATAGCTGGAGAGCTGTGAGGAGCCACCTGCTTCTCCTTTCTGGCACGGCAGTTACAGAAGTGCACTTCCGGGCTCTGGCGTGGGTGCTGGGGATCCATACTAAACGCCCCATGCTTGGAGAGCCATCTTCCCATGCCTGCCTCTCTGTTCTTGTCCTTCCATAGCAATCTGGAAGCAGAAGGCAAAGGTCCACCATGTGTACTCAGGCAGTACAGTGTCGGGCACCCGGCTTCCTGTCTCAGTTTCTCTTTCTTTCTTTCTCTCTCTCTTTCTTTCTTTCTTTCTTTCTTTTTTTTTTTTTTTTTTTTTTCGAGACAGGGTTTCTCTGTATAGCCCTGGCTGTCCTGGAACTCACTCTGTAGACCAGGCTGGCCTCGAACTCAGAAATCCGCCTGCCTCTGCCTCCCGAGTGCTGGGATTAAAGGCGTGCGCCACCACGCCCGGCTCTGTCTCGGTTTCTAAGACCAGCAGACTACCTGCATGAAGCACTGGCACGAGTGGCTAGCTGCTCAGCAAAGTGTAACTTGATGGTGAGCACAGAAATGAATCAGCTGGGCCATTCCACGCAGACAGGCACTAGGGAGCATGCGGGAGAGGGCGGGGGGTGGGGGAGATTTTTAGACCGCGTTCTTGTTTCAGGGACCTGCAGACAGTAAGCTAAGCAGCCAAGGAAGGGCCATCTTGACCACAGCTACATAACACACGAAATTGTTCTCCCAGAGAAACCTCAGACAGATGGAGTACAGATGGGGCTATGAGCCTTGTGAGGCCCTAAAGGACAATAACATCCCCCAATGGACAGGAAGGGGCTTGCTAGTGGGACAAGGGACCAGCAGTGGCCACTGCAGACGGGCTCTCAAATGGCGTGGTGTCAGCTTACTTCAAGCAGGCTGCCCACCAAATACCCCATGGGCTGACGATCCCTGCGCAAAGACAGTCATGGTAATGACAACAGACATTCGTTAACTGCTGATTATGTAGCAGGCAAGGAGCTAAAACTCGAAATGCATTACTTCATTTAGCTTTCTCTCTCTCTCTCTCTCTCTCTCTCTCTCTCTCTCATGCCATTGTCACAACACACAACGGCTGATGAGAAAACTGAGGTTAGGGAGGTGAAGTAATTTGCCCAAAGTCATACAATTACCAAGTGCCCCAAGCTAGCATCAAGCCAGGGTCTGAGACCCCAAGGGTCGGCTCTCACAGCAGTTGTCCCATGGCTGGTCCACATGGAAGCCTTCCCCTTGCTTGTCCCTTGAAGAGTGACAGCAAATAATTGGAATTGTCATTGCAAGTAATGAGAAGTGACAAGAGTTGAGTTAGAAGACACCCCCACTCTAAGTCTGAACTATCCCCCTCAAACCCAAGCCTAAATTTAAACAATGAAGTCACAAAACAATTTCCCTCATAGGGATTGGATTCTTCCTGCTGCCTTTCATCACCCAGAAGAGAAAAATCAGAATATGTCTGGGGCTGGAGCTCTGTTCTGTGGATTTCTTTGAGGACAGAAATTTCCTTCTTAGCTTAATCCTGTTTGTTTTCCATGTAGAGTAAAACCACTTCAAACCCAGCCGAGGAATCCACCAGTCTTAATGCCCACTGGTACGGTCCTTCTTCATCTTTCTCTTCTTAACATCTCGTGAGGGATGAGGCAATGGAGGTGACAGGTTGTGATGAAGAATGACACCATAGGTTTCAGAAGGCAAGGACACAGAGGATGCCGGGAGGTTTAGTCCCTCCAGGAAGCACCTGGCAGGTTGCCAAGGATACACACTGATTAATCCAGCCTTTCTGATGTTGATGGGTCACCCTACCAGCCTGCCAGCTGCTTTCTTAGCACCAACCTTGATACTATGGAATTGTAGTAAGAGATTGAAGTTCATAAGGTCCCTGCAGGCACAAGAGGAGACCCTGACTCCCACACAGACAGAATTACATTTCTTCTGAGAACTCCGTAGGGGCCTCCTAACATCCCTGATGTTTGCTTTCTCCTGTGTGTGCTGGCCCTTGTTTCTGACAGTCTCCCTCACTGCTCAGGGGTTAGGTGGTAGAGACTGGCCTTCCATTTTATGGGAATCTCAGAGCCCAGCTCAAGGGTGGTACCCACCTCTGAAATTGTTTGTGAGGGAGAGGATGTGAATAAAGAAGGATCTTGGATGAACGTGAGAAAACCAAAAGAGAAAACTGATGGGTTGCTGCAGCCATCCTTGAGGGACAGACAGTGCCAGAGAGGCCCCTCTGCAGACACCAGTCAGCTTTGCTTTGCACTCTACTGTTTCTAGGCTCCGTCCTCCCCACTTCTCCTCCCCCTCCTCCCCCTCCTCCATCCTCATCCTCTTCCTTCTCTTCACTAGGTTTTCCTGACCTGACCTCTTCAGACTCCCTTTGCTACCTCTTCAGAAAAGCCTCCACTAACTAAAGAACTATTCTGAGGAGAACACTTCCAATTTCTCCTGCCAGTAGGGGCCCAAAAGGGCGCAGGCTTTCTTCCCTGCCTTCTCCGGAGACAAAGCGGTTTTCAGCCTTATCACAGCCAGACTTTGGCTGAGGCTACACACACTGATCCAACCGTCTGCCACTCACAAAATAAAGGTTCGTTTCAGCATGCTTCCCCATTTTGGTGCCAAAGGAAATAAACTTTTATGTTTTCAAAATCCAGACAGTTGGACAGTTGGAGTTCAGAGAACCAAAACCTATTTTTTCTTTTCTTTTCTTTTCTTTTCTTTTCTTTTCTTTTCTTTTCTTTTCTTTTCTTTTATCTTTTTTTTTGAGAGGAGTTAAAGGTCTGCATTCTTTCTTTAGGATAGAAGGAAGTCAGGACTGCTAAAAGTGGGATTTAACCAGAGAAATGCAACGCACAAGCAATTCACACAGATTCCCAAACCTTCCCATCCATAACCACAGGATCTTGTGTTAACGCAGGAGGTTCCTGTGCCTGACCCCAAACAGGACACAACATCTCACCAAGAACTCTGAGGACAGCAATGGACCTTCAGTTAGTTACCAAGTGCTGACCACGGGATGCACACAGGATGTGTACAGAGACTCATTTATAAACAATAGTTGGTAATCCAAACAAACCATTTGAATGGGACAGGGAAAGGGGGTGTGATAAGTGGCCCAACATCTAGACTGCACCCCCCACCCTTTGGTAGTACTGAGCCTTGTAGAATAACTATGTCTGCTGGTAAAGCCCACAGGCTTGGGACTCCCCAGGCCTAGGCTAGTGTCTCTGCTCATCTGTTTCCTGGGGTATTTGTGCAAGCTCATTTTTACTTCTCAGAACCTTGGTTTGTTTATTTATTTGTAAAGTAGAGTAATAAGTCATTTACTATGGAAGAACAATGTGAGGATGGTTCATGTGAGAACTTGTACCTATCTCTTTAAGACACTGGTCACTTTGGCCAGATCCTACAGCTGGAAGAAATCAGGCCACTTTCCCTGCAGCTCTCTCTTTGGGATAGAGAATCCATGTGTTTCTGGGCAGGGTGGGGGGGGGTGGTGATGGTAAGAGGAGCTAACAACCCTTCATTTATCATCCTACCCAGTACCTGGCTCCTGATCCTTGTCATGTAGGCTAGCCCAGACTAAAATGATGTGATATGAAGTTTCCTGCCAGCCGCTGGTAGGGGGCATTTCTCCTCTGGGCATCCACTCATCACTGATGGCTAGCTTTCTTTTACATTAAACTAGTCCTCTATTGGAGGTTGTCCTCTCTAAGTTGTAAAAGGAAGTCTCTCTTCTCCTTTAAGTCACATCTTCTTGCCTCTAACAATTTCCCACCTGGCAGCCTGGTTCTGGCTCTTGTAGTTGGGAGACCCTCCCTTCTATCAAACGAATTTCTAAAACAGAATTTCACGCCAGCTCTTCTCCCGAACCAACCCACCAATTGCCATTTCCCCCTTCTTTCAAATACGTCGTAAACTCTCAAGCCTTGTACAGATGTTAAAAATGGAACCACGGGTGTTGGCTCACACCTGTATCCCAGCACTTAAGATGCTTGAGCAGAAGTGTTGCTGCAGTGAAAGTCTGAGGCCAGACTGGGCTACAGAGTAAGCTTCTCTCAAAGAAACCAACACCAAAACTGTTGAGAATTCCTCCCTACTGTTCTGATGCACGGAATCCTCTCTCAGTGAAATAGAAGTAGGTGGACAATACAGGGTTAAATTTGAAAACACAAACACAAATTCTGATTTATGCAAGGAAGCCACGGAGCTGTATGCCTTAACGGGTTCACTTTATTATGTGTAAATTATGGATAAAGTAATGCAACAATGGGGACGGTGATGAGGAAGCTAACAGGACAGCCAGGGATAAAGGAACGTGCTACCAGACAAGCCAAATGACCTGAGTTCAATCCCTGGAACTCATATGGTCGAAGGAGAAAACCAATTCCTGTGGGTTGCCCTGTGAACTCAGTATCCTCACTATGGCCATCAATATTCTCATCTCTCTCTCTCTCTCTCTCTCTCTCTCTCTCTCTCTCTCTCTCTCTTTCTCTCTCTCTCACAAACACACACACAAATAGATGTGGTTTTTTTTTAAGCAGAAGAAAAGGGTTTAATTATTACAAATAATTTTGCACAATAAACCCTCAAAACTGGTCTTTCCTGGGTGTCCCTTTTTGGGGGTTGTTTTGAAGGTAACTTTGTTGTAACTCCAGTTATGAACTCCCCAGGCACAAGGTTCTGATCTGACCTTGAAAAGGGTTCCCTGGCTCACACAGGACAACTGTAAGATGAAAGTCACGGACTACTTTGTTCATAGTACTTAGGTTGACTCTTATGGGTTTATAATCATCTGCCACCAATTGCTCCAAGTGGGCAGTACCTGAAAAAAAAAAAAAAACAGAACAAAAACCAAGCGAGCTGAGTGGTATGACCACATCCTTTTCAGAGACTAGTAGGAGATAGCCCTGCGAGAAAACCTAGAGATGGACTTAGTCAAACATTCTTGTGGGGTGTGGGGTGTAGCAAGTCTGGAACGATAGAGCAAACTTAAGTCAGAAGGGAGCCACTGGTATGCCATTCTGTTCTCTGTGTGCACACAGCCACATGTTTGGAACTTCGGGCACTCATTCTCCCTTTTTCTGAACACATCCAACATGACACTTTAGAAAATTTCCAAGATTTCCAGTTATGATGGCTGAATTGAAATGTTTCGACATCTGCCCTATTTTCCAAGCCGTTTCTCAACATGAAAGAGTGGGCCAATTACTCAGCATTTAGCTCATCTAACTGAAACACTAGAAGGCCAGTTATGATCCTGCAGCTTAGCTGCGCAAGACGAGAGGGCAGGGAACACATTCTGCATCTCACGGATGTGTGGCGGGACACATCATGGAATCTTGGGACTAGACTAGTTGGGTACCCTTAGCCAAGTCTTCATCATAAAAGAAGAGGTAGCTTTAGATGAAGAATGAATTTGGATTCCAAAGGAAGGCTACCAGGAAGTCAACAAAACCCTGGAGATCAATGGAAAATGTTATGCTTGTGTCTTCCTCTGAGAACTGGTTTCCATTAGATTCTCCGACAGGGTCTGAGTTCAAGTTTTTAAGAGCCAGGAGTTTGTGTAGTAATTTAGATCCCCACCCTCTCCCCAGTTGTGCCGAATCTTTGGGTCTATGTTTCAAACCATCTGTTCAATAGTTCACCATCATTAGGTACTTTGATGAAACTCAGTCATGTGTCGCACAGCTGAGCATAAGACATAAATAAGTTAGGACAAGTCGTGAGTCCACTGGGACCACACTGCTATTGTGGGCATCATCACTAATGCGGGAAGATGAGGGAAAGACCTGTGGTCCTGCTCAAATCTGTGTGCAGGCTTTCCTCGGGCTCGTGGCTGGGGAACTCAGCCCCTCGCCTGTCCTCTGAGTGAAGTGTTTATGCTCAGTATCAAAAGCAATCAATACTGGGCTGGGGATGTAGAAAGAAAGCTCACCTAGCGTATGCTAGGTTCACTTCCCAGCAACACACACACACACACACACACACACACACACACACACACACACCACACAGGGAGATGGGCGGGGAGGGGGGCGCACAATGGCTTTTTACAAGCTAACCTAAATTATTTTTAAAAAGTGACAAAAAATATAAGAAATGGGAACTGTTAAAGACTTTGGAGGAACAAAATGTCATAGAATAAAAAAAAATGAATTCAAGATCTTCTACCTGACCTGCTTTTTTTTACAAACAAGAGAGGTGGAGCCAGAACCCAGAGAGCTTGCCGCTTTCCAACCCAGGCTCTTGGCTTCCTATGAGCTACAGACAAGACAGCAGAGTGTAGCATGGAAGGTATGGGCCATGAAAGACACAAATATGAAAACTATTACAAGAAAGCCAGGAAAAATATTCAATAAAAAGAACAACAACCAAAGAAACAAATAACTCAATACACCCCGATACTCAAAGCCAGTTTGCAAAGAGAAGTTGATCCAGCTAGCACAGCTGCTTTCCCTGCGTGCTCCTGACCCAAGGCAGGATGTCATTTGCAGTGTGTGTGTGTGTGTGTGTGCGCGCGTGTGTGTATGGGGTGGTGTCCCTTAAAATTGCTCCTTTTTGATGCCCGTCTCTGACTTGAGTAGTTGAAGCAACTTAGACCCAGGACATCACAAACTTGAACCTGCTAATAGCCAGCTGAAGTAAAAGCTTAAGAGGAGGCGTAAAGGAAGGTTCAGTGATGAGAATTCACAGCCAGTCATTCTTTCTCTCCTCCCAGTTCTTAGTTTGTGTGAGTGCCCAATAAAGTAAGCATGTGGGGAATTAACTAAGCTGCTTACTTTCCTTACCAAGGAAGTGATTACAGCTAGCAAGCACTTAATAAAGAAGAAACAAGGGCTGGAGAGATAGCTCACTTGTTGCTCTTTGCAGAGGACTGGGCTCGGTTCCCAGCACCCATCCATACCTCCAAACTACAAACCATCCATAACTCCAGCTTTGGGGGATCTGATGCCCTCCTCTGACCTCCAGGAGCTCCAGGCACATACATGGTACACATATACACAAGCAGGCAAAACACTCACACATGTAAACTAAGTAAATCTAAAAGTGGAATTAGAAAGCAAATAAAGAAGAAACAGTGAATATGTATATCCTCTGATCTCCGCCTCAGTCAGAACCTTTCTCATAAATGATGAGAATGGCTGCCATCAAGGGTCACATCCAGGCCTACCTACCAGCTGACTCCAACCACTTGAACCAAAGTCACCCTTCATTATTCACAGCGCACCATGCGCAGTCTACCTTCAAATCCCACATCTGTTTATCGTGAGCTTGTGGCTTTGTTAGAGTTACCTGACTTCTGTACGCCTTGCTTTCTTCATGTGCAATATGAGTTTAGGCCTACTGGGTATCCAGTAGGGTTGACTCGGAGAGCAGAGGCATTAATGAACTCATTCACATGAAAGTACTCAGTATAAAAAGGACTCAGAGGCTAGTTGGCTCCAACAAGTTAGTTCTGAATTTGATTTTACTGCACATCTGAGTATTGGTAGCTTAGAGGTACCTCTGGGAGGCTGACAAAGGTGCCATCTAGCTATGCCAGCTATGCTGCAACAATTGGCCAATATCTCAGAGAGCTTGGAAAAGGGCCCCTCCCCTTCCCTCCTTGGGCTGTAGCTCTCTATCTCTTTCTATGCCTTAGCAGCTACCAGCCTGGGGGCGGCACACGGGCACGCCAACCAATGTGTAAGTTTTCAGGGACTGTCTACAAGCTGTAGTCACTATGCCAAGTGACTTTTCAATTCCCCTTCACCTGTGTTGGTTTTTCTGTGTTCCAGCCTCATCCAAATTCATGGAGATACTGGCTCTCAGGCCTGGAAATGCCCGAAAAAACGGTCTTGTTTTTGGGGGGTGGGGGTGGGGTGGGGGCAACTAAGCAAACAAAGCCCTATATAGGAAGCTGCCCAGAGTCACCTGGCCAGTCAGTTCGGATCTGCTGGTTGCTTCTCTGCCAGCCTCGGGGGGCCACCACACCTACCCTACTCTGAATGCCCACTAACTTTGGGGTTTGACTCCAGGTGGACAAGAGCCCTGCTTCTTCACACACTTGGACTTTGTTCAGTTATCCTGCTGCCTTCAGGACTTGGTCCCTCACAGGTTCACAAACCTCCTCCAGTTCTTTCCATGTACCCCTTCTGTGCCCTGGCCCACAGAGCTGCCAGGTCCAACCCATGAATGTTAGCCAGCCTGTGTCTTAGGGCACCCCCATCCCCATCCCAGCCTCAGGAGACTAGCCTGGTACTAAACGAGGACCACCCAGAAGGGCTCTTTCTGCCCCAGAGCCAGGTTCAGGAGGGGCAGAGTATGTTTTTGCCTCTGTTGCCTCCTTTGCTGCATTGGTTTCAAGGACTCCAGGCTCCCTTCTCTCAGGCTCCTCTTCACATTCCTGTCCTCCGTTCTCTCTGCTTCTCTGGCTCTTTCTTTCTCTCCTTCCCCCGGGTCGCGTTCAGCCTGCATCTTCTGGGGTCACCTGGCTTTTTGGTGCTCCTTTCACCCTGCCCTGTTTCCTTCTCTACCCTTTTCTTCTTGCTTCTCCCCTCCCTCTCCCTCCCTCTTCCCCTTCAACACATCTGTTTCTAATCTGAGCGCTCAGAGGCGCCTGTTTGAAACAAAAAGCTCCCCCCCACCCTCAAAACCTGGCACAGAAAACCCTGGATGAACCTTCCCTCCCCAGCTCTCCACTTTCCCCTGGTACTCCTGAAACCAAACCACGCGCTGAAAAGTACCCTCTACACCAAACGGTTCTCCGCCAAACTCCACCAGGAAACGCCCCCACCCCGTAGCTGGCTGGAGGGCCCAGATGTGTGAGACATTTCGATGGCCGACTGGGCGGTCCTCCGCTGCCAGATGCGCCCCTCGGTGGCGCTGAGGCAGGGACCGAGAGGTTGCCGCACTCCGGGACTGCGGGGACCACGGTGCTGAGGGCGGGTCTCCACCCAAACGCAGGGTGGCGTTTCCCCAGGGCCATCCAAACTCCCGCCCTCCCCAAGGCACTCACCTAGCCAGAGGAAGAAGAGGGACATCCCGATCCCCGGACACGGGCACTTCCCGGCTCAGCGCAGCCTGGCTGCAGGGCGACCGAGCCCAGCCGACGGACCTTCTGTGAACAGGGCGCGGCGCCTCGGGGTGCGCGCGGGGGGCTGCAGCCATGTGCGGGCGCTGGCCCTCCGCCCGGGTCCCCTGCGCGCTGCGCTCCGGGGGCACCGAGGGCTTCTAGCCCTGGCTCCACCAGCTCGCGCCGGGACGGGGGCCGGGCCCAGGGTTAGGGAGGAGAAGGCGAGGCGGCAAGGAGCTACCGCTTCGTGGAACACTTTTCCCTGTTTGGAAAGAAAACCGACTGGAGAAAGAGGGAAAAAAAATGAGCTGGAACCACACGGCTGCCTCCTACCGCAGCCCCTCCCTCCATCCCTCCCCTCGCCCTCCCTTCCCTTCGCTCCCGCCCTCCCTCTCTGCGTTTGGGGTTAGCTGCTGGGGCTGCTTTACCTCCCACCCGGGAGGGAGGGCCGCGGCCCGGGGTGATCGAGGGGGGCGCTCGGTGCCAACTGATGCGGTGCAGGAGAGAAACCGCAGCACTCCGGCCAAGAACCGGTGGATGCGGCCTTTTCAATTCTGTCTTTTTTCTCCTTGATCTCTCTAATCTCTCTGCTCTTTTGTATATTTTTGTCTCTCACAATGCTCTATGCTTCTCTCTCTGTCTCTGTCTCTCTCTCTGTATGTTTCTCTCTGTCTCTCTCTCTCTATTGGGGAGTGACTGAGGTGTGGGTACACAGTCGCACTATGTAGGTCTTTGTTGATCTGGAAGTCTATGTAGACTAGGCTGGCCTCGAACTCACAAAGATATACCTAGCGTTGAGCACATCACTACACCAGATCTTGTTCCTTTTCTTGCTCCTGTCTCCTCCTTTCTTCCTCTCCCTTCTTGTTTTCCCCAGCCTCTTATTTCTCCTCTCCTGTTCCTTCCAGGTCTGGTTAGGTGGGTATGAAATCACTAGGGGCACCATATAAATAGTGGGTTTGTGCAGTAGTGTGGGTTATTAAAACAGTTCTTCAGGCTTCCTTGTTTGGACCCTTTGCGGCCCACATGTGGTCTTTGCATTTGCTATTCATAGTCAAGTGCTGTCAAATCCGCACAGGGCTGAGCCTGCCACTCTCCTAGAGAAGTGGGAATCCTGAGTTCAAGGAAACAGTGATGCATTAAGCTGAGGCAGGAGGATAGTCAGGAGTTCACATCCACCCTGGGCTATTTAGTGAGTTCCATGACAGCCTGAATTAAGTGAAACCAGCTTTGCAGGGGTAAAGAAGTTAGCGCTAGACACTTGCATCCCTCAACCTGTCCATCAGACTATTAAAATAATGAATCCCAAGAAGCTGGAATTCTGTAACCCCCACCCCCAACTCCACCCCTAATTTCATGTTGGGAGAAGAAAGAGCCTAGCCTGGGTCAGCCAGAGAGAAAACTTTTTTTCTTGAAAATAATTCACAATTTGTCAGACCAACTTACTGGAGAAACAGAAGCAGGTGATGGGCAGACCACTGCCTGATTGGGAATCTGTTAGATATGAACTCAGGTTCTACTTAAGCCTTAGTCCAGAACACAGATGATGGATTGGGGCAGCGGGCCACTGTATCTCTCTCCCTCTTCTCAATGAGGCTGCATGAGATTGAATAAACCTCCTTTTTCTGTTCCGGGAACACTGCATTGGAGGTGGGCAGAGGGCAAGAGACTGGTGGGCCCCCAGAGGAGAGCCTGGAGCCAGTCGCCCTTGGTGCTTAACCTCCTGTGAGGAAGGAGCAGAGAAGAGCATCAGGGGCTGCTCAGGTCTCAAGGGCTCAGAGCTCTTCCTGGCACTTTTCCTGGCACTGCAGAAAAGATCAGTCCTTTGTAGTCCCCGCCTATGGATGTCCCTGGAGGACTGGCTGAGGCTGCTGCCACTCACCTTTAGTCCCACCACCTAGACTGGGGGCTGAGGCCAGATCCTAATCATAATTCATACGAGCAATTAACAGTGCCCTCGGAGGCTGGCAAGCTGCCCCCCTCCTGCTCCTTTCTGGCTCCCTTAGCCCCTTAGGACTGGCTTAGGCCTTCCCAGCTGTACTGAAAGTCAGCCCCATTTCACAGGCGAGGAAAGCTGAGTCCAGGAGAGACTGTACCTCTTTCATTGCTCCGAAGTGTTGTCAAAAGCCTGAGTTGTTCTTGGGGTTTTAGGATATTAGCTCTAACCCTTCCCCTCCCCCCGTATTCTTTTCCTTCTCCACATTCTGTCCTGAGAATCCAACCCAGACTCTATGCATGGGCATTCTTATTCTGTTTTAGAGGGAAGGAAATTCTCTCTTAGGAGGGTGGAATGTACTGCTCCAGCTCAGAAATGTTAAAATCTCCTTCCAAAAACCAAGCATTTAAATCACTATATTTATGTTATGAAATATTTAAAAGCTTTCTTTGGTTCTGGAATAAATTGTGTGTGTGTGTGTGTGTGTGTGTGTGTGTGCGCATGCGCATGTGTGTATGCTTGTGTGTTTGTGTGTGTATGTGTGTGTATGTTTGTGTGGGTAGGTGTTGTATATGTGTGCGCATGTGTGTATGCTTGTGTGTTTGTGTGTATATATGTCCTATATGTGTAGGTGTATGAGCATGTATGTTTATGTGTGTAGGTGTTGTGTATGTGCATGAGTGTATATATGTGTGTGTGTTCTGCATGTGTATGTGTGAGTACATGTTGAGTATGTATGTTTTTGTGTGTATGAGTGTATTTTTGTGTGTGTATATGTTGTGAGTGTGAGTGTGTGTATATGTGTGTATAGGTGTGTGTGTTTGTGTGTATGTGTGTATATATGTATTTGTATATGATGTATATATGTGCATATATATGTGTGCATGTGTGTATTTGTGTGTATGTGTGAGTATATGTGTGTATGTTAATGTATATGTGTATATATTGGTGTGTGTATATGTGTATGTGTGTGTATGTGTGTATGTGTGTGTGTGAGAGTGTGTGTATATATGTGTGTATTGTTATGTGTAGGAGTGTTTGTGTATGTATATGTATATGCATGTGTGTGAGTGTATGTGTGTGTTTGTGGTATGTGTGTTCATGTGTGTGTGTGGGGGTGGGTGGGTATTTGAGGAAGAGTCTGACGAGATAGCCCTTTTTTGCCTGGAACTCACAATGTAGTTCAGGATGGCCTTAAGTTCATAGAGAGCCTCCTGCATCTGCCTCCAGAGTGCTAAGAATAAAGTGTGTGTGGCGCTATAGGTAAATTTTTCATTTGTAATCACTTATCTAATAGTACCCTATCCACAATTATGTTGAAAAATGAATTCTTTGTAAAGGCTGAGGGAGTAGGAAGGAGACTAAAGGAAAGATACTCTTTTGATATTTCTGATCCACAGCTTTTTAAAAAAAATGCTTGACATCTTTTCAGGCAAACCAAAAAGTAGTAACAACAGGACAAAAGCCTCAGGATGCCCTCTCCTTGGCTTCCCCTCATCATCCCTTCCTTGGAGAGGTGTGGTTTGATTCTGTATAGTTCTAAAGCACAGCTTCCACCCCACTGCTACCCTTCTCACTATTGCTGCTCTGGCCCGAGGGATGTGTGCTTGAAGACAGACGTGTGTAAGTGCAGCCGATGTGTGCCTTGCTGAAGCTATTGAAAGAGTAGTACGTAACCAAAGACAAAATAGAGTCCCTTGTGTCAGGGGGGAAAGTGAACCTTTAAAATAAAAATACCGATGGCTCTAGGTACTGGCAAGCCTTTCCTGGAACAATCACAGAATAGCCAACGCCCTCTGAATATCTCTGTGAAATGTCTCAATGCCCCAGGAGGTTGCCTAAGGTAGCACA